>AP027104.1:69302415-69644915 GCA_028142955.1 Pinctada fucata | reverse complement strand
ATCTTTTTATTGGTAAGTGTTAGGACTTTGATATTTCACATGTGCAATCCTTTTGGCAAGACCTTTCTTCACATACCATAATTTTTGACCTTGTGACCTTGACCTAGATATTTGACCTACTTTTGAAAAAAAGATAAGATTCGCTATATCTTTTGATTAGTAAGTGATAGGGCTTTGATATTTCACATCTGTATTCCTTGTGATAAGACCTTCCTACACAGACCATTAAAGTTGACCTTTTGACCTTGATCTAGATATTTGACCTACTTTTCAAGAAAAGTAATATTGGCTATATCTTTTGATTGGTAGGTGATAGGGCTTTGATATTTCACATGTATTTTCCATGTAACAATGCCATTCTACACATACCATTATTTTTTTTACCTTTTGACCTTGACCTACATATTTGACCTACTTTTCAAAAAAATTAAGAATGGATATATCTTTTGATTGGTAAGTAATAGGGCTTTGGTATTTCACATGTGTATTCCTTGTGACAAGACCTTTCTACACAGACCATAAAATTTGACCTTTTGACCTTGATCTAGATATTTGACCTAGACCTACTTTTCAAGAATTTTTATCCACTTTCTAGAATAATAATCAAACCGCTTCGCAGGCGACACAAGCATTCCTTGGATTGCTATTTTTTAATATTTAGCTTAGTAAGGAGATCGAGTACTTCTTCCTCTGAAATGTGATTAAATGAGAATTTTATATTCATGGAGTTTTTCGAGCGTACAAAGTTTACGATATGCGCAGTTTCCAATGTTTCTCTTTGATTTTCATCAATGAGTGTTTTTGAAATATTAGTTATGAAATCATTGTACATGTTAGCAATTTCATTTGGGTCTTCTGATGAAATACCGTTATGGGTCATGAAATTAATGCTTGTTTCATTTTTGCGTGAAGTGAATTCTTTTAAATGTTTCCAAATGTCAGAAGTACGAGTGTTTTCCTCTATTGATTCCTTGTAATAATCTCTTTTAGCATTTCGAATAAGTTCTGTTACTTTATTTCGCCATTTCCTGAAATTGTCCATTTCGCCTTTTTTATGAAAAAAGTCTCTTTTGTGTCGTGCATCGTTGATTTCAGTAGTAATCCATTTGGGAGTGTTTTTGCATTTAACACGTTTTGATTTTATTTTGGCATGTTTATCTAGGACTGAAACGAAAAGTTTGTAAAATTGATCAAGGGCTAAGTTAGGTTCAGTAAAATTTTTAAGTTCGTTAAAGTTAATATCGGTCAAGTCTTGTAAAAATTTAGCTTCATCAAAGTTTTTGTAGTCTCTATATTCTATAGTAACATGTGTTTACTTCAACGTTGTGTTTAAACTGCTGTCAAAGATGGTCTTTCACAATAAATAATTGGCTTTCATCAATTATCTTAAGTAATTAATAGAAAAGAAACTTTAATATTTACGGGCTCCTTGAATTCTGGTACGGGCTCCTTGAATTCCAGAACAAGGAGCCTGTATGGCTCCTTTGGAATTTCTATGAATTTCAAGCCATGACTGTCATCGCACTTTCATGGGAAGAAAGACTGCCACATATACGTACATGATCAAATGATCGCGCCTTACATTTTCGTTTGTTGTGGGATTTCGAAACCCTTAGATGACAATTCCCGCATAACGGAACCGTTTTATTTTCAGTAACATTTAGACAATGAAGGTCCTCCAATAAATTTACTTTTGCCCATAGTTCATTATATTTCATTTCCTCTTTTTTAATGTCAAGTTCTAAAGGACTTAGATGTGATTTCGAAAACAGTAATTTTCGCGCCACCTTGAGACTGTCGTCAGGATCTTCTTTATCTGGTTTCACCACTATGTTCAAAGAATAACTATTTGGCAAGGAATGGCGACCTCCCAAAGACTTTCACATGCGTGGATTTGGTCCAAATTTTGAATCATGTCTTGCAGCCGATAAAATTTTTGAGAAGGACTTTTCATTTGCATCTACCCAGTCGCCTTGATCGTTAAGATTCATTGTCTCAGTGGACATGTTATTTAATGCAGATATTTCACTTCTTAATTTTTCACAGAATCCATGGTAACCGTAATTCCGTAAGTCACATATATTGCATTCCTCAGAAACGCGAGTTTCACGTCCAGGAGAAGTACAATGGACTAACGACGTCCGACATGTTGCACATAATGGTTAAAATTGACTGTTTAGTATGTGTCGGGGTATAATTGTTCTATAAGATTGATAAGAACCAATATAAACATTGTCATCGCGGATGGGGTCTGTCACAAGCTATAATTATAGGATTAGGAGTACAATGGCGAGGTACACGATACAGATCCTTATTACTGTAAACATGGTCAATGTCATAAAATCTGTACAGATGTTAGTAGACCTAACATGATATGTATCAGGAGTGGATCTAGAAAATTGTACACCTTTAAGGAGGAAAGAATGAGAAACGATAGGGAATTAGTTTAGTTTAAACAATAGAATTTATTTTATAAAATGAGCAGATTCAAGATAACCCAACTTATTGCTATGTACATAAGTTACCTTGGCAACGGTAACTATGGTCTATAATATTACTTATTTTGCAACTTCAGAGTCATTAAAAAAAATTTTGCATCATGATGGACAGATAAAAATTGTTGGAAAATATCCAACACAAAGAGCTCTTTCAAAAAACGTGAAAAAGTTATGGGGAACATATGTTACCATGGCAACCAATTTTTATTATCTTTATAAAACAGTAATTATTAATCTCAGGAAGTTCAAATTCAATAACAATAAAGATCAAGTAAGCTTCTATTAAAATACAATAAAAAAGTTTCAAATAATTAATGGTTGCTAAAGTAATTTGGCCATACATTATAAAAATAAGCATTTTTTGTTGTTTTTCGAAGCCTTTTCCTCAAAAAACAAAACAGGCTTACATAACCTTTTTTACATATACGATAAAGCAAAGTCTAAACTTTATTTTAGATTTTAAAAAATTCAGATTACTTGGTTTTTGATGCCCGTATCCAAGGACTCAAAGTGGGCCTATTTTACACAATCGTTCCCATAGCAACGTGATATTTATTGAATATTTGAAAAAAAAATTCATGTAATGAAAGATCTACTTGAATACATTCATCAATTTTCAACACTTTGAATTAAAATTCAATGATTTAGTAAAAAAAGGACTCTAACTATTGTCCAAAATTGCTTTCATTTTTGCGATTTGAGGTCATGTTGCCATAGCAACGAACAGAAATTTGTCTTAATGTGAATGCTTATGTTTTATTTGCATGAACAACTAAAAAATGTAAGTAATTTATCATTGAATTTTGAAAAAATGCCAAAAACACTTTTTTAATAGGGTACCTGTGTTGTTGCTATGGAAACATATAGATAAGACCATACACCCAACATTTATTATTACTTCATTTGAAAGAGCAATGATAGGGTACTGGTAATTCATCAGTGTTTGTTTTAGATTATGCTGCATAAATGATATATGTGACTTCAAAAATGTCCCAAAATGCAATTTTTTCAATATTCAAAGTCCGTTTCCATGGCAACTGGATGTGATATTAAGAACATTTTTAACAAATTTTTACTTTTGGGTCAGACTCATCCTTATGTACAAATTTATCAAAATCTGAGACATGCCGTACCATGCGTCCTTCATAAAAGTGCAAATGCTTACAGAGAATAGCTATTAATACTCATTGTCGTGATAATTCGATTTTACTAGTATCTGGTTGTTTCATTCATAACGTCTGAAGATTGCAAAGGCTACTTTACAATATCTAGTACGATAGTTACTTTTAATGAAAGTACCTTTATACTATACATTATCATTATTGACACGATAAAATCTCAATTGACTTTTGTTTAAACAAAACTAAAAACATAGCATTTTGTATAACTTATTTTTTTAATTTTCGCGAGAGAGAGAGAGAGAGAGAGCATATTATATTATAAGAATAATTTTCTGTCAAATGATCTTGGAACTGCTTGTTCCTCATAAACATTGTAAATAAATTTACTTAAATATACGTGATTTCTAAAATTGCAGTTTACTTTCTTTCTTCTGTTTAATTATGAATTTTTATATATCTGAACTGCAAGTCTCTATAAATGAGGACCGTTATGTTTTGCTTCACCGCACACACTGTCCAGGTAAATGGAATCCCTGCCATCTACGAAGAAATTGCACAGAATTTATTTACAAAAATCTACCTGTAACGAGTCTAACGACACGTTAGATGAACAACATTCACAAACCGCAACAGACACAATAATCTATCTGTAACGAGAGGTATTTAAAACGCTGTCGACGAAGAAATTGCACAGAATTTATTTAGGCGTAATAATATATATATTATATTATTATTATGATATTATATTATTTTATTATAATATTATATTATTATTATAATATTATATATTATAATGCAGTTATAATCATAACATTTCCACTGAAGAGCCCAAATGGCGAAAACGTTTTGGGAAATAAAGTATGAATCATTTCTGAATCTTTCTATATATACATGTACATTGTACATGTATATATACAATCATATACATGTACATACATGTATGTATATAGTAATAAAATGAGATTTCTTTTATTTCTTATATAATGACACCTATAGGATAAGTTAACAGATTTAATGACATTCTGCTTTCAGATTTATTTTATCAATATTAACAACGTATGTGAAGAAATCTACACCAGAACTTGAAGCTGCTCTCCTCCTTGTCCGTTCACTCAGAGGTATGCTGTACATTTTGTTTACATCCCCAAAATTAATATGCTCTATACTTATATTCCTACGTAATACTTTTCATCATACATTGTATATTAAGAATAAATGATAGTAAATTCAGACCTTGCTTTTAATTTGAATCTATGCACACCATTATGGTTAAGAAAAGGTACTAGATCATTTGTCATGAGTAGCTTATTTATATGTTGATGTATTATATTACATGTAGTTTTAAAATGATAGACAGTTTGGATGTTGAATATTTCAGATAATCCCAGCAGTGATCATATTATAAGTCCACAAGAAGCTCTGAAGTACTTACTCTTCCTTGTGGATGTCAATGAAATGTTTGATGTAGCCCTCGGGACGTATGATTTTGATTTGGTTCTCATGGTCGCAGAAAAATCTCAAAAGGTAGAAAACATCAATTATATGTAAATTATGACATCCGCTCTTTTAATCAAGAAAAGAGCATGAATTTGTTAGTTGACTTGCTATAGTGACACCAAATAATATACATTGTACTTCTTTTTTCTAGGATCCAAAAGAGTATATTCCATTCCTGAATCACCTACGTCGTCTTGAGGGACCTTATCAAAAGTATACAATAGATAAACATCTAAAGAGGTATAAGAAGGCCTTGGAAAGTATAAGTCAATGTGAGTAATCCAAAATTGCTTCAACTTACTCAGAAAATAACGACTTTACGTGTACTTATTTTAGCGGGATTCATATTTTAGCAGAGTTAGCGCTATAAAGACTGCGCTAATTTTGTTTAAACATATTTATTTGAAAATCAGCATTTATGTACATTTGATTGAACAAACAATTTAGGGATAAGAAAAAAAGCTTTAAGCTTATGTAAATTATTCTCCCATGCGCTAATTTTAGACTATGCTTGATTAATTAACTTTTATAGATTGATGTTGAAAATAACTCATGCGCTTATTCATGATTACGCTTATATGTCAGTTTGCCCAAATTTGCCCGTTTTGTGCTAAATTTGGTTGCGCTAAAGTAAGTACACGTACAGAATACATGTCTTTGAAAGTTACATGCACTTGCCTTAACATTTTGAAAAGGGAAAGCATGAGTTAAAAAGAACACTTAAAAGTCAGGCAAAGGAACACTGATACTTCAGGAAGGCAGAGTCTCCAATTATTTAATGTGCACCAAAGATTTTGTGTCTCATGATTGTAGCATCACTGAAATACATTATCACCATACCCACTTTGATGAAAGTTATAAAGTCTCTTAAATAAAGAAATAATTAAATTTGTAATACAAGTAATTTGGAATTTTATTCCTACTTGATTTTATTTTACTTTTAATTTTCACTTTAACTTTGTTCTTTAAGGTGGTGAACATTTCCAGGAATGCCTGACTCTTGTTGTTGATCATAAGCTTTACACAGATGCTCTTGATCTGTTTTCTCCATCCTCATCACAGTACAAGGTCAGTTTTAAATAACAGGTGTAATATTATCATACAGGTAGTAAAACAAATCAAAATGAAAGACTGGATAAGTAAAAAGAAATTCATTCACTTTGACATCACATTATTTTTAAAAGTATTTTATGCATGTTGTGATATGAATCTACATCCATGTTTAATAGGAAGTCGCTAAGCATTATGGAGACTATCTGACTGAGAGGAGGAAGCATGAGGAGGCTGGCATTATGTATATAGGAGCTGAGAAGTGGGAATTAGCTATTGATTCATTCCTGGCCAGTGGAAACTGGCAACAAGTACTCTGTATGGCTGCCAGACTCAAGTATGGCAAAGACAATATGGCTAATTTGTCCAGAAAATTGGCAGGTATGGGGCTGTATATGGCTGCTTTTAAATGAAGAATACATGTATGTATAGCAAAGACAAAATGCTTAATCTGTCCAGAACTGAAGGATTTTAAGATAAGGAAATGAAGAATACTGTATTTATAACAAGAAAATCCAACCCTTGTATAACCCAAATTTATAACCAGATGTGGTCATTGACAAGGAAATCAAACCAGAGCGTCTGTGACCATCGTTTTGATACAAGCAAGTTGTGGACTCAGATTGGATTTCCTTATCAGTGACCAGACCTGGTAGAGGATTCTTTTAGTCTTCACTCTCTGTATAATTATGTATATTTTGTTCAATGTATGCTTCACATGTACAGTACATCGTCCATTTCACTACATTTTGTAGGTCAGTTAAGAGACAACAAGAAATTCTGTGAGGCGTCTGTTGTCCTAGAGCAGTATGCTAATGATACAGAGGAAGCTGTTGTGTGTCTGATTGATGGAGGACAGTGGAATGAGGCACTGAGGCTAGTAAGTACAGGAGGCTATTGTGTGTCTGATTGATGGAGGACAGTGGAATAAGGCACTGAGGCTGGTAAGTACAGGAGGCTATCGTGTGTCTGATTGATGGAGGACAGTGGAATGAAACTCTTAGGCTGGTAAGTACAGGAGGCTATCGTGTGTCTGATTGATGGAGGACAGTGGAATGAAACTCTTAGGCTGGGAAGTACAGGAGGCTATATGGAGGACAGTGGAATGAGGCACTGAGGCTGGTAAGTACAGGAGGCTATTGTGTGTCTGATTGATGGAGGACAGTGGAATGAGGCACTGAGGCTGGTAAGTACAGGAACCTATAGTGTGTCTGATTGATGGAGGACAGTGGAATGAGGCACTGAGGCTGGTAAGTACAGGAGGCTATCGTGTGTCTGATTGATGGAGGACAGTGGAATGAAGATCTGAGTTTTGTATGTAAAAGATGCTTTTTATCTTTTCTAAAGTAATTGACAGCTTTTAGTGATTAGTACTTTATCTGTTGATTTTGTAAAATACATGTAGTATTGTAAGGAGGAAAGGCTAAAATTTCTTGATTGACTCCTTACACTGCGAGAGGAGCATGACATATGGAGAGGGAAGTAATCTTTTTTCTCTTAGTGATTTTGAAATGCATTCAATAAGCTAAAGTTTTCTTCTATTTAAAGATGTACAAGTACCAGAGAACAGATTTTATTGAGACCAACTTGAAGTCAGCACTTGTTGACAGTTATGACCAACATATGGAGACACTTCAATCCATGGAGGAGGAGTTCACAAAACATAAGAGAAGACTGACAGTGGTCCGAGTGGAGGCTGAAAAGGCAAAACTAGAGTTTGAGGGTAAACGTGTAGCTTTGTTACTGAACTACATGTACATGTATTTTAGCTTCAATATTTCGCTCGTCTCACACATTGTTCCTATTCAGTTATTTTTGTGTGTGAGAGGGCTTCAATTCCTCCCCATAGACTGTTGGGGAGGAGTTGAAGCCCTTTCACACACAAAAATAACCAAATAGGAACAACATGTTAAACCGGCGAAATATTGAAGCTTCATGTACATGTATTTACGCCCGACTGTAAAAAGATTTGTATGAAAGCAAGGATAGGTAATACATGTACATGTATGTGCATTATGTCAAATAAATGCTAAATTATTGGAGAAACAATTTTGTCTGTTTGATATACACATTAACTGCCCTTTTGGTACGGTATCTGACATTTATTGGTACATTATCAAATTCCATGGAAACCAGCATAATACATGTATTGCAGGAAAACATGCTTCAGATATGACAGTTTTGTAGGAATTTCATTTCGTCATACACATGTATATAGGTACCATCCCAAGCTGGAAGTAACTCTGTATGTCTAAAAACCAGAATAATCCATTTCTTATTTATAAAAGAGATTAATGTAATTAACATTCTTAACATCATAAATTTAAAGTTCCAATCAATTTACAAACTTTGTAATTATGTAGCATTTTACACAATGTTCATATTAGAGCAAGAATAATATTTTGAGCTTCAAGAAGTTAACTTTGAACTCTGATAGTCAATTTGGAGAAATACAATGTACCTTGCAAGATTTCAATCAAAAACTCTCTCATTGTAACCACTCTGTCATTTTAAGATATTTCTATATTTGAAAATGTTTGAACTTTATTATTCATCAGAGTCAGGGGGATACCGTAATGAAGCAGATGCTGATTTGTTCTCAGACACCAGCTCAGCTGATGGAGAGAGTGTTCAGTCGTCACAGTACTCTTCAAACACTCGCCAGTCTTCTGTATTCTCCAAATCTACAGGGTAAATGATTTCAAAATGTCCATACATATGCTAAAGATTAGAGTAATATACATGTTCATGTATCTGTATCTGTTACTTAAATTCTGGTGGCTGAATTATATACGCAGCCAATTGTGCCTCACATGAAATTCAAATGAAATGAGCATCATGTAAATTTCACATAAAAGTCCATGTAAAATTCATGTACATTTCACATAAGATTTATGTGAAAAATATTTCACATGAATTTCACATAAATTTCCTTCACATGAATTTCACATGAATTTTTCTAAGTGACCTTCACAGGAAACTGAATTTACATAACATCCATGTAAAAATCTTCACATGAATTTCATGTGAAAATATTCATGTAAATTTCATGTTCGTGCTCATTTCACATAAATTTCATGTGAACTTTCATGTAAAGTTCATGTAAATTTCACATGAATTTCATATGAGGCACAATTGGCTGTGTATAAAACCTTTAATTTTGTCATTCAAAGATCCTTAGGAATTTCTTTAATTTCAACAGACGTTCCTCAAAGAATCGTCGGAAAGCAGAACATAAGAAATGGAAGTTGAAAGAAGGCAGCAAGTATGAGGACTTTGCTTTGATAGCAGCAATGTCTAAAACAATAACGAATGCTGAAAATATGAGAGGTGAGATATCATACATACATCTCATCTTATTCAGAATTACTTTGTAAATATGCTGTATGCTTTTGTAAATGTTCTTTTGAGATCTTTGCTTATTTTTTGTCCAGTCTGCAAAGCACTTTGACATCGTGGATTTACATTTTATGCATCAGTGTAAGGTCTTAATATTTGTATTATGTGTTTCCTGACACTAGACAGTTTCCTTTGTACCATTCTCAGTCTTTGACACAACTTTTAATAGTTATTTCAATCAGTACCAAGGCCAATTTTCAGATTTGGCATTGATTGTTGACCTGCATATAAATTTCATGTACATGTTTATCTTTCAATACTTGTAACAACTAACTTTTTCATGCTCATTCTGTTTTATGGATTTCAGGTGAGATATCATCACTGTTACAAGCTCTGGTTCAGTTTCACTACAGGAAGGAGGCTAGGTCATTACAAAGGTTGTTTGAGAGATTCCTGTCTCAGATAGAGAAGTCAATACCAGAAATATGGACTGATGAAGGAGACAGTGTATCACAACCAATGGTATATAGGATAGACTTTTATTCAAACTTTGTTGGTTTGCTTAATTTACTTTTTAGAAATTACATTTACTTCTTATAATACATTTAAGATAAAGATTCCATGCACCCCAATATATTGATATAAACTCAAATTTACACAATTTGATATAGCAAGGTGTACAAGAATTTTAAAATGTTATGGGCCCTAATCTTTCTTGAAGCAAATTGAAATTTCATCCATTAACCAACTTCATGTTTTTCAATGTAAGTAATAATCTTGTTGGATTACATTTTTCAGACTTTTGGACCTGGAGTAACAGCCAATACCATAGCACAGGCAGTACAAGGTGGTCAGAAGTTAGCAACACAAGAAAAATTAGGTACTATTCTTTATCAAGGATTACTTCTTAGATAAGTAGTTGTCTTTTTATTACATTTAAATTTTACATTCTGCAAATTTTTTTGTCCAGTCCGTCTTACTTCAATGTTACATTGTTACAAGGATGTGTTTATAAGTCAGTTTAATCTTGTGTTATTCTCTTTTAGATCCCATAATAAAGAATCCTCCAGTTTTGAAGAAGGAGATCAAATGGAAACTCCAAGTTTTGGAAATAAGTGACGCTTGACAATATTTACATGTATTTGAAAAAAAAGAAAGATCTAAAGGCAGATTTATTTTCTGGCTTAAAAAAACCATCATGTCGTTGGACTTGTTTGATTAAAAGCTGCTGAAATGTTTGTGTAATTGTTTTCCTTTATTAATATACATGTACATTCATCAAACAAACTGTATGATAAAAATTGACTCATTGTCAAGTATACTACACTGGTCATCTATGAGCATATGAGACACTCCAATATAACTTTGGCCAAGTAACATGCATGCACAGAATGAACCAAACTGGCAAGCTGATTGTTGTAGATGCAAGTTATAGTAGAGGCTATATTATAATGTTCCCTCATCAATGATTTGGATACTTACTTACGTGTCCAATTTGTCTGAAACTTCAAACTTATGCTTAGCTCTTATGAGTTTCTTATCAAATTCTATTCTATGATTAGAGATGCAGTACATGTATTTGCCATATTTGTTGATGAACTGATTAGTTCTGATGGAACACTTCAAGTATTTCATTCCTGCAAAATTCTGTTTAATACTCGTACATGTACAAATGTACATGTAGTTAAAAAAAGTTCACTATTTGGACCTTTGGATATGAATGGGAATCTTCAATATTTTCTGTTTGTAGCGTTGTGAGATTTCTGCTCATAAAAGACCCTTCAAGGGAATTTAAAATCAAGGTCACATAGGACAGTCTCTTTATACAGTAGACTTCATTTTTGGCGGGAATGCAAAGCAAAATCCGGTCTATGAAATGGCAAAGTCTGTCAGTCCGTCCGTCAGTGCGTCAACATTTTGGTTTAAGTGTTGCGTTTAAGTCTGTTGAGAGAAAACTGCTTGGATTAGCAACTGGAAAATTGACATGGTGATAGACCATGATGAGACAAATCAAACAAAGCAGCAAAATTTGACCTAGTGACCTTGACCTTGGAGTTTGACCTACTTTTGAAAAACTTTAACCTTGGCCATAACTTTTGAATGGTAAGTGATAGGGCATTCATATTTCACTTGTGTATTCCTTGTGACAAGACCTCTTCATGGATACCAAAATTTTTGACCTTGTCTTTGGAGTTTGACCTACTTTTGAAAATAATAAACCTGGGCTTTCTCATGAACTATAGAGGCTATGGCTTTGATATTTCATATGCAGAATCCTCATGACCAGACCTTTCATTTGATGACTTTTGACCTAGTGACCTTGGCATCGATCTTTGAACTATAAGAGGTAGGATTTTGAAATTTCACATATAGATTGACCAGAACTTTCATTTGATATCATGACTTTCGACCAAGTGACCTTGATCTTTGACCTACTTTTTGAACTATAAGAGGTAAGGTTTTGATATTTCTCATATAGATTCCTCATGACCTGTGCCCAATTTCACAAAAGTTCTTACGAAAAAATTAAAGAATTTTTGTAACTTTCAAAATGGAGTAAAAAGTTGTTAATTTTCTTTATTTAAATTGTATTATGTTTTCTTAAATCATTTCTCAATACTAAATATAAATTCAGAAAACAAACTTCACTAAATCTAGCTAGAAAGTAGAACTAAACCATCAAAAGTTACGAAAAATCCTCAAGTTATTCGTAGGAATTTTTGTTAAACAGGCTGCAGAACATTCACTTGATATCATGACTTTTGACCAAGTGACCTTCACATTGACCTTTGACCTACTTTTTAACTATAAGAGGTTGGGTTTTTGATAATATAAATGTAGAATCCTCATGATCAGACCTTTTATTTGATATCACTTTTGACCAAATGACCTACTTTTAAACTATAAGAGTTAGGGTTTTGATATTTCATAGATTCCTCATGACCAAATTTTTCATTTGATATCATGACTTTTGACCAAGTGACCTTGACTTTTGACCTACTTTTGAACTAAAAGGGGTAGGGCTTTGATATTTCACATGTAGAATCCTCATGACCATAGCTTTTTTCATTTCACAATAGTATAAATGACTTTTGACCTGACTGTCTGCACAAAAATGTATACCTCATCTAATGCAAATACTTTGCAATCCAACCTTACCGCCTTTTTTTGTTATGAAATAGAATTCTACTTCTCAGATCACAAGAGATGTTGACTTTAGGCCTCTAGAATACACATCTGTAGGTTCTATGTCTTCTGTAATCATCATTTTCTTTCTCCCTTCTGATTCATTTTGTTCGTCAGCAGAATCATGTCTTCTATAGGTTAATTTACATCAAAATTGTTTATTTTCTTTGACAGGATCTATCCAAATATTACCGGTACTTCTTTACATGCATGTATTTAAAACATACAGACCATTTTCACTATTCATTTGTGTTACAGCCACTGTTGAAGGATATATAGAACAAGATCATAACATTCATAATATTTATTTGGTTTGACTTAAAGAATATAACATTCAACAGAATAAATTATCTGTAAGTTTATATGTCATACTGATTAAAAATAGCGTACACTTAAATGTCTGAATGCATTTCACATGTAACAGGCAAGAACAAAATAAAACAATGGGTCACATACATGTATAACCATTCAGGATAAGGATCTCTGGGATAGGTAAACATGACTCATCATACCTTGTAAAATTGTAACGTGTACAAAAATCACAAAATAATACTATATCAACAGTTATACGTCAAATAGACGACTTACTACGGAAAAAGTGTGGTATATGTGTAATAACAAACCCCTACAACATCCACCATGAAAGTACAATGTATACGAGTACTACATGTAAATGCTTTATTTTGTTCTCCTTCCTAGAGTTAATATCCCTCATTAATCAGATTTAGATTACTGTAAACAATGTCATTCCTTTACCAGTCCTTCTTTCCAAACTTACACTTCTATCAATCTTCAAATCATTGCAAACTATTGGCAATTGCTTATAATAATTTCAAATCCAAAAGATGGAGAAAATACATGTATGTTACACTAATTATATGGCTATCCACTTATTCCAAGTGCAGACAACTTAGAAAATTACATTCCTTTACAAGTATTTTAAAACTTGCAGTAGGAAAATTCTAGTACGTTCTTACTTAAAATATTATACTTTAATTTTTTTCAGAATTAGATTAATGTTTTTTGTAAATAAAAACATGAGCAGTTGATTCAGCGTATAAATGTACAAATCTCTCTATATTAAATTGCCTATTCCCACACACCCATAATCAGACCACCAGTAAAGGAGGAATAAAATGGACAGAACTACAGGTCTCTAGTATACTTTCTACCTAAATACTTAATATACAATTTAAATCTATGCAGTATAAATGTAGGTCTTACTTTCCCATTTAAGGTGCTCACAATTGACAATACAGACAAAAATTTATCAGCCAGCAGACAATTTAGATGAGTAGGCAAGTAGCTTCGCAAAACCAATACGACATAACTCACTACACCCATGATATGTAAATGTAAGGAATGGGTGACAAAAGCATTGACAAATCTGTTCTACAGTATTGTGCTTATATAATTTTCTGAAGTTTGACTTTTGCTCCTTTGACATTTTAATGACAATTAAAACGGGTTCTCCAATTTTTACAAAATACATGTAAAAGGTCTGATGTAAATCAAATTACACTGATAATGCATTTTTAGTCCCCTACCGGCAACGCCAAAGGGGACTCTTAGTTTTTCTAGATGACCTTATCCTTAAAAATTAAGGATGTTCTCTAAGGCCAAATTTAAGGACAGATTGCTCACTCTACTGTAGAAGTTAAGATGGCTTTTCAAGTATTTGCACTTTATTTAGAGCAAATGTCTATGAAACTTGTCTGGATCACATATTAATACAAAGTATTGCTGTATCTCATAGGAAATCTTAACTTAGTATTTACTTTGAGAGGATTGTGAATCACAGAAGTATGGAATATCAGGGTTAAATTTAAAATAACATACCTGGATATTCTTAGTGGTATGAAAATGAAACAATGCACAGAAAAGTATAAAGTGTTATACGCAAGTTGTATGGACTAGAGAAGGAGAATATTCACACAGCTGGTCCATGAAGAAATAACATACGATGTAAATGAAACATAAATATTGCACTATAATTCTGAGGAAAAGCCTATAGGACCAAAGAGCTTTAAGACCTGATCTATAAGGGTGAAAAGGGCTATGTGGGCATGCGCTGTTCATCTGAGGGAAAAATATGTAATGTGCTTTTTATGTTGTTTGCAACACAAGGATGACATATAGTGATCAATCTTTCTAATACCTGTCTGTCCATCTGTCTGATACTTATACTGTCACATAAATTACAATGATTTACTCAATATTCACTATACTTCAATCAAACTTGCAAGGATGGTCAAACATGATCCAACTCAATGCCTATTGTGGGTCAAATTCACTTTTAGCTCAAGGTCACACATTAAGGGTCAAACATGAAACAAGCGACAGTCTAGTTAGAATATCGATGAAAAGCAAATCTTATATCTTAATTCATGCATAACAAGCAAAAATTGATGTTGATAAGCATTTCAAGTGTTGAAGCAGGAAATCCGTGCCAGAGTGTATCTTTCATCAAAATTTTGTCAGCGATTCTATAGCAAAAATTGAATGTTGTTTATGATAACACACATACATGTAGACACATCAACCTCTCTTTTACATAGTGACATCATACACAATGTTTAAATTTCATTTAGGATTTACCATATCACTTTCACTTAATTTTTTTCACTTTTCTAGTCTTGCTATGAAGAGATACAAGTTTTCAAGCAAGCAGCATTTATAAATGGAAATGAAACCTGTTTACATGGAATATGAGTATACATGTAATTTATGCTTTAAGAGAGAGAAATACTGAAGAAAATCTGTGTCACATTTCATCACCCTACGACGTCAACTGATCCAGGGCTTTCTCACTGTCTAAATCATTGTTTATGAGGGCATCTTTAATTCGATCTCCGGTAAATCCAAGTTCCTGAAACTGCTTGTACAGGGACAGAAATATTTCACTCTGTAAAAATAAAATGCACGACATTGTGGATTATTCATAATCCTTAATAATTAGATGTACACAAGTTCCCTAGTGAAACACGAAATGTCTATTTATAAGTATCAAGGATGTATAAAAAAAACTTTTTTGGAAAGATGAGATTTACATAATGGTGATTAGAATCAAATAAAAGGACAGGACGGACTAAAGTCCTTAAACAATCTTCCTGTAGTGTAAAATTTCCTTTTCATTATATTTAAACACATGCTGGTATGTATCATGAGAAAAGAAACAATTGGAGCAAGTAGTTACAAAGTGAATAAAACAACAAAAGAAAGAAATGAAATACATGGTAGCAATCATAAGATGTAATGTATTCATCTAAAACACAAAATGATTTTGCTCTGCTACTTAAAACACAAAAACAATTGAAATCTATTGTTGATCTAAGGATCAATGATACCCCCGCCCGGCATATTTTACATATAAGCAATGTATAATGAAATCTATTGTTGATCTAAGGATCAATGATACCCCGCCCAGCATATTTTACATATAAGCAATGTATAAGAAGTTAGAAGGTGCACAACTCAACACAAAATTTAGGAACATGACCCTTTATTTGAATTTGACCTGTATTTCTCAATGTAAAGCTATATCTAAGAAATAAATATATTCCCTGTTACAGTTTTCATTTAAATGTCAGGCAAGCATAAAATATTGATTTTTTTCCAAGTTTGAAGGGGCACAACTCTGCATGAAATTGAGCCATATTCAAACCTAACCTGTAATTTTTGGTATAATAGCTACATTCAAGAAATGAATTTATTATCTGTAACAGTTGTCCTTGTAATGTCCAGAAACCACAAAATTTTGAATTTGTGTAAGTTTCAAGGGATATAACTCTGCACAAAATTGAGGGACATGATCCATATTCAAACTTGACCTTTATTTCTTGGTGTAATAGCTATATGGAAGAAATGTATTGATTATCTGTTACGGTTTTCCTTTAAACATCTGGAAACCACAAAATTTTGAATTATTCTAAGTTTCAAGGGGCATAACTCTGCACATAATTGAGGGACATCACCAATATTCGAACTTGGCCTGTATTTCTTGGTGTAAAAGCTATATGCAAGAAATGAATGGATTATCTGTTACGGTTTTCCTTTAAATGTCTGGAAACCATAGGTGGGGCAGACGCACGCACGCACGGAAGGACGGACGGACAAGTGCTTCACTATATACCCCAACCATTATATGGCAGGGTTAAAATAAATAAAACATCATTACTTTAGCACAATTTCATGATTTTTTTTTTTTTTTTTTTACAATTTTCTTTGAATAGGAGTAAGTGTGAAAGTGTTTGAAGGGAAACCTCATATAAACAGCCATGTAAAGTAGTATATCAGTTACTGAATATCTTGTCATCTTTCTTTTTTTTAATAACAGAACTAATTTCCTTGTATGCAGGCCGATGGATGATGAAAACATTAACATTTTTATCTTGTATGCTACAGATAAAAACATAAAATTAATTTCAGTCACAAGCTTATTAGTCCAGTCAAAGTAATATTGAACCTTGAACTAATTGCAACACAAACTTTTTGTGTTTTATGTGTTTTAATATGATAGAGTAAATATGAAATTAAAAAGTCTACCAAAAATATTGGCGTGGAACACATTGATATCGACCTCTAAGTTTCGTTATTTGTAAATATGCTTTGGTGCTTCCATACAACATGATAAGACGGAATCCGGATATCGTGCTAATGTAAAAATGTCTGTTTTCTGTACCTGATTTCTGTTTATTATTTTAATTTCAGATGTGAAAATTTTCTTGACACATAATGTGTGTGGATTATTTGTTCCTTATTGGTATTTTATCTTAATAAACAAGCTAACATTCATTTGCATTTAGTATGGCAGACGTACTTCCGGTGACGACATGACTACTCGAATACAATTTTCTAACAATAATTTATGTGGACGTCTAGTCGTTTGTAATGCATTATAAAGAAAGCAATTGCATGAAACATTTAGACAAAGAGTATTATGTGATATCTTATGGAGACAATTAAAATACCGGTTTAATATACGCCATAGCAAGTTTAAAAAATACGTGTAAGGTGGTCCGTCAGGGAAATAATTCTCATTCCATTACAAGAATACAATTAAGTTACTCTCATTGATCATGGTTTTTGTTATATTCTTAAGGATGTTTAATTATTTAATCGGACACATTTCATGAACAAATTATTTTTGTTAACCCACAAAACTCGTAGCATATTACATTTATAGAAATGGCTGAATACCGTTTCAAAAAAAAAAATCAAATTCAAGGAATTGTGGTCCCCCGCTTTTGGGTGTTTGTCTTTAAAGAAATGCTTACAGACATCCCCCCCATTCTTAAGTTTTAATAATATATCTCATATATTATCAACATTCTAAATATGAAAGATTAACTCCAAGAAAAGGTCAAAAGGTACAAACTTTTGTTTTGTTTCCAAGGGACAGGGCTTATGAAAAGGTATGCACATGTGAAATATTTAAGACCTATGATTTAAATTAAAATCAAAAACTTATGGTCGAGGTTGAAGTTTTTAAATGTGGGTCAACCTCCATGGACAAGGTCACAAGGTCAGAATGTTGTTACCAACAGAAAGGTCTCATCACAAGGAATACACATGTGAAATGTGAAAGCCCTATCATTTTCCATTTAAAAGTTATGGACAAGGTTATAGTTTTTTGAAAAGTAGGTCGAACTCAAAGGTCAAGGTCACAAGGTCAAAAATTTTGGTATCCATGGAAAGGTCTTGTCACAAGGAATACACATGTGAAATATCAAAGCCCTATCACTTTCCATTCAAAAGTTATGGTCAAGGTTAAAGTTTTTAATAAGTAGGTCAAAGTCCAAGGTCAAGGTCACAAGGTCAGAATGTTGTTACCAACAGAAAGGTCTCATCACAAGGAATACACATGTGAAATGTGAAAGCCCTATCATTTTCCATTTAAAAGTTATGGACAAGGTTATAGTTTTTTGAAAAGTAGGTCGAACTCAAAGGTCAAGGTCACAAGGTCAAAAAT
This sequence comes from Pinctada fucata, assembly GCA_028142955.1. Taxonomy (NCBI): domain Eukaryota; kingdom Metazoa; phylum Mollusca; class Bivalvia; order Pterioida; family Pteriidae; genus Pinctada; species Pinctada fucata. The sequence goes on along the minus strand of AP027104.1, from coordinate 69,626,253 downwards.
TTTGGTATCCATGGAAAGGTCTTGTCACAAGGAATACACATGTGAAATATCAAAGCCCTATCACTTTCCATTCAAAAGTTATGGTCAAGGTTAAAGTTTTTAATAAGTAGGTCAAAGTCCAAGGTCAAGGTCACAAGGTCAAAAATTTTGGTATCCATGGAAAGGTCTTGTCACAAGGAATACACATGTGAAATATCAAAGCCCTATCACTTTCCATTCAAAAGTTATGGTCAAGGTTAAAGTTTTTAATAAGTAGGTCAAAGTCCAAGGTCAAGGTCACAAGGTCAAACATTTTGGTATCCATGGAAAGGTCTTGTCACAAGGAATACACATGTGAAATATCAAAGCCCTATCACTTACCATTAAAAAGTTATGCACAAGGTTAAAGTTTTTGTGACTGACGGACAGACGGACGGACGAACCGGTTTTAATGTCCCCGCGCTATCGCGAAAGCGGGGGACAAAAAAAAAATAAATAAATAAAAGGGGGGGGGGGGAGGGGTTAAAATAAATTCCTTAACGTCATTTGATGAAGTGATTCAGAAACGTCAGTTTAAAGGTACAATTCTAACAGTTACCAGCTCGAACCTCGCTTGTTCCACGGGTTGCCCGACGTATACTCTCCACTGTATGTGTAGTATACATGTACATTGTACTATTATGGATACGTTTGGAAAAAAATGCTATGGTGGATTGAAATTATGACAATCTATTGATCTGCTGGCTGTTAACATTGGAATAGATAGAAGTCTCTACTTTCATATGTCAGATTATAACTTTTTTTCATATAAAGATTCAATTCAGTTTACATATCTCTTCGAATAATATGCTCTTGAAATACGAACTTTATTCTGTGTTACACTGGCATGTGTTACATGTTATATTCTGTGTTATTACGCTTTCGGGTTTTGGGCACCCAAGAGTCCACAAATGATGGATAAAATAGGAATTTGTTGAAGATCAAATCGGAGAATCACTAGATCTATCTATACACCATAGATTAATATGCAGTCCAGAGGGGTTATCGGACATTCCCCTTAATTTCAACATAACAAGACCTTGTAATGGAATCTATATAGTGTATATATTTTTGTCAGTATTTGAAAATCACCTCCGATTGCTTGCCAGCTTTAAATGTATGATCAATATGAAATAATATGTACCGTCCTCCGAAACGTGTCCCCGATCACAAATTTCTTATCGAGACTGAAAAAGGAAAACTGATTGTACATGCGCTACTAGAGTCTTACATTTTTATTCGAACTTTGCGATCATGAAAAAGTCAACTATAATAATCTATTTTCAGTGTGAGGTAATAGTTAGGTTTTATTATATATTTGCTCTGACTTTCAAATGTCTCAACCCCACTTTCAAAATTTTCTATATCACACTATAAGGAAACGTAGTATTTGCACAAAATAAAAAAAAAATTATGATGTCACGCTAGGACAATCGTGTGATGAATTAAATTTTCACGGTGCTTATTAAGTTTCCAAATTCTATTGTCTATGATGGAGTGGAGGGGGTGCAAGGTAGCATGAGTCTTCATATCGAGTCTCTTTTCTGAAATAGTCCAAATGGCTTGTATTGCATATTTTGTTTTTCTTGCTATAACTCGTAGTCAATTCAAATAGAATGGTAATTTGTGAAGAAAGAAATGCATAATGTGCAATTTCATAAACAAATGGCAAAGTACTGAAGAATATAACAATAATTTCCTGGTATCTTAGTTTTACAACACTTTAATGCTTCAAAACAAACAGTTGTAGAATTTATGCTATTAAATAATATCATGAAATGTCGGCGATTCCTTCACGAAGGTGGCCTATTTCACACTGTATTTAGATGAATAAATTGTCAATGAAGATAAAGGATGAGGGAATGAAGATATGTGCTCTTTTTAAAAAATCTTTACTTTGACTGTTTAAACACATGCAGAAAGGGCGGATCTAGAGGGGGTTAAGGGGTCTTTAAAAGTGAGGGATTCTTACACCTCCCCTGGACTTTACACAAAAAAACGCAAATTTTCCCCGTTTTTATGAATCTATCCTTTTAATCATAGGCAGGATCCCCTCCCCCGATGAGTTGCCCCCCCCCCCCTGGAAAAATCTAGATCCGTCCATGTATACATCGTTTATAAAGCAAGGCATGTGCACAGGGTTCTTGTGCATGAAATAGAGGTGAGATCTAGCTCTGCTGAAGTTAGTTAACGTTTAACGATTTCAGAAAAGAGAAAGGGGTCAAGCCGTATATGAAGGAACATTTTTTCATCGTTACCACCCCTAGATCCACACATGAAAGTTGGCTTAAATCAGAGTTTCGGTTAAAAAAGGAAAGTTATTCCATTTTCTCCATACCCATGTATGCAAAAATAAAGATGAAACAAAAATGCGTTAGAATTTTCTAACAATATACTGGTACGATAATTGCTCTTTATACACATCCTCAGATTCTCAGGTTAGCTAAATAGGCCTATTCGGGTCTCGGCGTCTCAAAACAAAAAAGTTCTGTACATAAAATGTTTGTTCGTGTACCCATATTCAATTTAAGTATAAAACAAAATTATACAAATGTACCTATTATAAATACATTAGGCCATTATGTGTGAAAGCTCTTTTTCCAGTTTTCAGAGATTTCATTACTAAATTTCGTCTTTTCCCCAAAAAATAATGCATGAAATATAGTTTTTCAAATCATCAAATCGCTTCATGGAACAACGTTTATACGTTATTGAAACATAGGATTTGGTTTGGTCCAATTTGGACGAGAAATAAATGAGTAAGTTGAATTTTCCAGTTTTTCGTGATTTTTAATTGGAATTTTCATATTTTCCGAAAAAAATCCAATTTCCACGGGGTTGATTTTGGTAGACAATTTCTCCTGTGAAAGTCACTACATTAAGGTAATCAAATCAACAGAAAAAGTTTGTGTTGCAATTTGTTATAGGTTGGGCCCCTATATGCTGTACTTTGACTGAACTATATGCAATGTGCTGAGTTGCAAAACTTGCACCTGAGAGTGAACTTAATGTCTTGCTACTCCATCTTATGGCAGATTAGAATCTAATACCAACAGCTGAGCTACCTAAATTTTCTGTCTACCTTCAATCAATATGGCACATCCTAGTCTTAAGGAGAACATTTCTGGCAAGTTTCATTATGATAGGTGAATATTATGAACTGGAAACCATTTTCAATCATCAACATTATGGACTGGCAGCCATTTTCAATCATCAACATTATGGACTGGCAGTCATTTTCAATTGTCTAAGTCCTAGGACATTGACCTTTGACCTTAAATCCATAGGGGGCATACTTGACTCATGGGGGACACTTCTGGCAAGTTCCATGATGATGCAACATGAAGTCTGATTTGACCTGGAACCCATTTTCAATTGTCGAAGTCCTATGAGCTTGACATTTTGAGCCTGACATTTTGACCTCAAAATCATATACTGTCCAAAAATATGGAAATTTAATTTGTGTGGGGGTAATTTTTGCGTATTTCGAGAATTGATGAATTTCACGAAAATTTCCCCCACGCAAAAATAACCCTGCTGCATTCTTACAATGGAAGATACCTCTACATGTATATTGCAAATATTTCCCCCATGCATAATGTCTTGATGTTATAATCGCGAAATTTTCCCCCAGTGAAAATAACCACAAGGGGCAATATAAACTCTGTTATGATCCAGAAACCATTTTCAAATTCAATCATAAAGGTCCTATGACATTTGACCTTTTGACCTCAAGATCAATAGGAGGCAAGAGTTAGTGTGTTAAGTTTCATTGCAATAGCATTTAACATATGAACGGAACATCTGAAAACCAATCGTTGATGCCTGCACACAGGGGTAAGAAGTTTCTTTCATTAATGAGACTTCTTACAGACTTACTTACCTTTTCTAAGTTATTATTATAAGTGATGAGTGTTGTTTCTGCTTGATAAGCATCAAATCCCTTCTCTGATAATTTGTTCACTAAACACAAATGTTCTATCACCTGAAAACATACAATGTCAAATGTATTAAATATACATTCGTTTACTACTTTTTTAAAACAAACATTTTATGGGACAATCTGGATACCTACCTCCTATAATTCGGCGAAAAATTTCCATCAATGACACATAAGGAAGAAACCACCCACACAAACTATCAAATTGGCAAAACAACTTTTTGGCGAAAAGGGAAACAATCCGACAACAGGGAGCACACCAAATTTTAAATGACACTTTGAATTAGCTAACACTCTTTAAAGTTCTGTTAATATTGCAGCATAGTCATTGACAGAATAAATAAAGTTTCAGACCTGAGAAATAACCAGAAGTCTCTGATGAGACTGAAGCTCTACTGGCTGTTTTGTTAAATTCACTGAATTGACATCCATTTTCCAACCCTGGGAGACAGGGGCTCATACAAAATATCAGATGCACATCTACACCACAGACACATAATACATAGGACTCAGTGAATTTAACAAAACAGCCAGTAGAGCTTCAGTCTCATCAGGGAGAGGACTTAAATAGGCCTTGCCTGTTGTTCAATCCTTTTCAAATCTTTTGAATAAAATATTGTTTAAATTAAATTAAAAAAATAATACATGTAATGCAAAAAGAATTTACTCTCCATGAATTACCAGTACACTTTCTGAGATCTGGTGTTCACAAGATTACAAAGACTAATATAGGAGAAAATGACTACACCCATTTTCAAAGACAGGTCAGTCTTAAACAGAATCTCAAGCACACAATCAGACCACAGCCTCATGGAAATGGAAAAAGAAATATCTCTCTACTGTATCAATTATACCTTCTGAGAACTGGTGTTCACTAGATTACAAAGAGAATTATCTCTCTATCAATTATACTTTCTGAGAATTGATGTTCACAAGGTAACATGCAATTATCTAGGAGAAAATGACCACACCCATTTCCAAGACCCTGGGGTCAGAGGCTCAAACAAAATATCAGGTGCACAACTAGAACAGAGACTGATTATATTGCAAAAAGAATTATTTCTCTATCAATTATACTCTCTGAGAATTGGTGTTCACTAGATTACATAGACATATATAGGAGAAAATGACCACACCCATTTTTGAAGTCCCTGGGGTCAGAGGCTCAAACAAAATATCAGGTGAACAACTAGATCAGAGACTGATTATATTACAAAAAGAATTATTTCTCTATCAATTATACTCTCTGAGAATTGGTGTTCACTAGATTACATAGACATATATAGGAGAAAATGACCACACCCATTTATGAAGACCCTGGGGTTAGAGGCTCAAAAAAAAATATCAGGTGCATAACTAGACCAGAGACTGATTATATTGCAAAAGAATTATTTCTCTATCAATTATACTCTCTGAGAATCGGTGTTCACTAGATTACATAGACATTTAGAGGAGAAAATGACCACACCCATTTTTGAAGACCCTGGGGGTCAGAGGCTCTAACAAAATATCAGGTGCACAACTGGACCAGAGACTGATTATATTGCAAAAAGAATTATTTCTCTATCAATTATACTCTCTGAGAATTGGTGTTCACTAGATTACATAGACATATATAGGAGAAAATGACCACACCCATTTTTGAAGACCTTGGGAGTCAGAGGCTCAATCAAAATATCAGGTGCACAACTAGACCAGCAGGGTTTTTTTTCCCTTGTTTTGGGGCCGAATTTCGGCCCCTTCCCAATGCCAAATTTCCTTTTTTTTCCCAAAAAAATCACCCTGAAATTCCCAAAGAGGAATTATGAAAAAATCACCTGAGAAAATATGACTCAAAACCTGGAAATCAGTACAAAATGTCCTATTTCGAAGTGCATTTTTAAAAGCTTTTATTCATCTCTTGTTCAGTTCAAGCAAATCAATAGATTACCAATGTTAATAAATGATACTTTAGGGTTATACTTTGGTGAAAATTTGTTCGAAAATTTTCCCAATTTTAGCAAAATGTCGCAAATTTTCCCAAATGAGACAGGCACAGGCACCTTCCCCAAAATAAAAAAAAAAACCCTGACCAGAGATTGATTATATCACAAAAAGAATTATTTCTCTATCAATTATACTTTCTGAGAATTAGTGTTCACTAGATTACATAGACATATATAGGAGAAAATGACCACACCCATTTTTGAAGACCTTGGGAGTCAGAGGCTCAAACAAAATATCAGGTGCACAACTAGACCAAAGACTGATTATATTGCAAAAAGAATTATTTCTCTATCAATTATACTTTCTGAAAATTGGTGTTCACTAGATTACATAGACTTATATAGGAGAAAATGACCACACCCATTTTCGAAGACCCTGGGGGTCAGAGGCTCTAACAAAATATCAGGTGCACAACTAGACCATGGACCAAACTAAATGCAAAAAGAATTGGCTTTCTATCATTTATTGTTTCAGAGGAGTTGCGCTCACAAAAAATTGTTAACAGACAGACAGACAGACAAACAGACAAACAGACAGACGGATGGACTAACGCCGGACAACATGGTATCGCATAAGCTCGACTGGTCTTTGACCAGTAGAGCTAAAAATGAATGCACCAAATTCACATGATGAAAGCAATACCAAATCCACAATAGAATTTTCATGTTTCTATATGTTCTATTCATTGAAATTCTAAGATATGTGTTTGTGAAACACAAATGCCCCCATCAGCATCTTTGTCAGTAAAACTATATTGTAAAGAGTAGGTCATACTCAAAGGTCAAGGTCAATCATTGTACTAATAAATTGATTTTTTTATAAGGAATGTACATGTGAAAGTCCTATCATTCAAACATTCAAAAGTTATGGCTAAGGTTGAAGTTTTTTCAAAGTAGGTTACACTCCAAGGTCATGGTCATAAGGTAAAAAATGTCGGTGTCCATAGAAAGGTATTGTTACAAGGAATACACATGTACAATATGAAAGTTCTATCACTTACCATTCAAAAGTTTTTGAGTACAGACAAGCAGAGAAACGGACAGGACAAAAACTATATGCCCCTGACACAGGGACTTATCACGCTAATATTGGTTGCTCTATATACTATATGTGTTAAAGGGATCTAACTCGGCGTTTAACAAAAAATCGACAAGTCATCGTTAAGTCGTCAGAAATAGGCTAATCAATGTCAAAACCTATTTTCTGTGGTATATTTCGATAGATTAATTCATACAGAATCTTCATACGAAATTTGAAATCAGTACCTCCCTTACAAGCCGAGATATGCCCAATACCGCTCTCTTATGAGCGCCGCATTTCTAGGTTGGACAAAAAGGTGTCCGATGATAATCAGGCATCAGTGATCAACTTGAAGCATCGTTTGACCATTCCATGATGTAAACATCTCAAATATACACAACATTGCATGAAATAGTCCCATATATGCTTAGTACAATTTCAAATAAAGTCTTTTTTAATGACTTTGAAATATGAAAAGCGTCGGTCCATCATTTAAGTGAGATTGAAGTCAATGTGTGCAGAGTTATGAATGACATATACGCACATGCAAAGAGGTAGCTGTATGAGGGGTTTTCATATACCAGCGATGTTTGAGATGGTACAAAGCATGTGAAGAGGAGATATCATGCAGTTGTATGTCTTTGAAGTGTTCGGACATTTAAACGATCAAGCAGTAACCAAATTTTGTCTATACTGCTTGATTATCACAGGACACCTTTTTGTCCAACCTTGAAATACGGCGCTCATAAGAGAGCAGTATTGGGCATATCTCGGCTTGTAAGGGAGGTACTGATTTCAAATTTTGTATGAAGATTCAGTATGAATTAATCTATCGAAATATACCACAGAAAACAGGTTTTGACATTGATTAGCCTATTTCTGACGACTTAACGATGACTTGTCGATTTTTTGTTAAATGCCGAGTTAGATCCCTTTAACACATATAGTATATAGAGCAACCAATATTAGCGTTGAACGCTGAGTTAGATCCCTTTAACACATATAGTATATAGAGCAACCGGTATATGAGTGTGATAAATCCCTGTGGCCCCCGAGTCTCCGATTACAGGGGCATAAACATATTGTGTACTTTAGATACATGAGGGAGAAGTGACCAAATGTACTGACCTCTTTTTCATCTGTACCGATCCTTTCTACAGCTCTGGCTACACGGGGACGTGAGAAACCCATGGATACTAGACTGTCTACTAGGCGCTGGGCGTCGCCTGGGAGTCGGAGGTAGGGGTCAATCTCTCCTGGACTAGCCATGTCACTGCTGCTACTGGATTTAGAGGAGGGGGAAGTGATGGGTGGGGAAAAACCACTCCTGGGTGTTGGGAGGGGTGTATACTTGTTCCAAGACTGTAATGAAAACAGATCTTAACATACAAAATTGATTGATAATCATTAATAAGGAAGTAAGAAATGGCATAACATTGAAATGAAAATTTCCTCCTTATTATTCATCTTGAAGAGAGGAAACGTTTTTAAGTTCCATAAGGAGTTAGTGTGAAATTATTCAATTGATACAAATGAACTTTACTAACCTATCATTCCACAAATACTCTGCTTTGAAAATAAAATTGTAAAAATGTGTATGATAGTAACCTTTGTACTGTGACAAGTTACAGGGAAGCGTGTTATACTTACAGGCTCTGAGCTTGATGTGGGAACACTGGCACTTTCCTGGTAAAATAGAGTATGTGCACTGAACTAAATTAAGATGAGTCACAACATGAATAGAAAAGTCAAGCCATGTGCATGCATTTAGAATTCATTGGTAAAAATGAAATAAAAAAAGATTACAGGTATAAGAAATTAAAGAAGACTAACTAAATAATATTAAAACAATATTAGCTGTCAGCGGCTAAAAATTATTTTCTCGCAGAAAGTCTCTTAATACCTTCTAATTGTTATCAAAAGATAATACACAAGTCATCCGAGGTAAAATAAACATATTACATAACGAAACTCAGCATGAAAACATACAGAGCTGTCTGCACTACGATGCCTACTGAATTATACTTCGGCAACTAAGTCCGATCTCCGCCGAGTGACCACATGTGCTATGTTGAGATAAATCAGGTCAAATCATGCGCAGACGTGATAAGCTTATAAATGACTTTTATCTTTGAAAATTGAGCTCTATATGATCTGCAATGTAAAGTCTTGTGCAATGTGACTATAGATCATCTTTATTTTCTCATCTTAACCTCTGAATCAATAAAAAAAATACTTTCTTTTCTTTACCATCGTCCATGTGCATGTTGGAATCAGTAATGTTCACTGACCAAATTTAGCTTGTGCATGGGCAGAAAGCAAGCTGAGTAACGTCAACGTAAGGGCACATGAATATGGTCGGTCTTTAGGTTGAATTTTTGTTGGGGCTGTAAGAATTCAGAAAACTGCTATTCTTGTCCAGAAGGGCGTTAATCCGACGTTTTTTAAATCAACCTTTTAATCAAACCGTCATCATTTTCTATGAGTAATAACATTTAAGAAAATGAGCAAATAAAAAACCAGAAGTCTCTGATGAGACTGAAGCTCTCCTGGTTGATTTGCACATATACACTCAAGAGAATGAATGCTCGGCTTCACCTTGCCTAATACAAGTACTTTTTACATCGACCCAATATATTTCTGTATCCCCCCTGTAAAACACTGTATAACGAATTTATCCCGCTGAATCGCTTTGGGTTTGTGTATGTTACGTCAACATATTCTAAAGCATTTTGGTGACGTCAAGAGCATAAAGCGTCTTAGTAGAAGCAGGATATCAAAATAATATCCTGTTAGTAAAATAATACAACATAATATTTGGTTCTTCTCGACCAATCAGATTGCAAGAAATTTGCCAGAGGCGGGATAAATGTATATCAAGTTTTTTTTTTTATGAGAACCAACAACCACATGCCAATGCATATCCATCAATTTCTAATTAATTTTTTTCATCAAAATTCAGAGCAAAATTTTTTTTTTTCGAAAAAAAACGGAGTCTCCCCCCCCCCCAAGAATATCAAATGGACCGTGCCTTAGATTTTAGATTTCTCTAGAATGTGAGAGAATTACTAAAAACGTGTATATATAACATACCATATGTATCAAAACTAAAATAAAAGATGTTTTTATTTTTCAAAAAATGTGGGTCAAAGGTCAGTGATGGGGTCAAAGGTTAAAATTTGGCTCCAAAAGATGAGCCTTCTCAAGGTACATAGACATGCAATATATGACAGCTCTATTATCTTATACCCTTTTATCAGAATTTAGTTGAATGTAATGATATACTGAAAGTCGGATAGATAGACAAACAGATGAACAGACAGACCTACCACTATATGCCCTTTGATAAAATTAAGACTAAAGGCATAAATAACCTCTCATTTGAGCTGAAATAGTATTGCATAGGATACTCTATAGAGATATTTCCTTCTTTCTTATACTGACCAGTGAAAATACTTAGATCAAGTAATCAGACAGTTTCAGATTGAAATTAAATATAATAGGACATGTGGCCTACCGAGTGAAAAAAGTATCGGCCTTTTTGTTCTAAAACCTAAAAAGGTTTTAGGCTATTTTTTTAGTAAATGTAAAACAATGTAAATAGAATATTGAACAAAGAACATGAACTTTTAGGGTGAATGTGGTATTAATGTAGACAGAAGCTAATTATTAAAATATAATACAAAATATTTTTACATACCGGTATGAAATATTTGATCCTCTATAGAAAACATTTTTACCATATATCCCAGTTCAGAATAAGGGTGTCCCATAAACTTTTTTAAATCTGCATGCGGTTGAAATGATGTTTTTGATTGGTCAAATTTTAAAAGGACAAAATGACTCGAGGTCCAATTGACAAAAAGGCCTGAAACATAAGTTCATTACCAGTAATTTATGGCAGGAACAGGTATCGTACCCAGATAGCTCAGTTGGTAAGAGCGTCTGCCCAGAGAGCAGAAGGTCTCGGGTTCGATTCACGGTCCGGTCACATCTTTTCCTCTCCTGTTACAGAATTGGCGCCAAACTAAATGACTCAAGGTGAAGTGGAGTTTTGTGTGAGCTAAGGTTTCCAGTGCATGGAAACCTAAAAAATTGGTGGAGAGGAATGGGCAGGAACGGGCATCGTGCCCAGATAGCTCAGTTGGTAAGAGCGTCTGTCCTGGTAGCAGAAGATCTCGGGTTCGATTCCCGGTCCAGTCACTCTCTCCCTCTCCTGTTACAAATTTAACTTCTATAATTAATACTAAATTTGGAATTTTGCAAAATAAAACTTACACAAGCACCTTTCATTTGGCAATGTGAAGGATTCATTATTGCTATTTTATTTGATAAAATGATCAATCTTTGTGATTCTGGTGTTTGTATGTATCAGAAAGCACAGCTCAAGTCCGTGATCACTTACTGGACATTCTACTCTTGCAACAAAAAGTCTCACTACTCTCTCCAAAAATCTTACACCTTAAACAATAAAAAATAAGTAAGAAATACATGCATTTTGATTGTTTGTTATCTTTCTTGCACTGTATAAACATAATAGAAAAGATTTTCAAGTTGATTGATTGATCAGAGGAAATTCCGAAACTATCCCCTAGTGTTTCTATAGAATTGAAGATAAAATCCTGGGTCAGGTCCCAAATAAAATATGAGAAAAACTAAATTTCAGACTCATCTATGATAATATTGTAAAATGGCAATAAAGGAAGATTTTGGTAGAAGTTTTCCTGGGTTGAAATATTTTTGTATGAGTTGGCTTTTACAAATGAATTTTTTTTTAGTATTTTATTTTATTTTTTTTAAAATTTGCTTAACAGATAGTAGATATGTCTATAAGGCATCTCTTGTTATATTATCTTCTATTAAAACATGTGTCACTTGCTTTAATGTAAACATTATGAAAATTTTATCAAACCACACAGTTTTACATCCCATTGGGGGTGGTACTCCAAACAGTGGAGGAATTTATAAGAAGAAAGAAAGATGTAAGAGTTACCTCCCCCCTCTCCTCCCCCCCCCCCCCCCCCCCCCCCCCCCCAAAAAAAATTACACAAGCACAATATTCCTTTCATTTGGCAATGTGAAGGATGCATTACTGTTATTTTATTTGATAAAATGATCAATCTTTGTGATTCTGGTGTTCCCATTTAACAGTCTGTGATCACTTAGGACATTCTAGTTACCTCCCCCCTCTCCCTCCCCCCCCCCCAAAAAAAAAACTTACACAAGCACAATATTCCTTTCATTTGGCAATGTGAAGGATGCATTATTGCTATTTTATTTGACAAAATGACCAATCTTTGTGATTCTGGTGTTCCCATTTAACAGAAAGCACAGCTCAAGTCTGTGATCACTTAGGACATTCTACTCTTGCAACAAAAATTCTCACTACTCTCCCCAAAAATCTTACACCTTAAACATGTTAAACAAATAAAAAATAAGTGAGAAATACATGCATTTTGACTATTTGATATCTTTCTTGCACTGTATAAACACTATAGAAAAGATTTTCATGTTGATTGATTGATCAGAGGAAATTCCGAAACTATCCCCTAGCGTTTCTATAGAATTGAAGATAAAATCCTGGGTCAGGTCCCAAATAAAATATGAGAAAAACTAAATTACAGACTCATCTATGATAATATTGTAAAATGGCAATATCTTTGTTTATTTATAGTTTCTGTCACTTATATACTCTAAATGCATGTAGATAGGGTAAGAGAAAATAGCCATATACCCATTTTCCAGAATCCTAGGGAACAGGGACTCAAGTGAAATACTGTAATGACATCTAAACTGCAAACCGATAATATTTTGGAATAAATCAATTAATTATTATCCATAAATTCTGGGAAATTAGCTATCATGAGATCACATGTAGTTTAATAGAGAAAAAAACAACCACACCCATTTTCTAAGACCCTTGGGGTCAGAGACTCAAACAAAATATCAGGTAAACAACGAGATTACAGACCCATCATATTGCATAAAGAATTTAGTCTCCATTATTTATAGTGTCAGCGCTGTAAGCATAAGATTATATGGAAATGGCCACACCCTTTTCTAAGACCCTGGGGGTCATTGGCTCAAACAAAATATCAGGTGCACAACTAGACTACAGACCCATCATATTGCAAAAAGAATTATGTCTCTATCATTTATAGTGATAGAAGAGCTGTCCGGACAAAATTACATAGAATTTAATGACCACGCCCATTTTCTAAGACCCTGGGAGTCAGGGACTGAAACTAAATGTCAGGTGCACAACTAGACCATGGACCAAGTAAAATACAAAAAGAATTAAGTTTCTATCCCTGACAGTTTCAGAGGAGTTGTCCGGACAAGAATTGTTTACGGACAGACGGACAGACAGACAGACGGACAGACGGACAGACGGACGGACGCCGGACGAAGGGTGATCGCATAAGCTCGACTGGTCTGAGACCAGTAGAGCTAAAAATTACAATTGCTGACAGCTAATATTTCTTTAAATGACACTTCTAGAATAAGAAAAAGCAAAGCTCAATCCCTCACAAATTAAAATGAACTTATCAAAGTATCATCACTTAGACAGTGAGAGTGACTTTAACAATAAGTTTGACATTCACATTTATTTAACAGAATCTTTGTAAAACATATCCTTCCACTGCTACAGTAACAGTTATAATATTTAAACAACAACCAATAAAAATAGAGACCTTGACCTCTGACTTTGTCATACTAACATCAATCAAAATTCAGTTTCAATTGTTGAATTAGGGTTCATTATCATCAGCTGAAGTTTATTTTCCAAACAGTGACCTTGACCCTGTAATCAAAAGGTAAGCCCCCCTTCTACATCATGTACAAGTATATCCATATTTGGCTTTGATAAAAGGATTGTTGAAATCATCTGGAAAACCTTAACCAGAAGACATTTTCTTTACAGTAACCTTGACCTATTACCCAAAATCAATCTTTCCCTCCTCATAAGAAATCATAATTTCAAATTTATTTTAGATAGGAGAAATGATTGTAAAGTTGATCTAGAAACTTATGATTGTAAAGTTGATCTAGAAACTTCAGTTTATTATCCCTAAGATATACATCCAACTTTGGTTTGATACATGTAGGTGAAATGGATGTCAAGTTAATCTAGAAACTAACAACACCTTGCCCATGTATTACCGTAAATAAGATGACACTGAAAGACAACTCTACCTACGTGAGAAAATAAATGTCCACATTACTGTTACATTTGCAAGAGACAGAGAACAAACAACATATCAAAGAAAAAAATATGTCTATCTTAATTCAAATGTATAATGTAAAGAGTATTAGTAAATAGAAAGGAAAACAAGCAATGCCAGCTTATAGTATCAGTGGCAGATTGAACAGGAATGAGAGGGTGAGTGAGGAGGGCTCACATCACATGCCCACATCTTTTAAATTCCAAAAATATGCAAAATACTATGTTCTCTACCCAGAATTTGTTGATGTATCCCTCTAATATCCATAATAATATCCCTGGACCTAATAGGGATGTCATTCTAGACTAATAGACTCTTTCACATTTATACTACAGTAATGATTTAAAGCTTAGTTCTAGGAGAGCTAACAATAGATTACGAATGCACTTGTGATGTCATTTGATTGTTATGAGACATTTTGTGAAGAATAGTGTTTTGTTTGTTTCGGGAAAAACATCTCATAACAATCAAATGACATCATCGGTGCAATCTATTGTTTGTCTCCTGGAACTGAGCTTCAAATTCAGCACTGCGGATACATGCAGGGTTTTTTTTTCCTTGTTTTGGGGCCGAATTTCGGCCCCTTCTCAATGCCAAATTTCCTTTTTTTTCCCAAAAAATCACCCTGAAATTCCCAAAGAGGAATTATGAAAAAATCACCTGAGAAAATATGACTCAAAACCTGGAAATCAGTACAAAATGTCCTATTTCGAAGTGCATTTTTAAAAGTTTTTATTCATCTCTTGTTCAGTTCAAGCAAATCAATAGATTACCAATGTTAATAAATGATACTTTAGGGTTATACTTTGGTGAAAATTTGTTCGAAAATTTTCCCAATTTTAGCAAAATGTTGCAAATTTTCCCAAATGAGACAGGCACAGGCACCTTCCCCAAAATAAAAAAAAAACCCTGACATGTAATGTTAAAGGGTCTACATGAATAATACATATACATGTAACCCAAAAATGCTGACAGTGTATCTTTTTCAAAACTTTTCTGTGAGCTCCTTTTCTTTAGATCAATCCTGAAACTGCCATAAATACAGTATATAAACATCTATAGTTAAAACCATCCTACACATGTAGTAAGATTCTCACCTGTTGTGATGAGGGTCTAACGAGTGGTATTTGACGTAGAGATATCGGCAGTATGTCCTCCTCATCAGATTCATCATTGGTAGGACTGTTAAATCCCTGTGAGAACGCTGGTCCTCTCTTGATAAAACCCTCAGCGGGCCTTGGTGGGACTGCTGGCTTAGGCGCTACATTGACATATCTGTTATTCACAGTTTTATCTTTTGAATCTGCCATCACAGTGAATGATGGAGGACTACTGTTTCTAGCGACAGGTTCTCTTTTGGAAAAAGATACACTTGTTGTGTCTATTTCTACACTCTGATTGACTTCGTTATTATGACCATTTTGATATTCTGGTTCATTCCCAGTCTGTTTTGTAGAGCAAGAAGTCCCTGTAGCAGCTTGTGCTGCTGCTAAATCATCCTGCTGAACATCTGAATTCACTTGATCACTGAACAATTTGGGTGTGGTCTCTGTCTCTGAAGCTCCACCTATAGGAGGTAGGGGATTCTTAGCTAGGAGGGAGGGACGAGGAGGAACAGGGGGTAAATTCTTATACTCTGCACTGGAGCGTTTCTTCTTTTTACTCTTTGGTGATACTCTAGCTTTTGGATCTATAGCGACATAATCACCACTGTCAATATTATTCGGTGAAGATAAATGATTTGCCGTATTAATGATCCCATTGGGGATATGACCGTTTTCCATTTTCACACTTGTATTTTCATATATCACATCCGAGGATTCACTAACATTTCCCTTATCTGCACTAACATTACCAGATGCCACTGCAGGTTTATCAGTACTGGCAAAAACATTCTTCAACTCTTCAA
The DNA here is from genome assembly GCA_028142955.1 of Pinctada fucata. Lineage (NCBI taxonomy): Eukaryota > Metazoa > Mollusca > Bivalvia > Pterioida > Pteriidae > Pinctada > Pinctada fucata. The sequence continues at coordinate 69,610,154 of AP027104.1, read as the reverse complement.
TATCATTCAAAGTCTGCCTCTCAAACTTGTCAAACGGATCGTCTACACTCTCAAATAGTGTCACATCAACAGAATTCTCTGTTTTCTGATGTTCGCCATCATTAGACGATTTGTTTATGGGGACTGGAGTCAGAATATCGTTAGATATGTTCGCTACAACCGGCTTTGTCAGAGGTTTAGGTATTAAGCTGATGTTCACCTCTTCCTGAGGAGGAGCTTCCTCCATGACCTCACCCTCCTCCTCTTCAGATTCAGAGGAGGCATCCATAGCCTCTCTCCGTGCCTCTTTTTCAGCCTCTGCCAGCTGTTGAGCTGCTCTCTGTTGCTGTCGAACTTCAGCCCATTTTAAGACTCCTTCTTCAGTAGAAAAGTCATACTGCAAGGAAATTTTTATAGATTAATAGAATTAATTTCTTTACGATTCCTTTGTGTTCTCAGTAGGCAGTATATATATATATATATGTACATGTACATGTAATACTGACTTCTTATACATACAAATGAGATTTTAAACAAGAGGCCCAAGGGGGCCACATCGCTCACCTGAGTTGCAGACAAAGGGTTTAAAGTCACAAAAATACTCCTACAGATCAAAGCCCTTGACAGCCATATTTGTTGACCTATCGACAAGAAAAACACAAGCTTGGCAGAGGACCTTGAGTACTTGCTTGCTGCAAGGTTTCGTGAAATTCTGTGCAATGGTTGCAGAGGAGATTTCAAAATGTGTCAGCCAATCAGAGCCCTCGGCGGCCATATTTGTTGACTGATCAGCACAAAATACACAATCTTGGTAGAGGACCTTGAGTACTTTCTTCCTGTAAAGTTTCATGAAATTCTGTGCAGTGGTTTTTTTGCAGAGAAGATGTTGAAAATGTGTTAGCCAATCAGAGCCCTCGGCAGCAATATTTGTAGACCGATCGGCACGAAAAAACAAAAACTTGGCAGAGGACCTAGAATACTTCCTTCCTGTAAAGTTTCATGAAATTCTGTGCAGCGGTTGCAGAGGAGATGTCGAAAATGAGTCAGCCAATCAGAGCCCTCAGCAGCCATATTTGTTGAACAATCGGCACGAAAAATACAAACTTGGTAGAGGACCTTGAGTACTTCCTTCCTGTAAAGTTTCATGAAATTCTGTGCAGTGGTTAAAGAGAAGATGTCGAAAATGTGTTGGCCAATCAGAGCCCTCGGCAGCCATATTTGTTGAATGATCGGCAGGAAAAACACAAACTTGGTAGAGGACCTTGAGTACTTCCTTCATGTAAAGTTCCATGAAATTCTGTGCAGCAGTTGCAGAGCAGATGTTGAAAATGTGTCAGCCAATCAGACCCCTCGGCGGCCATATTTGTTGACCGATCGGCACGAAAAACAAAAACTTGGTAGAGGACCTTGAGTACTTCCTTCCTGTAAAGTTTCATGAAATTCTGTGCAGCGGTTGCAGAGGAGATGTCAAAAATGTGTCAGCCAATCAGAGCCCTCGGCGGCCATATTTGTTGACCGATCGGCAGAAAATACAAAACTTGGTAGAGGACCTTGAGTACTTCCTTCCTGTAAAGTTTCATGAAATTCTGAGCAGCGGTTGCAGAGGAGATGTCGAAAATGTGTCAGCCAATCAGAGCCCTCGGCGGCCATATTTGTTGACCGATCGGCACAAAAAACACAAACTTGGTAGAGGACCTTGAGTACTTCCTTCCTGTAAAAGTTTCATGAAATTCTGAGCAGCGGTTGCAGAGGAGATGTCGAAAATGTGTCAGCCAATCAGAGCCCTTGGCGGCCATATTTGTTGACCGATCGGCACGAAAAAACAAAAACTTGGTAGAGGACCTTGAGTACTTCCTTCCTGTAAAGTTTCATGAAATTCTGTGCAGCGGTTGCAGAGGAGATGTCGAAAATGTGTCAGCCAATCAGAGCCCTCGGCGGCCATATTTGTTGACCGATCGGCAGAAAATACAAAAACTTGGTAGAGGACCTTGAGTACTTCCTTCCTGTAAAGTTTCATGAAATTCTGAGCAGCGGTTGCAGAGGAGATGTCGAAAATGTGTCAGCCAATCAGAGCCCTCGGCGGCCATATTTGTTGACTGATCGGCACAAAAAACACAAACTTGGTAGAGGACCTTGAGTACTTCCTTCCTGTAAAGTTTCATGAAATTCTGTGCAGCGGTTGCAGAGGAGATGTTGAAAATGTGTCAGCCAATCAGAGCCCTGGGCAGCCATATTTGTTGACCGATCGGCACGAAAAACACAAACTTGGTAGAGGACCTTGAGTACTTCCTTCCTGTAAAGTTTCATGAAATTCTGTGCAGTGGTTAAAGAGGAGATGTCGAAAATGTGTCAGCCAATCAGAGCCCTCGGCGGCCATATTTGTTGAATGATCGGCACGAAAAACACAAACTTGGTAGAGGACCTTGAGTACTTCCTTCCTGTAAAGTTTCATGAAATTCTGAGCAGCGGTTGCAGAGGAGATGTCGAAAATGTGTCAGCCAATCAGAGCCTTCGGCGGCCATATTTGTTGACTGATCGGCACAAAAAACACAAACTTGGTAGAAGACCTTGAGTACTTCCTTCCTGTAAAGTTTCATGAAATTCTGTGCAGTGGTTAAAGAGGAGATGTCGAAAATGTGTTGGCCAATCAGACCCCTCGGCGGCCATATTTGTTGAATGATCGGCACGAAAAACACAAACTTGGTAGAGGACCTTGAGTACTTCCTTCATGTAAAGTTTCATGAAATTCTGTGCAGCAGTTGCAGAGGAGATGTCGAAAATGTGTCAGCCAATCAGAGCCCTCGGCAGCCATATTTGTTGACCGATCGGCACGAAAAAACAAAAACTTGGTAGAGGAGCTTGAGTACTTCCTTCCTGTAAAGTTTCATGAAATTCTGTGCAACGGTTGCAGAGGAGATGTCGAAAATGTGTCAGCCAATCAGAGCCCTCGGCGGCCATATTTGTTGACCGATCGGCAGAAAATACAAAACTTGGTAGAGGACCTTGAGTACTTCCTTCCTGTAAAGTTTCATGAAATTCTGAGCAGCGGTTGCAGAGGAGATGTCGAAAATGTGTCAGCCAATCAGAGCCCTCGGCGGCCATATTTGTTGACCGATCGGCACAAAAAACACAAACTTGGTAGAGGACCTTGAGTACTTCCTTCCTGTAAAAGTTTCATGAAATTCTGAGCAGCGGTTGCAGAGGAGATGTCGAAAATGTGTCAGCCAATCAGAGCCCTTGGCGGCCATATTTGTTGACCGATCGGCACGAAAAAACAAAAACTTGGTAGAGGACCTTGAGTACTTCCTTCCTGTAAAGTTTCATGAAATTCTGTGCAGCGGTTGCAGAGGAGATGTCGAAAATGTGTCAGCCAATCAGAGCCCTCGGCGGCCATATTTGTTGACCGATCGGCAGAAAATACAAAAACTTGGTAGAGGACCTTGAGTACTTCCTTCCTGTAAAGTTTCATGAAATTCTGAGCAGCGGTTGCAGAGGAGATGTCGAAAATGTGTCAGCCAATCAGAGCCCTCGGCGGCCATATTTGTTGACTGATCGGCACAAAAAACACAAACTTGGTAGAGGACCTTGAGTACTTCCTTCCTGTAAAGTTTCATGAAATTCTGTGCAGCGGTTGCAGAGGAGATGTTGAAAATGTGTCAGCCAATCAGAGCCCTCGGCAGCCATATTTGTTGACCGATCGGCACGAAAAACACAAACTTGGTAGAGGACCTTGAGTACTTGCTTGCTGCAAGGTTTCGTGAAATTCTGTGCAATGGTTGCAGAGGAGATTTCAAAATGTGTCAGCCAATCAGAGCCCTCGGCGGCCATATTTGTTGACTGATCGGCACAAAAAACACAAACTTGGTAGAGGACCTTGAGTACTTCCTTCCTGTAAAGTTTCATGAAATTCTGTGCAGCGGTTGCAGAGGAGATGTTGAAAATGTGTCAGCCAATCAGAGCCCTCGGCAGCCATATTTGTTGACCGATCGGCACGAAAAACACAAACTTGGTAGAGGACCTTGAGTACTTCCTTCCTGTAAAGTTTCATGAAATTCTGTGCAGTGGTTAAAGAGGAGATGTCGAAAATGTGTCAGCCAATCAGAGCCCTCGGCGGCCATATTTGTTGAATGATCGGCACGAAAAACACAAACTTGGTAGAGGACCTTGAGTACTTCCTTCATGTAAAGTTTCATGAAATTCTGTGCAGCGGTTGCAGAGGAGATGTTGAAAATGTGTCAGCCAATCAGACCCCTCGGCGGCCATATTTCTTGACCGATCGGCACAAAAAACACAAACTTGGTAGAGGACCTTGAGTACTTCCTTCCTGTAAAGTTTCATGAAATTCTGTGCAGCGGTTGCAGAGGAGATGTCGAAAATGTGTCAGCCAATCAGAGCCCTTGGCGGCCATATTTGTTGACCGATCGGCACAAAATACACAAACTTGGTAGAGGACCTTGAGTACTTCCTTCCTGTAAAGTTTCATGAAATTCTGTGCAGCGGTTGCAGAGGAGATGTTGAAAATATGGCAGCCAATCAGACCCCTCGGCGGCCATATTTGTTGACCGATCGGCACAAAAAACACAAACTTGGTAGAGGGCATTGAGTACTTGCTTCCTATGAAGTTTCGAGAAATTCTGTGCAGCGGTTGCAGAGGAGATGTTGAAAATGTTAAAAGTTTACGCCGGACGGACGATGACGACGACGATGGACGGACGGACGGACGACGGACGGCCGCTATGAAAATAGCTCACTTGAGCTTCGCTCAGGTGAGCTAAAAAGTGTTTAATGCTGAATGGTTTAATAAAATAAATGCATAAGAGGAATCAATACACAAACAATTATAAATATACGTTACAATAAGTTTCATAAATGAAGTTTATTGACTTAGATGAATATTCTTTAAATCCATCAATTTACCGTGGTACATGTTTTTCATTCTAGGGCTGTGCGGTTTTATTGTTGTATCAGTGCACCACAATAAATGTCTCCAATACGTACCGTGGTACATTTTTCAAAATACCAGTTCACTGTTCAGGTTTAATATTTCACTTTACAGAGTTATCAACTCCAGTCAAAAACAACAAGCACAAACTGATTTACATGTATGCTTACTTTAATAAAATATGTTCTAATTGTGTTTCATTTAGTGATCATAGACGCACTCAGTTGGAGGAAATATGAGCCGACGTTATTACAGTCTCTTGTTTATATTCAAAATTGTTTCATTAGGACTTTCATAATTAACTTTCTAAACAACATGATTCTTTTTAAATGACTGAACTCTGTTTCCAATGCATATGTTGATTTATTTTTTGTTACATTCAATATCATTTAGTTTCACATATTTCTGCTTGATGAAACCTGGCAGTTAATTTTTTCAACATTGTCTTTGTGAAAGAAACAACTTTATTGAACTGTTGGCCACTTTATTTCTCTATTTTCTGTAATCCCAAACTTTAGCCAAAGACGAATGATGACAAAAACATAAGCTGTGTCTTCTTTTAGTGTTTTTTCTGTGAAAATAATGAAGTTTATAAAAGGAATAATATTGCAATAAATTGCAATATGAAATCTTGTATCACAATACGCTTTTTGGGCCACAATACCCAGCCCTATTTCATTCTTAAATTATTTATAGCTTAAAATTTTTAGGAATTCTCTATCAATAGGCCACAAAATGACTAAAAATGTGCTAGGTAGGCAACTTTTGTGCACTTTTTCATTGTTAGGTCACAATGGAATTGCGTATTTTAACAGTGACGTCACAATATAAAACAACGCCAAAAGATTTTTTGAGCTTTCTGACAAGATTGGAAAATGGTCTATGTACATGTATATGTACCATGATACAAATTATTCATTCTTAACTTTATCTTGTAGCTTAAAATTTTTAGGAATTCCATATTTACAATACGATTATTTGTGAAATACTTAAGGCATAAAATCAACTACCATCTAACATAATGATTCTATTATAATATGTATTTCTGTATATTCATATCATTTCATGATAGTTAAATTAATTTACAAGTAAAACCAATTCAGCAATTGGGCAGATTTGTTTCCTAAAAGCAGACCTGCCTACTTTTACGATTTGGGCGTAATTTATACGATTTTCGACCTAAAATTACACTCTACGCTATTGCTACTCCATTTAACGCCGAAAACTATTTTTGGAGCAAATTGACGTTTTTCGATATTTTGAGCCCTTTATTAACACGACTACCATATCTTACAGTCAAGTGCATAAGTTCTAACAATTGTTACAACATTTGTAACAATTGTCGAAGCAGACTATGTTTTTTCTCTATTTTTTTTACTCAAAATTGCGTTAGTGGTTAATATTACGCTTTAGTCATCAAAATTACACTTTCTTTTACAAGATATTACACTAACGGTGAGAAACAGGGAGGCATGTCTGCAAAAGCGATGTTTGCCAGAATAGGCCAGTTCAAAATTCCAGACCAGGCAAGCCACTTGATTGATTTTTCTAAGTGAGCGGTAAGTTGTCGGTTAGAAGCAGCGCATTTCGGCGTACACTGTTTGCCAAAAACAAAAACTCAATCAAGTGGCTCCACTGAGTCTGAAAATTATAACCCCTTACTCCCCTATAGAGAGAAACCTTTGACCTTGAAAATCAACAGGGTACATCCTCTCCCCAATTGGGGACATTTGTGGAAGATTTTATGTTTCTACATGTACATGTATGATGAATGTTTTGTCTTTTATTATATGCTGTTCACAAGGATTTTAAGCCTACATTTGTACGTCTAAATTGTCCATGACCTTTGACTTTTAAAATCAATAGGGTTCATCCTCTCCCCATGGGGATCATTTGTGGAAGGTTTGATGTTTCTATGATGATTGCTTTGCCTTCTATGCCGATCACAAGAATCCAAACACACATACACACTAACAAACAAACAAACGACACAGTCAACAGCAATGCTATATTCCCTCTGAAACAAAGTTGGTAGGGAATGGAGAGGTTTACAATATATCACACTTACTTCAATATCCACACTGCTTGACTGTCGAACATTTAATGCTGGGGCTTCCACAAGCTATAAAACAAAGTCAAAACAATGGAGAATTATGTGCAATATAAGAAAATCCAGTTCTGCATGAAAAATACCTTCTTTAAACTTTTGAAATTAAGAAATTGAGATATTTTTCTTTTCTCTTCTTTAAACAGATAAATCTTCTCTCAAATGTTGAAAGATGTAGTACATGTATACCTGTGTAGGGGGCTTGAACTTTGGTCCAATTTTAAAAGGAATGCCATCCAAAATAGAAAAGGTCGAACTACAAACTGAAATAAAAATAACTCATTATTGAAGGGATATGACAAGACATAACTTTGAATATGTTTGTGAAACACCAGGTCTCATTTCAATAGCTTTTATGTCTGGATATGTAGGTACCAATATTACTAAAAGGTAAAAGACACTAGGTATCACATGAAAGCTCTTGTAATAAAAATCAAATTCAAGGAATTTTGGTCCCACGCTTTCGAGTGTTTATCTTTAAAGAAATGCTTACAGATCCTAAACCCCCCCCCCCTTCCATTCTTAAGTTTTCATAATACCTCAGGTATTATCACAATTCTAAATCTAATTCTAAATCTAAAATTAAGATTTTTCTACTATTTTTTTAAACACTGCCCAGGTAACACAAAACATTTTCGAAACATTTTCAAAAGGTTTCAAGAAGGTTCTTCTGAAACATTTCTGGCAAAATGTTCTAAAAACATTTTAAAAACGTTTTTCAGGGATAGCGAAATGTTTTTAAAACGTTTATAAAATATCTATGAGCGATGGAAAAATCGAAATATTTTAAGATATTTTCAAAACGTTTTTAAAACATTGTTGAAACATTTCTATTAAATGTATTGAGAATGCATTTATGTAACAAAATAGGAAAATGTTTTCAAGATGTTTTCAGAACATTTTGATTTTTATTGAAATCATTTTTCAAATTATATTGAAAGCATTTGAAAAAACGTTTTTAAAGTATATTTTAAATTTTATATGTTTTATTATTATTTTTTTTTTTGGTACATGTTGCATGAGTAGTAATAATTGTTGAAACATTGTAGAAATGTTTTTGAAACATTTATTTCTAAAATGTTGTCAAAACATTGTTAAAATGTTTACTAAACATTGATTTAAAGTATCATTAAAACATTGTTTAAATGTTTATAAAATGTCGCATAATAATGGAACATTGTCGAAAATTATGTTTTGAAACATATATTTTTAAAATGTTTTTGAAACATTTTACATTGTTTTCATGTTATAAAATATTGATAAAAAATTTGTAAATCGTTATTTGAATGATTTTTTACAAATTACGAAAAAAGGCTAATTTTGAAGCTTTCTAAAAATGCTTTTATGATGTAAAACTGTAAGATACTGTTAAAATGTTGCTATGATGTTTTAGAAACATTTCCGAGGGTCATTTTTTTAAAATATTTTTTTTTCACAGAAAGAAAGCACCATATTCATTATGATGATATGATAAATCGGTATTCATTAAAATAGTCTTCTTCAATACTTGCAAGTCTGTGTAATCAAATAATATTGTACAGAATTTTATAGTAAGCTGTAAGGGATGTTGCATAACGCTTCTAGAGAGGCGGTTTTAGCGTGCAGAGATTGAGATAAGAGAGTAAATTGTTGATCTAGGATATAGGTCAGCATCACACACAGCAGGATACTGGCCAGTTAACCATGGTAACATGGATTTGAAAGGGAAGACAAGGAGTGGGTCACTTATGATTTCCTACATATACTGTTCATTCCTAAAGTCATGGATTCTATGTATATTGGAAATAATTGTGATATACTCATCATAGTATTTATCATCATAATCATCAGAGTTCGGGACAATGGTAAGTACACATACTAATATTTCAGGAATAAAAAGTTCTGTGTATTTTAAATGTGTATGTAAATAAATTTACACATAGTAAAAAGCATTTGTAATTGTTTAATACGTATTATTCCTCATAAAGTTATGTATTTTTGATTATCAAAGTACATATGTTTATCATTTATAATGCCAGCATACATATAATTTGTGAAATATAATACATTTTTATCGCAGCACATACTGATGGACAAAGACTTTTTCATGAGAGTGGAATTATATATGTTCCTGTACATGCAGCTTAAATTTTGTAAGTGTTTATCAAAATCTATATTAATATTCGACATACTCGGCATTGATTTTTTTACTTGGTATTTTAATTCTTCATAGTAATGCACCATTGCAATGATAATAATAGTTTTAAAATCACACACAATCATGATAACCTTTGAGGCAGAAATTATAAGGAGCGTACTCTAATCTTCATGTTTCATTTGATTTTTAGAAGAAGAAGAATGCGAGGAAAGTAAAATATTTAGCGGTATCTGAAGAAACAACTCAGACAGCTAGAGATTTACTCAGACAGTGAAGATTGAACTTTTATTAAGACAAGAAGATTGAACTTTAAATGAAGACTGACATGAAATGGAATTTATCTTTGTACTGTCATATATTTTTATATTTGTAAGTTATGAATTAAAAAAAATGTTTTGAAATGTTTTATAGAAATGTTTTGTAGAACGTTGAAAAATGTTTCATTGAAATATTTCACAAAATGTGATTAAAACGTTTTTAAAACCATACATCGTAACATTAATGAAACATTTTTTGAAATGTTGTTGAAATATTTCTAAAACATTTCATAGAAACATTCTGGAAAAACATTTTTAGAATGTTTCATTAAAATGTTTCATGAAACGTTTTGAAAACGTTTTTAAAACCATACATGTACATCGAAATATTTTTGAAACATTTTTTCGAAATGTTTTCGAAACGAAATTAAAATGTTTTTAAAACGTTTTAAAAATATTTTTGTGCTACTTGGGTGTATCTAAGCCTGTAGTGTAGTGACCCTTACCTTTGACTGACATGTACACAATCAATAGTACATGATGTATTAGTTGTAAAGGAGAAGGTGCGGTAACCTGTCATTTCGGCCCTATTTTCAAAGTTGTTTTTATATACATAATAGTACGTCGCTCAAAACGTCTAAAAACGCTGAAATATCAATAAATGAGCGATATTTTGATACAAAACTATGAAATCAGGTGGTAATCCAGGCCTTGCCCATAAATATTTTTGTGTCAATTGATGGATTTCTGATCGGCCTTTTAATTTGCATAAAAAAAATTCGTGGGCAAGGCCTGGAGCATAGATGAATTTTGAAGATTTGTGTGTAAAATACTATGATTTTCCTGAGTTTTGCGTCATTCAGGGTAAATGACGTCAAAACATGACGTCATACATCATGCGCGTGACGTTACGAGGACTCAAAATTATGACGCGGTATTTTCTCAAACATTCAACTTTGCAAACAGTGATAATTAATAATTCGTTTATCAAAAATATTTTTCGTCGAAATTATAGGACCGATATGAAGGGTTAGCACACCTAGTCCTTTAGTAGTTTTCTGCTTATACAAAAGCAATTGGCCTTCACTGACTGATTTTCTGAAAGTCAACTTACCTAAACTATTCTGTCTGTTCATGGTTGATTCATCTGTAATAGATTTACATAATCGATATGAATAGCATAAAAATAGGGCACTGCTAAAGGGTGTACATTGTATGATATGCCTACACAGTCTTTCCCAAAAACTTTCAGCTCACATAGGTCATTTGGACCTATGTGTTAAAGAAACACATGGGTCCAAAACAACAACTGTCTGTCCAAAAAAAATGCAAAAAATCAGAACACTTCATTTTAGCCAACATCCGTAATACGGTAGTATACGGCCAGAACAACCTCTGACAACATGTCAATCACGTTCTTGTGAATTTTAAAACATGGCAATTAAAATTACAATCATAAAACGTTTACATTACAAGAGTATCAATTTCTCATGAGGGACCGAGGGTCAGATTTTCTATAAACAAGTCGGTCTACTGAGTATTCGATCTCTATAGACCAACCAGAATAACTATAGATATTGTCTATGCGTCGGTCCAACGTTAATTTCGCACACTGTACATGTATCACACAAAACATTGATCAGAAATATTTCGAGCTAAATCAACTTAAAATACTTGCACAAAACTGTTCTTCACGATTAACATTAAGCAGAAACGTTATATTTAGAGAATTATGATAGGAGGTTTGGTGCAAAATTTTCTCAATATTTCAAACATCTACATCTACCAGTCAGCCAGTAGCCTGGCGAAAGTGAAAATAGACACTTTCACTTCTTTGACGTTTTAAGACTGACCTACTGACTGAAATCGATCATTTTAAGTGTCTTCAGAGAAGAAAGTGTTCTTTGAATTCTTGGCATCCTACTAATGCCTTATTTGTATGTGTAAATACTCCGATTATTCAATTTTCGGTACATGATCCGTGTGTCATCCATTGTTGATCATGATGTCATCGTCAGCTGTCTGTTGATCCAAGAAAGGTAACTCTAGATCTTTCCGTCGCACTGACCAGACAGGTTTTTTTTCAGGGGAGGTTCTACAGTTCAGTTTTTTTGTTTTTGTTTTTTCCGAAGAGCAAGAAAAGAAGCACACACATCAGGAAATTCAGTCCTTGATAAATGATTGTCAGTCCTATTTCTAATTATGAATAAATAGTCGTACAAACAAGATAAGAAGTCGTTCAAACAAAATAAAAACACATTCTTGAAAACGACTTTTTAATTAAACAAAATGTTTTTCATAAAAAAACAGATGTCTCCCCCCTCCCTCTAAGTTACTTTGACCTTAGGCCAAAAAGCAAAATGATGTGAAACCTTTGAGTCATGGGCAACATCGTACTAAAACATGAAAGTGATTCATTACATTGTTTGAGGTAAAGGCCAAACATGATTGGCATATGCAATTTCATTATAAGCATATTTAAAGAAATTGACTTTGGTCACATGACCTTGGATATAGGTGATCTGAAACCTACACTCACTGACGAGGGTTAAGTACCCAAAACATGCATGTCTGGTCCGTGCCGCAAACTTATCTGCTTTTAAATGATGCTATTGAATTTGAAGACGTTTAACATTGTATGCATGGATCATGAGCAACAAAAAACTGAATTAGTGATTGGATACACGGTTAAAAATATAAAGCCTAAACATTATTAGCATAGACAATTTCAGCCTGGACATGCTTAGCATATACAACTTCATTACCAAAGTAAGAAGCTACCTTAACCATGTGACGTTGGGACAATGTGATAAGAAACATTTATAGTCCTTAGAAACAACATACTAAAATATGAAAACAATTGTAAGAAGGGTTCAGGAGATATAGCCCAGACAATATTAGTATGTGCAATTTCATTAAAAAGAACTAAATGATCTTGACCTTGGGCACATGACCTTGGGTCAAGATGATAAGAAACCCTCCAATCCTGAGCAACAGCATACTATAGTATAAGAGTGATCCAGTATACGATTACACAGATATAGCACAGATTCAATAGCATTTACAATTTCATTAAAAAATGTAATACTTGACCTTAGTCATATGACCTTTGATCAAGGAGGTGTGAAACCTTTGGGTCATCAGCACCATCATACTAAAATATGATGTGATCCAATCACGGTTCAAAAGATTAAGCCTGGACATAATACATGTAACAAATACAATTTCATTTAAAATATACTAATTGACCTTGACTTTGGTCACATGACCTTGAGTCAACGTGATGTGAAACCTTTACGTGATAAGCAACAACATACTAAAATATGAAAGTGATCCGGCAAACGGTTCAAGAGATATAGCCCGGACAAGAATGTATTCACAATATCATTAAAAATGCACTAAGTGACCTTGACCTTGGTCACATGACCTTGGGTCAAGGTGATGTGAAACCTACAGGTCATAAGCAACAACATACTTAGATATGAAAGTGATCCAGCAAATGGTTCAAGAGGTATAGCTCGTACAGGAATGTATGCATGATTTCATTAAAAATGCACGTAGTGACCTTGGTCAGATGACCTTGGGTCATGGTGATGTGAAACCTTTGGGTCATAAGCAACAACATACTAAAATATGAAAGTCATCAGGCAAACGGTTCAAGGGATATAGCACGGACTGGAATGTATGTACAGTTTCATTAAAAATGCACTAAGTGACCTTGACCTTGGTCACATGACCTTGGGTCAAGGTGATGTGAAACCTACGGGTCATAAGCAACAACATACTTAAATATGAAAGTGATCCGGCAAAGGGTTCAAGAGATATAGCCCGGACAGGAATGTATGCATAATTTCATTAAAAATGCACTAAGTGACCTTGACCTTGGTCACATGACCTTGGGTCAAGGTGATCTGAAACCTACAGGTCATAAGCAACAACATACTAGTACTAAAATATTAAAGTGATCCGGCAAACGGTTCAAGAGATATAGCCCGGAGAGGAATGTATGCATAATTTCATTAAAAATGCACTAAGTGACCTTGACCTTGGTCACATGACCTTGGATCAAGGTGATGTGAAACCTTCGGGTCATAAGCAACAACATACTTAAATATGAAAGTGATCCGGCAAAGGGTTCAAGAGATATAGCCCGGACAGGAATGTATGCATAATTTCATTAAAAATGCACGTAGTGACCTTGACCTTGGTCACATGACCTTGGGTCAAGGTGATGTGAAACCTACGGGTCATAAGCAACAACATACTGCAATATGAAAGTGATCCGGCAAAGGGTTCAAGAGATATAGCCCGGACAAGAATGTATGCACAATTTCGTTAAAAATGCACTAAGTGACCTTGACCTTGGTCACATGACCTTGGGTCAAGGTGATGTGAAACCTTCGGGTCATAAGCAACAACATACTTAAATATGAAAGTGATCCGGCAAACGGTTCAAGAGATATAGCCCGGACAGGAATGTATGCATAATTTCATTAAAAATGCACTAAGTGACCTTGACCTTGGTCACATGACCTTGGGTCAAGGTGATGTGAAACCTTCGGGTCATAAGCAACAACATACTAAAATATGAAAGTGATCGGGCAAACGGTTCAGGAGAAATAGCCCGGACACGATGTGTGACAGACGGACAGACGGACAGACAGACGGACGACGAAGGCAAAACCAATATGTCTCCTCCCCGTTGGGGGGGAGACATAACTAATGTTTAAACTACTTAAGAAACTCGTTCAAACGACTTTTTTTTAAAAAGTTGTTTAATTGATTAAAACTTGTTCAAACACTGAATAATAATAAAATATCCACTTGATTACCAAAATGTGATAAAATCTAATTGTAACATAGAATACACATTTTCAAAAACTTTAGACCTGTGCGTCATTGGTCACGATTTTAGACTATACTTGCGCATCTCCTGTTTTAGCACTCATTGAGCTTGACTTTTATAGATATTTCAATTTATCATGGTCAATGTATCATATCTTACTCTTTTCAAGACTTTAATTCATAAGACACATTAAAGCGGCCAAGTTTGAAAATTTGATCTAAAATGATTGCAGTATGCGTAAGAAAATGCTTCGCGGTAATTTCTGTGAAAATTGACGTAGAGGTACTTTTTTAACTGTTCGGATTTCTTTTACGTTAATGATTACCCATTAATTTTGTTTTACGTATGGAATATTATTGATTTAAGCTTTTTTATAAGGTATGGCTGATGAATACCGACAAATTATAAATTGTTTAAATTCCACCCAAAATAAGGCAAATTTTCAGCTCTGACACTTTTTCAAGAAAACCACAAAATGACACTATTTGTGAGCGTCTGTTCTCTCTTATTTGAAGACGGACATATACTTTTTCTTCAATATTTTGAAAAGTCTTCACTAGGAACACGTTTTACTCTGTGTTTGGAAAAATCGTTGAAATTCGGTATCTCTGAAATTTTGACCTTAACTTGGATGATTTTCGTTATTTTTGTGTAAAATCTAGAAAATTTTAAATTATCGGTGAAGTTGGTACCCAAGGTAGCACTTTATCAAATTCTGCTTTTATACAAAGTTTCTAAGCTGTTTTATTGTAAAATAACGAAGAAAAGTAAATAGAATTCAAATGAGTGCATTTCAACACTTTTTGTATTTTCTTTACAAATGTGCTATTTTTAGCAACAATTTCCTGCATTTTTTATCCAGTTTTCAAATAAGCATAATTCTCGATTTTCATCACGGACCTATTAATTTTCCTTCATAAAATGATTAAGTGACATGAATACTATATTTTCATATGGATATCATAAAATCGTTGAAATTCCATTATTCAGAAATGACATGAAATAAGTGGGGTAAACTTTACCATGGCAACCATTTTAATTTTAAAAATGCAAACATTGTTATAATAATAATTTTCATTCCAAAAGTAATTACTACTCAACAGAATTGATTTTGATAAAAACTAGACAAACTTTTGTATGGTTACTATGGAAACAATTCGTCTTGTTACGGACTTTTTAAGCGTTTGAAATTAAATATCTTACAAAGTTAAGCAGGAAAATTCTACAAGACATTAAAGTAGGAGTCTTAATGGTTTTATAGCAAAACGTTCATTCAATCATTTGATTTGAAATGGCCGTATCCAAAAGAAAACAAAAACAAAAAAAAGCATATTTTAAGTTTGAGGCCAAAATCTTATATATGTTTCCTTAGCAACGACTTATTTCTTTTAAGTATTGAGCGAGATATTTTTAATCTTTATTTCATAATATTGTCGCAGCGGTCACTTGGGTGCATACTATGTTGCATCAAATTACAGCTGTGGTTCGGAATAATCAAAACAATGTTTCCTAGTCCAATCATTTATTCCATACTGCACATGCATGTAAACTATGCGTATTGTACCCTACAACACATAAAATCTAATAAGATACTCTGTACAATATCAAAATGTACCTTACAATATGTATAGGTCTAACTCAAAATACTCAAACATGAAATTGAAATAATATTACCAAAATGTATTTCGCATTACAGAAAAGTGTATGAAAGGTTTCAGATATATATAATTGTTATACTAAAATATTACTTTCAACAATTGAATAAGTATTAAGTTAGACTTTGAAGTCATGAGAAAGATCAGGGAATCCGAACCTAATTCAAAAAAGGAAAAAAAAAACATCGCGCGTGAGCACTGAGATGTCAGCTTACAGCTAGTAGCCGGCCTGACCCATGGGCGGATCCAGAAATTTTCTTCAGGGGGGGGGGGGTCCTAAAGTCCGAATTTTTTGAAGAGCAAAAAAAAAAAAAAAAAAAAAAAAAAAAAAACCGCAAGACAATAAAGATATTGATTGATGACAGTCAGTTCTGTCTCTAATTATTAATAAAACAGGTGACTGGAGAGTTATGGTGAGCAAATAGCTTAAAATTTTGAATTTTCACATCATATACACGTACATTTGTAAATAGTAATTGATTAAATTGATTTTCAGTTCTAAAATGTATAAATATAACAAATGGCGAGCGATAGCGAGCCAGCAAAATTTTTTTTTATAGAATTGGAATAAATCCACTCTTTGTGTCTTTTCGGTTTCTTTTCGTTTCCTTAGTGCCCTTGTTTATTGACCTAGGAGTACGATGGCCGACATGGGCCTCTGAAAAAGTAACCATGAGTTATGTTTGACTTGCCGGCATTTCTTAGTTGCCGGCATTTCTTACAGGCAAAATTTGTATTTCACAAAAATACTCAAACCTACGATGGCCGACATGGGCCTCTGAAAAAGTAACCATGAGTTATGTTTGACTTGCCGGCATTTCTTAGTTGCCGGCATTTCTTACAGGCAAAATTAAACCATGAGTTGTGTTTGACATGCCGGCATTTCTTAGCTGCCGGCATTTCTTACAGGCAAATAAAACACTAATGAAAAAGTAGGTGACCTCGTTTTTCTATGATGTGTTAATAATACCTGTCTACGTCAGCATCTTTTTTAGATCCTGCCGCGAGAAATATTCATATTATTCTGGATTTTTTTTTTTTTTTTTTTTTTTTTTTGTAGTAAAACCCCCTCTCCTGGCCATCCCATAAAACGATATATTGTTGATAACACGCCGGAAAGGAGGCTTTCTTCTACATATTGAATGTTAATTTTTCCGGTGAAAGTAAAAGGGAGTGCAAGGGGGGGGGGTATACATATATATTCCTGATACGACAACTGACATTTCATCACCCAATGAAATTTGAAAAATAAACATTTAAAAGTTTAATTGAATTGAATAATTAAGATACATGTAAATCTTACAATATGCAAATACTCAGTTCAGACAAAAGCAAATTCTTTTTTTTAATCAAGTTTTAATGGTTTGTGCCCACAGTTTTCTTGCCAGAGTTCTCTTTTCCTTGGTTTTCGTCAAGGTCCAAGGACTTTCAATATAATTTTATACATAGATTAAGATTACATCACTTAAGATCTCTTCTCATCTGTCATTCAAGGGCGGATTTAGGGGGTACGGGGGGGTTCGGGAAACCCCCCCCCCCCCCGGTTTCCCAATTTTTTTTATTTTTTTTTTTGGTAACATTAGCACTCGGAAAAAACCCTGCAAACTGAGTAATAAAAAAATTGCTCAATGTCCACCAGAATTCACTATTTTGAAACAAAATTTACAAAAAAATTTTCCGACACATTCTATCGCATATCGATTCGATACCGTATCAATTGGCGTATTTGTGGATTCGTACTGACAATCGTTGGCGTATTTGTGGATTCGTGCTGACAATCGCGAAGTTTTTGTAATGTACGTGGCAGAGGGGGTTTTCTGTTTATTTTATTCCCGAAAATTAACATTAACAAATAATATAATATGAACATGTTCAAATAATTTGCAAAACATGTACGTGTGTCACACAATCAATGTAAATGGTACGGGGATCGAAACCTACACGTTTCTGTCCTCAAATACCCGGTTTGTACGATGGCCGACATGGGCCTCTGAAAAAGTAACCATGAGTTATGTTTGACTTGCCGGCATTTCCTAGTTGCCGGCATTTCTTACAGGCAAAATTAAACCATGAGTTGTGTTTGACATGCCGGCATTTCTTAGTTGCCGGCATTTCTTACAGGCAAATTAAACATTAATGAAAAAGTAGGTGATATGTATGTTGATAATACCTATCTACGTCAGCATCTTTTAATCCATAATCATCTACTGAAGAGGGGATGTTTTTATAGAAAATTTCTGGATCGACAGCATGCAAAGAACTCTTAAATGTGAGGAAACAACTCTCAATGTCGGCCGGTTTGATGTCACAAGACAATCAGTAAATATGAAATCACAATGCTTAATTTTGAAACATAAATGACAGTGGCGGATCCAGAGTGGCAAGCGGGGGGGTTTTGTATCGACCCAAAGGGTCGATTCGAGGCACGAAGTGCCGAGCGGGGGAGGGTACGGGAAAATTTTTGAAAAATGGAATCAAATGGTGCATTCTGGAGCACTTTTTCTCCTTACCTTCTCGAATATTCAGACCATTTTTTCCACTCAATTTATGTGGTTAATAAAGATTTCTAAATAGAATAATTTCTCCTTTACTGCTGGCAGGGGCGTAGCCAGGGTGTTTTCGATGTGGACGTCTATAAAGAAGGGTTGGACCAAGAACTTTGAACAGCTGTCCGGGGGCACAGACACTTTTTGGGGGGATGGCTTGCGAGGCCCGAAGGGTCAAGTGGGGACAGTATGGAAATATGTTACCCATCCCGGCCTTAAAGGGGGTCCCCCGTGAAAATTTTGAAAAAAAATGAAGCAAATTGCTGACCTCTGGAGCGTATTTGAGCTGAAATTGGATGGGATAACGCATATGATTCGATGTCAGCAGACGATGAACCGTATCAAAGATGAAGAAAACTTGAGATGTGAACATGACATTCCCTAAATACTTATATATGTACGTCCACATAAAGTCTTTCCAATCGACCGCTCGCACTTTGTTAGCGATCGTTTATCATGCGCGGATAGTGTACAGCATTTTTGGTCAGAGGGGGTCCAAAATTTAAGGAAGTCTACCTATCATGTAGGTACATATAAATCAGTGCACATGATGGGGAGGGGCAATTTTGTTAGCTTTCCTTTCACGTTTATTTTCATGAAGAATTGGCGAGCGTAGCGAGCAGAAATTTTTTTAGATATGAAACATTAATTTGTCTTTATTCGATCGAGATGATTATTTTTAATAAATGACTGTCTTACTTTTGGTGTTCATGGGTGTATAATTCTGGTTGGTCACGTGCAAATTCCGTGAATCGCGAAGCGATTCTCGGAAAATTTGCACGTGTCCAACCAGAATTATACACCCATGAATACCAAAAGTAAGACAGTCATTACTTATATTTACATTTATTTTAATTATTGTTCATTTTTATTTGCAAGCACATTGCACATTTTGCCTGTAACAGTGTCAAATGTATATTCTAACGTTGGTAAATTCTCCTTACATGCTAAACATGAACATGACGTCACAATAGCAACCCAAGCTTTTTTATTGGAATATAATTTTAGTTGCCTAATGGGCGTTTAACATGGGGAATCTACTAGTAATGTAAATATATAACATTGAATATTTCACTCCTTATATCGGCGAGCGGAGCGAATTTCATGAGAATAAATAGATAAGAGATGTGTCATTTTCCAAATAATCAGACATCTTAAAATGACAAAACCTTGACAAAGATGAAGGAGGTTACATCCTATGAAGTAAGGGACTGTTCAAAATATGAGTTCCTGAGACCCAAGACAATTATATAAAATTACTTAGTATGAACAATTGATAATAATTAAGGAATTTTGCAGAAAAAATAGTTTTGTATTTGTAAATGACGAGCGAAACGAGCCGAAATTTTAGGTTTCAGAGTCCTTTCATGCATTTTAGACCCATTTCAATTAGAAATGGGCCAAAGCTGGACCCCACCTCCGAAGATCTCAGGGGGGTCCAGACCCCCGGTCCCCCTCTGGATCCGCGCATGGTTGTATTGAGTTCTAATGAAACACGAGAAAATTACGAAAAATGCATTCAAATCGGTGGTTTCTGGAGTGTCTTTGATCTATTTCTGAACAGTAGTTTGCTTTAAATACTATTTCAAAAGACACCCCCCCCCCCCTTCTTTTTGGCAACTGGGGGAGGTGCTCTTCTTTTTTTTTTTTTTTTTTTTTTTTAGCGAGACGATGTGGACGTTTTGCGTACAATGTACGCCTGGCTTCGCCCCTGGCTTGTTGATTTGTCCTTGCTGTAACATGTACTTAGAATATTAATTGGTACGATATCAAGAAAAAAAATGTTGAGTTTCTTTGGGTTTTGGCTTTGAAAAATTGAATTCTTAATTATAGGCCCCCGGAGCATATTCGAGCTACATATACAATGTTAAATATTTGCCCATTTCCGGTTATTTCAAAGTATGTTTTTAACAAAATTTGTATTTCACAAAAATACTCAAACCGGGTATTTGAGGACAGAAACGTGTAGGTTTCGATCCCCGTACCATTTACATTGATTGTGTGACACACGTACATGTTTTGCAAATTATTTGAACATGTTCATATTATATTATTTGTTAATGTTAATTTTCGGGAATAAAATAAACAGAAAACCCCCTCTGCCACGTACATTACAAAAACTTCGCGATTGTCAGCACGAATCCACAAATACGCCAACGATTGTCAGTACGAATCCACAAATACGCCAATTGATACGGTATCGAATCGATATGCGATAGAATGTATCGGAAAATTTTTTTGTAAATTTTGTTTCAAAATAGTGAATTCTGGTGGACATTGAGCAATTTTTTTATTACTCAGTTTGCAGGGTTTTTTCCGAGTGCTAATGTTACCAAAAAAAAAAAAATAAAAAAAATTGGGAAACCGGGGGGGGGGGGGGGTTCCCGAACCCCCCCGTTCCCCCTAAATCCGCCCTTGAATGACAGATGAGAAGAGATCTTAAGTGATGTAATCTTAATCTATGTATAAAATTATATTGAAAGTCCTTGGACCTTGACGAAAACCAAGGAAAAGAGAACTCTGGCAAGAAAACTGTGGGCACAAACCATTAAAACTTGATTAAAAAAAAGAATTTGCTTTTGTCTGAACTGAGTATTTGCATATTGTAAGATTTACATGTATCTTAATTATTCAATTCAATTAAACTTTTAAATGTTTATTTTTCAAATTTCATTGGGTGATGAAATGTCAGTTGTCGTATCAGGAATATATATGTATACCCCCCCCCCCCCCCTTGCACTCCCTTTTACTTTCACCGGAAAAATTAACATTCAATATGTAGAAGAAAGCCTCCTTTCCGGCGTGTTATCAACAATATATCGTTTTATGGGATGGCCAGGAGAGGGGGTTTTACTACAAAAAAAAAAAAAAAAAAAAAAATCCAGAATAATATGAATATTTCTCGCGGCAGGATCTAAAAAAGATGCTGACGTAGACAGGTATTATTAACACATCATAGAAAAACGAGGTCACCTACTTTTTCATTAGTGTTTTAGTTGCCTGTAAGAAATGCCGGCAGCTAAGAAATGCCGGCATGTCAAACACAACTCATGGTTTAATTTTGCCTGTAAGAAATGCCGGCAACTAAGAAATGCCGGCAAGTCAAACATAACTCATGGTTACTTTTTCAGAGGCCCATGTCGGCCATCGTACCTAGGTGTAATGTATAGGAAAGCGCATATGCATTATTTGAAAATAACGTACATGTATGTAATAAATTGTGGCGAGCGGAAGCTCGCCATAGAAAAATTTGAAATACTGACGGCAAAATATTATCAAAATGAAAGATTTCTAATACAAATTCATGATATGTTTTTCAAAAATTATGACAACAAAGAGGGAATTGGGACTTAATCTTATGAAATATGTATATTAATAACAAAAAATTAGCAATGTTTCGAAAATTCCAGGGGGGGTCCGGACCCCCCCCCCCCCCCGACCCCCTCTGGATCCGCGCTTGTGACCAGTTCCCGGGAGATAAGGGTCATCCTACGGAAAAGTAAATACATGTTAGGGAAATGTTTTTCTTCATGTGATAATTTTTATTCAAGTATATATAGTTATCTAAAGAACTCATTCACTCTATTAGAAATGGGGGTGAAACCTCTTGGGGCGAAACATTTTAGTGGGCGAAACGTCCCAGACTTGTGAAAGAAAAAAGTCTGATTGAATATCAGATCATATTAATTTCTAACAAAGATCTGACATCTGGTATCTACTTTTTACATCATAGTACTTGATTTATGATTGTCAACTCTACTATGTAGACCTAAAACAAATGGCGAGCGTTACTGTAGCAAGCCAGCGATATTTTTTTCACCATGTCAATCTTTCACATTTCCACATCAATTTTTGATATATGCTTACTTATCAGGAGGGTGAGAAGACTAATGAGTTCGAGGAAAATATTTCAAAGAGTAAGGTCACTGTCAGGAAAAATACACTGAAAATGATGCTTTTCAAATGATAATTCGAGTACTCTAACCTCATTATATATAATTGTTACTACTGTCCGCGCAGCTCGCTTCAGAAATAGGAAAATTGAAGTTTTCTCTTCTTTGTTGGCATATTTTCCAATTAAAATTTATACAGGGGGATAGATCTGGAACTCTCATAACTAACGGTGTATGATATATGTCTGTACGACCAATAGTATACTCGCAATGAAAGAAAATAGTTTTAGATGGGGAGTTTTCTGTGTTAATTTTAACATGACGTCGTCGACGTTCTCCATAGACTCGGTGTAAAACATTGCCGACGTCGGGCTAAAATTAACATAGAAATAGAAAACTCCCTATTTAAAACAATTTTCTTTCACTGTGAGCGTAATATTGGTCGTACAGACATATATCATACACCGTTAGTTATGAGAGTTCGAGATATATCCCCCAATATAAATTTTAATCTCAAAAATTGTCGACAAAGTAGAAAAAACTTCAATTTTCCTATTTCTGAAGTGAGCTGCGCGGACAGTAGAACATCTTTTCTTTAATCAAGTTGGTGAAAAGATAAAACCCCTTCAAAATCTAGAGAAAATTTTTCATAAAATTGCTCTAATAGAGATATTTGAGCATAAATGTGCTTATTTTGTATAGAAATCAATGAAAATCAGAAAAATTTTCATAAAATATCGTTCCCCCCTTGGAACACATCACCACTTCTACCTAAGATGTATTTTCATTAAGATTCCTTTGAGATACCTCGATCGTTATTTGTGGACCTGTTAAATTTTCGCAATCAAAAGTACCTGCAGACTAAATTTCATAATGCCTTCCTGAATTACCTTAAAAACATAAAGGACTCCACAATGAGGGATTTCTCGGTGAGTGGAATTCAGGGTATAGGAAAGTCTTTTACTCTGTTTTACTTCATGCTTAGTCAACTGAAGGAAAAGGATCAGTCAGTACACTATATCGATCTTCAAGTACCAGGTTTTGATACTGAACAGTTTTGGAAGTATTCAAACCAAATAAAAGATGGTGATTTTCTCATTATTGATCATGTGACACCTTTCAACTGTCATCTCATATCAGAAATTCGTAAAAAATTGAAGGTCCTTTTATTATCTATTGAAACTGGATTCACAGCAAGTGCTTCTGGAAAATCATGTATTTTTGGAAAAAAATATCAGCTGGATGAAGAGGAATTTAATCAAATGTGGATGGCTCAGAATAAAAGTCCTGATGTTCAAGGCATCGGTAAAGATGTGTACAAGATGTGCCTTGAGAGTGCTTTAATGACACCAAGACTTCTACATATATTTCATTTTAAACTTCTCTGTGAGGGCTGCACCTTAATAACTGCATGTTCACAGTATCGAATACAACAAAGGAATGAAATTGAAGTATGTTTGAAATCAGAACATCCACCTCTTGGAGGATATGAGAATTTCCTACTGCATTCAAGACTTCTTCTGAGTATCGTCCCCAAGGATGGGGATATCATCCTATCAAGAAGGCAATTTGATGCACTGAGGATTGGTATAAATATATTCACAATTGATGTTGGTTCAGTAACAAAAGATAATTTGAAAGAAGATAGCAGATATTTAGAGGGTGGTTTTGAAGAAAATGACAATTATTATAAAGTGACTCATCTTGTACCTAGCCTTGCTGACTTTTGGAGAAAAAGACTGCCATACAATATTCATTATGTGCTTGAATGCAAAAATTTCAATGAACAACTAAATATTGTGTTTCAGCTAGGTGGAGGTACAAAGGAAATTGAGAATATGGTAGTTGCCGTCCAGAAAGAACATTACTTTATGATCATCCCTTGTAATGCTGTATTTACTACAACATACAAAGAAGCACCACAGGAGGATTGTCTCATCCCACAAGTCGGTCAGTATCATGCAGAACTGTGTAATGTTTATTCTGTTAATATTGAAGACTTACTTAATTTCGATACCCCTTTCAGGAGACATAAAAAACCTTTGGCTCAATGTGCAATGTGGATCAAAGAGAAGGTGAAGAGCTGTCCTAATGAGACCTTTATTTTACACCCAGATATCTCAAACCTTATGGGAGTTGATTATTTCTGTAAGAATAGGAGCTTTCGGAAAACAGACGAAGCAAAGCAGTTGAAACGAGAAGATAGCTTATTTCTAATGCAGGTGGCAACAGGGCGTTTACACACAGGTAGAGCAGTTGGAGAAGCGTTAGATGTTGTGAAAGATGTTTTTGCAGGAGAAAATTTAACTATACATGTAGTTATCATCGTAGCAACAGAAAGTCAAAAGGAACCATTTTGTCTCACAAAGTGTGAAATTCAAGATGCATCAGCTATCAACCTTTTTGCCAGAGTTTTCACTGAAAGGATTAAGGGTAGCCATCCTCTGTTACATGACTTAATACATAAGGTTAAAGACATGAATAAATGAATTTACATGTACTTGTCACTCATCTGCAGTTTTACAGCATCAATTTGTCTCATTCATGTAGTTTAATGTGCATCTGTTATATCTAACACAATGAGTCTATGGAAACTGGAGGTTATATTTGTATGTTATTAGACTCAAGAAAGAATCATTCCCATGGTTTTTCAAGGTCATAAGTAAAGGTCACCTGTTGAAATATGTCAAAATGGATGTCCACTGAAAAATTGCATTTTTTCAACAAAACCTCAATGAACCAGGAAACTTATTCCTAATGACACAGGAAGAACCCTATCAATTCGGTCAAATTTTTGGTGACAGGCATTTAAGAGTCATTGTGCAATTAGGCTTAAAATTCTTGCAAACAGCACAGGAGACAAAGCAATCATCAAAGGATCACCGAACCTTCCACAAATGTTCTCCATTGGAAGAGGATAAACCCTGTTGATTTTCATGGTAAAAGGTCAAGGTCACTGTGGACTTGGACTTAAAATCCTTGTGAACAACATAAAACCAAGGCTACTGTCTATTACATGTGTATATTATTACTATTATTGAGCCCCTGCCCCCCAGCATCTTGGAAAATGGGTATGATCGTTTTCTCCTATATAACTCTGTTATATCTTGTGAGTCCATTTCTCAGAAAGTATAATTGATAGAAAGATAATTCTTTTAGCATTATTCTCACTCTGTGGTCTAGTTGTGCACCTACTATTTTGTTTGAGCTCCTGACCCCCAGGGTCTTGGAAAATGGATGTGATCATTTTCTCCTATATAACTACATGTAGGTAATCTTGTGAGCAGTGAGCAACAATCCTCAGAAAGTATAATTGATAGAAAAATAATTCTTTTAGCATTATTCTCAGTCTGTGGTCTAGTTGTGCACCTGCTATTTTGTTTGAGCTCCTGACCCTCAGGGTCTTGAGAAATGGGCGTGACCATTTTCTCCTATATAACTGTAATCTTGTGAGCACCGATTCTCAGAAAGTATAATTGATAGAAAGATCATTGCTTTGCATTATTCTCAGTTTGTGGTCTCAATGTGCACCTTGTATTTTGTTTGAGCCCCTGACCCCCAGGGTGTTGGAAAATGGGTATGGTTATTTCTCCTATATAATTGTGATCTTGTGAACACCAATTTTCAGAAAGTATAATTCATTTATTAATTGATAGAAAGATAATTTATTATGCATTATTCTCAGTATGTGATCTTGATGTGCACCTTTATTTTGTTTGAACCCCTGACCCTCAGGGTCTTTGAAAATGGGTGTGGTCATTTTCTCCTATACATGTATAACTCTATCATGTAATCTTGTGAACACCAATTCTCTGAAAGTATGATTGATAGAGAGTTAATTCCTTTTTCATTATATTAATCATTCTCTGGTCTTAGATTTTGTCTTAGCCCCTGATCCCCAGGGTCTTAGAAAATGGGTGTGTCACTTAGATTAATTTAAGCAAACAACCAGGAGAGTTTCAGTCTCATCAGAAACTTCTGGTCAGAAATTGGTATTGTTAAAGGCTATTGCCAATTTGTATGCGAGTTCATTTCTATCGATGCTGTGCGAGTGGATACTACCCTTTGTGTTGCTTAGTTTCTATTATGCATTCATAACATAGTTGCGGGGGATATAGTAAAGCAGTCTTTCGTTTGTAAGTAAGGGTGTTTGTGTTACACTTTTTGAATACAGCCTAGAGGGCGCAGTTTTATTTAGATCTATAACCTTGAAAATCAATACATGAGGAAAATGTGTGTGAGGTTTGGTAAAGATGTAATAAAAACTGCGTCCTCTAGGTTGCTGTATACAAGGATTCTAAATATTCCCTATCTGTGACCTTGACCTTTAACCTATGACCTTGAAAATAAGTAGGGAGCTTCCTCTTGTCATTTGCAATAAGTTTATGAAATTTGGTAAAAATCCAAGAAAAAAAATCAAATTCAAGGAATTGTGGTCCCCCGCTTTTGTGTGTTTGTCTTTACAGAAATGCTTACAGACCCCCCCCCCCCCCTATTCTTGAGTTTTCATAATATATCTCATGTATTACCAAAATTCTAGATATCAAAAGTCAAAACTTTGTTACCAAGGGAAAGGTCTTGTGAAAGGAAATGCACATGTGAGATATGAAAGTCATATCATTTACTGTCCAAAAGTTATGGTCGATGTTGAAGTTTTTAAATGTGGGTCAACCTCCAAGGACAAGGTTACAAGGTCAGAATGTTGTCACCAACGGAAAGGTCTTGTCCCGATGAATACACGTGCTAGATATGGAAGCCCTATCACTTACAATTCGAAATTTATGGTCAAGGTTAAACTTTTTGATCAGTAGGTTAAACTCCAAGGTCAAGGCCAGAAGGTCACAAATTTTGGTATCCATGGAAAGATCTGTCACAAGGAATACACATGTGAAATATGGAAGCCCTATCACTAAACATTTAAAAGTTATTGTCAAGGTTCAACTTTTTGATAAGTAGGTAAAACTCCAAGGCCAAGGTCAAAACTTTTGGTATCCATAGAAAGGTCTTGTCACAAGGAATACGCATTTGTAATATGAAAGCCCTATCACTTTCCATTCCAAAGTTATGGTAAAGGTTAATGTTTCAGAAAAGTATATCAAACTCCAAGGTCAAGGTCACAAGGTCAAATATTTTGGTATCGATGGAAAGGTCTTGTCACAGGGAAGGCACAGCCCTATCACTTACCATTCAAAAGTTATGGCCAAGGTTAAACATTTTGATAAGTAAGGAAAACTCAAAGGTCAAGGTCACAAGGTAAAAAAATGGTATTTATGGAAAGGTCTTGTCACAAGGAATACACTTGAAATATGAAAGCCCTACCACTTTCCATTCAAAGTTATGGTAAAGGTTAATGTTTCAGAAAAGTAGATCAAACTCCAAGGTCAAGGTCACAAGGTCAAAAATTTTTGTACCCATGGAAAGGTCTTGTCACAAGGAATACACATATGCAATATGAAAGCCCTATCACTTACTGTTCAAAAGTTATGGACAAGGTGAAAGTTTTTTTTTCTGATAGACGGACGAGACGATTTTAATTTAGCGTGGGACAACTACGCCCTCTAGGCTGTGTACAATAAGTGTAATGCACTCGCACATTCTTTTTACGTTACTGTATCCCCCCTCCGATTATGTTGCGAGGGGATAATAGAAACTAAGCAAAACAAGCGTATCATCCAAACGCACGGCATCAATATCAATATTCACGCATACAGATTGACAATGACCTTTAACAATACCAATTTCACTTCGTAAAGAACTTTCACTTATGAACTTATGCTAACCATGTGTCAACTTTGATCTTGGTACTCAATGTTTGTTTCTGTGTTAGTGTGCGTGTTTACAGATTCTTTTAAACAGCATTGAAGAAATATCAAACCTTACACAAATGATCCTATTGATTGTTTGTTTAGGTCAAAGGTCAAGGTCACAGTGGACTAAGGCTTAAACTCCTTTTGAACAGCATAGACATATGATCACAAAACGTTCCACAAATCCCAGGGGAGAGGATAAACCTCATTAATTTTCAAAGCTAAGGGTCAAAGGTCATTGTGCAATTGTGCTTAAAATCCTTGTGAACAGCACAGGAGACAAAGCAATCATCATAGGATCACCACATCTTCCACAAGTGTTCAGTTGCGGATCTAGGAGTCAGAAAAGGGGGGAGAGTCCAGCTCTAAATCTTTCCCGGAAAAGCTGACAAGCAAAAAAAAAACAAACAAAAAACAAAAGAAAAACAAACAAACAAACGAAGACGAAAACACGAAACTAAGACTGATGATATTATTAAGAAAGAGAGGGGTGATTCTAACTGCATGTACACGTAATAGAGTAAGTTTATTATCACAGATAAGACCATGTCAATTTGACTATATGTCAAAGTAAAATAAGACCTTTTGCAATTCAATTTGTTTGTGTGCATGTAAAGAAATTCCACGTATTGACCTTGGATACGACAGCCCTCTGACGTGGCGTTCACGTAGCATTCACTAGACAAACTACACCATACCATGATAATTGATCTGTGGCTGCATCTCAGCACTTTGTAATACAATCGAACTTCTTCATTTTGTAAAAACACAAAAAACATGAATATGAAAAAGAACTTTTATTCAATATGTTTTGGCTGTATCTGGCCGCGGCTGTAAGAAAAGGAGCCAAGGTTCCAATTGAGCCTGTTGGGCATCCTTAAATTACAGAAAATAAGCTGGATGTAAAAATAAAAGAGAACTCTGAGATCAGACGTTCAACATCCATTGAGAAAAGTTAATAAGCAATTGTTTAATACAAAGAAAATGTTTAAAATTAACGTCACTGGTGAGCACAAAACGCCAAAGACTAGCAAGCTAGTCCCGCCACCAGTGATAGTTTCTGTACAATAAATCTATAAGTTTATGAAGAAAGCATTTTCTGTCAAATATGGAATTAAGTTAGGAATTCGAGTTTATAATCATAAATATTGTTTGTAAGGCAGAATTCTGGGACAAAATAATTCAATAATGTTTTTGAACCGAAATAGAGAGTAATGAATATATTATAACAATACTACAAAGCGTGGATCTCAAAAGAGATCAATAGTCAATATCAATTTAAAACAACCAATGAACAACAAAACGAAAATCCAAACGAGAATAGGAACTTCCGGTCAATATGACCGGTAGTCCAAAATACAATTCGCTCAAAAGAGGAATCAATTCAAAAGTTAATCAAACCGTAGATCTAAAACGAAAATAACAGCAATTTTCGGTCAAATTGATCCGAAAAACAAACGAACATGTAAAATAGAAATATTTCAAACTTGTAACAACATAACATAGCGTAACACAACAGGGAGACTAGACTGTTATGATTAGATGCCTCCGTCTTGCGTGTACGCTGCGCGCGGACCAGATACATTTGAAGGATAAACATTGCAGTTTTTCATTAAAAAGGTTTGAAGTCCTTGTTGTAAATGATGTAGGAACATGTCGTTTCCCAAGTCACTCAAATGTACTTTATCATCAGCGAAAAATCCCATATTTTCCTCGCAAAGCTCAGGGTATCTGATATAAGCGCCACCTAAACTTAAAATAAGATTTGCCATCTTTCTGTTTAGCCTTACTCGTGCTTTGTTTAAAGTTTTTGAGGGAACAAAGCTTCTCCATTTAAATCTTGGCAGAATCTGCGACCAAACAAACATTGTGTTAGGAAAATGTTTATGCAATCGTAAAAGTGTATCTACCATCCGATGTCTTAGAATTATAGATTTTTCCTTGCCGATGTCATTGCCACCACAATGAAGTAAAATAATTTGAGGCGCATCCTCAAACTTAAGTAAATACAATAATTTACGTTCTAACTGTTTCCAAACCAATCCACTTTGTCCCTGCCACCATACTGAAGCATTGAAACGGTCTAAGCTTAGATTTGCACCACCATACGCTGATCTCGCTCTCACAAAAGCATGCTTAATGATTGAAGATCCAACCATCCAAATTTTAACAGGAGCTTCACCTGAAATAACTTGTCTTATTTTAAGGAGACCTATACAAATAAATCTGTGGGAATTCTTATGTATGATTTATATGCGTTCGATGCCCATCGACCAAATTTAGAGATTTGATCATCATGCAATCCTTTCATAGCTGCTGTCGTAGCAGCACCAATTCTAAAGGAATGAGAGCTATACAAGTTTGAATCTATACCCGCCCGATTTAATGCCTTAGAGAGCACAGAATTAAACTGGTACCTTGTGACCGGAAGTCCTGAAGCATGGCGCGAAAGTAAGTTCCAACATAATTCGGTCTAATTGTATCATAGGATCGAAATAATTTAACGGGACAAACAACTCCAGAGGAGGAAGGTAAAGCAATTACTGCACCTTTACCTTGTTGATCAGATTTGGAATGTGTGAGCAAAATTTCAATGAAAAAATTTGAAATTTTGATATTTTCTGTTTTCAAAGCATGATTAACATTAGTTTCTGACTCTTGGACCAATTCACATACTCTCATAAAGCCAAAAAATGCGAGGGCGAATAAAGCTGCGAAAAGTGTGCTTTCGAAATTAGTGTAGCAAATATTGGGCAATGAATGAATAACTTTTGTTAAAAGATCGTACGTAATGGGCATTCTGAGATCTTTACGTCTATCTAATCGACCAAGACCAGTAAGCATTTTCCTAATGATAAAACAACTTGAAGAATCGAAAACATTGTTCATTTTGCATTTGAAAGAGATTGCAGAAATATAAGATTTTATAGTACTAGATGCATAGTCTTTTAATGACAGGTATGAAATGAAATTCATCAATTCTTTCAACGATGGAGGAAAAAGAGGTGCAATTCCTTGTTCATTGGCAAATCTTAAAAATAGCTGCCATGCGACATCGTACATTTTATGCGTATTCTGTGAAACGGAGGCCTTTAAGATTTGAGCAGTGCGGCACTGTAAAGAAGATTCTGAAATTTTGGAGGCACCAACATCGGAGAACCGTCTGCTGATGGAAACGCTCGATGAAAGCGGACCCACTGTCGACGAGAGAGAGCATCTGCTTTAATATTACTTTTACCTTCAATATGGATAGCCTTAAATTGTATTTCAGAATACATACTTATGAGGACAAGAGGACGTAAAAGTTGCATTATTCTTTTAGATTTAGACGTTTTTTTGTTCAGAACCGATACAAGTGCCAGGTTATCCGTATACAGCAATATTCGCTTCTTTTTTATGTGTTCTCCCCATATAAAAAATGCCAAAACGATGGGAATCAGCTCTAAAAATGTTACGTCTCTCATCACATCTTCCCCTTTCCACTCTATTGGCCAAGGGAGAAAAACCCAATGAGTTTCGAAGATTGCAGCACAACCCATTTTGATATTACCAGCACTGTCTGTATACAACTGAAGGCTATCCGAGTCGACCCAATCAGATATTTCGTAAAATGAGCAACCATTAAAATTATCTAAAAAAGAGAGCCACATGTTAACATCCTCCTTCATCTCGAGAGTGACCCTTATTCTATGAAATGGCTTCTTTAAGCCTGTCATTGCATCATAAAAACGACGATTAAAAGCACGTGCAGATGGTATTGCCCGCGAACAGAAACTTAGTAAGCCGGAGAGAGATTGCAAATCCTTTAGATTAGTCTTTTTCTTGTTCAAAATAGCAAGGAGGGCTGATTTTAATTTATCAAGTTTTTCTTGTGGAATTCTAACTAACATTTGAACGGTGTCAATTTCGAGACCAAGGAATGTTAGACATGTGGCTGGGCCTATCGTTTTCTCTGGCGCTAAAGGGACACCCAACTCTTCACAAAGATTGGAGTAACACGCCATTAATTCTATACATCCATCAGAGTTGGCTGCTCCTGCCAAAAGGAAATCTAAATAGTGTACTATGCATTCGCTACCAGACCGTCGTTTCAATTCCCACTCTAAAAAGGTAGCAAATTTTTCAAACAGTGAACAAGAAATTGAACATCCGAAAGGTAGGCATTTGTCAACGAAATAATAATCCCCTATTTTGTATCCAAGAAGTTCAAAATCCGATGGATGTATAGGTAATAATCGAAAGGCACTTTTAATGTCTAACCGTGCTGCAATGGCCCCAGGGCCCAATTTTGCTAACATTTCTAAAGCTGTATCAAAAGACGTATATTTCACTTTGCAGAAAATATCATCTATATGGTCATTAACGCTTTCCCCGGATGGATAAGACAAGTGATGTATCAAACGCCAAGACCCGTCCTTTTTGGGTATCAATCCTACTGGGGAGACTCGTAAATTAAGGAAAGGTTTGTCTAAAAACGGGCCTGCAATTCTACCCAGTTGAACTTCTTTCATTACTACTTCAAAAGCTTCCCGTTCATGCATTTTAATTGATTTTAAATTTGGATAGACAACAAAATCCCTGGGACCATTGTAGCACAACATGAAACCATGACCAAAACCAAAGCTCAACAATGATGCTGTATTTACATCTGGATAATTAGCTAAATATTTGTTCAATATGTCTGATCTGACAGGAGTAGTTGCTATAAAACCTTTAATGTCTGGGTTGCAATTTAGCAGAATTCGATTCAGACTTTGTTGGTCGAGCTGTGAAGCTGCGAGTGCCGATTCTGGTACTGTTCGTTGAACTATAATTTGAAAGTTTACATTTTATAGATGGATGACCGAAAGAACATTTCATACATATGTGCTTATATGCACAATTTGGTTTTACACAAAGGCCTTTAAAATTGTAATCATAGCATTTTGGTGCCTGGTGATTAGATGAAGATAAAGAACTATGTGATGACGCGGGTTTATTCATATACAGAAGCCAAAGCTCATTATCGACCTTACTCCATGACAAACTCGGATTATTTTGCTTTTTTAACCGGAACTGCGCATCGTAATCTTTCCACCCAAAGCCAAATGTTCTACTAGCACCCAATCTAACGGTATGCATGTATTTCAATAAAGAAATGGCCAAGTTAGGATACGCCGTTAAATAAATAGCAGAGTAAATGAGAAAGGCATCGGTCCACTGTTGAATGTTGTTAATTTTGGCTTGGGATTTTTTATTATCAAGAACTAGACAACCATTTTTAACGGTCAGTTGCTTGGCGTCATCGTCTAAATCGATCTTATTATTTAGTAGAAGTGCCAAATCTATGTATTGCCCATTAATAATTTTCGTTTTAGTTGTATTAGAAATATTGCAACCCAATTCGCTATCGCAACTCTCAATTTCAACAGTATCAAGCGAAATATCATTTAAAGTATGACTACCTTGGTTGTTAATGTCGAAGATTGGCACCGTGGCTTCCCGTTTTCTTTCAAAGTGATTGATCACTCTCGTCACAACCATATCCGCCATGCTTTCCAGTGTACATCCATCGTCCTGGTGGGAGGATTTATTACAGCTGTGGATCCATTATCAC
Organism: Pinctada fucata; assembly: GCA_028142955.1. Lineage (NCBI taxonomy): Eukaryota > Metazoa > Mollusca > Bivalvia > Pterioida > Pteriidae > Pinctada > Pinctada fucata. Next base: position 69,576,389 of record AP027104.1, on the reverse strand, counting down.
TAGCGTGATCCGCAATAGAAGCATCGTTAGTGTCATTGCCTTGTGCACGCCCTTGTTGACGCGTCCTCGGTGGTAAGGCCGTTGGTTGCGAATTCGTTCTAGTACTAGTAGTAGTGCGTCTTTGCCTTCGTGGCCTAGGCATTTTGCTGAAACTCATTCACAAGATACTTGTAAGTAAAATTCTTTGAAAGTGAAAAGACGTACCTTCAGACATAACATGCAAGTTGTTTTGTAATATGCAAATTTTGAAATTTGAAAGTTAAACATTTCGCTTAACTATATTAATCACATATATCAAATAGTAACTTATTTTAAGAGTTCATACTACATTTAAGAAATATGATAATTTAGAATAAGAATCATTGATCTAGTCCGGCAGATTCTGGCCAAAAATGGGCCTAATTGTTCATTTCGTGATAAAAGCATGAAATTTGGTACACACACTCACTAAGACCCATCTTGAAGATTTAGCTATGGTGCCATCTCAATTTCAGTCTAAAAAGGGATATTTTGGGGTAAAAATATTATTTTGACTCAAAAATCACTAAAAATTGGGAAAAGGCTATAACTCATTCATAAATCGATATTTTCCCCCATTTTATCTTATTTTTGTCATTAAGACCTGTTTGAAATAGCATGATATTGAAACATCTTGATTTCAGTGTATAAAATAATATTTTTGGGTAAAATCATTGTTTTTTGCTCAAAAATCACCGAAAAATGGAAAAGGGCAATAACTCATGAATGAATGTAGATTTTTCTGAAGTTCTTTCATAATATTATCCTGAAGTAATCTTTTGGAGAATCAGGTTTAGTGTGATCTCAATTTCAATGAGCAAAGAGGCATTAATTTGGGGTAAAAATGGTGTTTTTGATCAGAAATCTCTAAAAACTGGTAAAAGGCTTTTAGTCGTTGATTCTTTCATATTTTGTTAATTCTTTCATCATATTTCATCCTTACAACTAATCTGAAATAGTAAGCAATGATGTTTCTTTGATTTTAAAGTATAATGGATTATTTTGGGGTGAAAATGTTAAATTTTGCTCAGAAATCACAGAAATATGGAAAAAGGCAATAACTCATGAATGAATGTAGATTTTTTGGAAGTTCTTTCATAATATTATCCTGAAGTGATCTTTTAGAGAATCAGGTATAGTGCGATCTCAATTTCAATGAGCAAAGAGGCATTAATTTGGGGTAAAAATGGTGTTTTTGATCAGAAATCTCTAAAAACTGGTAAAAGGCTTTTAGTCGTTGATTCTTTCATATTTTGTTAATTCTTTCATCATATTTCATCCTTACAACAAATCTGAAATAGTAAGCAATGATGTTTCTTTGATTTTAAAGTATAATGGATTATTTTGGGGTGAAAATGTTAAATTTTGCTCAGAAATCACAGAAAAATGGAAAAAGGCAATAACTCATGAATGAATGTAGATTTTTTGGAAGTTCTTTCATAATATTATCCTGAAGTGATCTTTTGGAGAATCAGGTTTAGTGCGATCTCAATTTCAATGAGCAAAGAGGCATTAATTTGGGGTAAAAATGGTGTTTTTGATCAGAAATCTCTAAAAACTGGAAAAAGGCTTTTAGTCGTTGATTCTTTCATATTTTGTTAATTCTTTCATCATATTTCATCCTTACAACAAATCTGAAATAGTAAGCAATGATGTTTCTTTGATTTTAAAGTATAATGGATTATTTTGGGGTGAAAATGTTAAATTTTGCTCAGAAATCACAGAAAAATGGAAAAAGGCAATAACTCATGAATGAATGTAGATTTTTTGGAAGTTCTTTCATAATATTATCCTGAGGTGACCTTTTGGAGAATCAGGTATAGTGCGATCTCAATTTCAATGAGCAAAGATGCAAAATTTGGGGTAAAATGGTGTTTTTGATCAGAAATCTCTAAATACTGGAAAAAGGCTTTTAGTCATTGATTCCTTACATTTTGTTAATTCTTTCATCATATTCCATCCTTACAACAAATCTGAAATAGTTAGCAATGATGTTTCTTTGATTTTAAAGTTTAATGGATTATTTTGGGGTGAAAATGTTAAATTTTGCTCAGAAATCACAGAAAAATGGAAAAAGGCAATAACTCATGAATGAATGTAGATTTTTTGGAAGTTCTTTCATAATATTATCCTAAAGTGACCCTTTGGAGAATCAGGTTTAGTGCGATCTCAATTTCAATGAGCAAAGAGGCATTAATTTGGGGTAAAAATGGTGTTTTTGATGAGAAATCTCTAAAAACTGGAAAAAGGCTTTTAGTCATTGATTCCTTACATTTTGTTAATTCTTTCATCATATTCCATCCTTACAACTAATCTGAAATAGTTAGCAATGATGTTTCTTTGATTTTAAAGTATAATGGATTATTTTGGGGTGAAAATGTTAAATTTTGCTCAGAAATCACAGAAAAATGGAAAAAGGCAATAACTAATGAATTTGTTAATTGTTTTGGCAGAAACTTTCATTATCGTGAAGTACATTTTTGGAGAATTAGCTATAGTGCCATCTTAATTTCAATGATCAAAGACACATTTTTTGGAAAAATTTGTGTTTTTGGATTCAAAATCTCTAAAACTAGAAAGGGCTTATATTCATTGATTCATTCATATTTTGTTCATTTGAGATCATATTTCATCCTTATAACTAATCTGAAATAATGAGCAATACTGTTACTTTGACTTCAGAATGTAACGGAATATTTTTTGGGTAAAAATGTTGTGCTTTGCTCTAAAATCCCGAGGAATGGGAAAAGGCTAAATGCCTTAAGTGATGGTCATCTTAACAAGTTTTTTTGAACCTTTTCCTTAAGGACAAATTTTGGAGAAGTACATTGTACATTTAGTGTCTTAATTTCCGTTTGTAAAGCCATATTGATTTTGTGTAAAATAGGTTTTTTTCAGCCTCGAAGTCACTGAAAATTGGCAAAAAGGCTTTTGTAGTCATATATTGATAGATGATGTAGCCATCCCAATTTCAGTGTATCAATGAATGTTTTTGTTAAAAGTTCAATTTTGTTGTTTGGAAACACATGGCTATAACTCATTAATTCATTTATAATATAAAAATTAAAGTTCAATTGGTTTTTTTTTACGATAACCTCAATTTCTGTCTGCAATGAAATATTTGGTCGAATTGGCTACAAAAAATATATTTTTGTGAATCAAATCAGGAAAAGTTTCCTATTATTTAATAGCATTTAAACGGGAAGAAAATGGAATGAGCCAGAAGAGATTGCTTTGATTATTTCGATATTTTTGGGGGGTAATGTCTTAATTGTTCTTTAAAAATTGCTGATTTCTGGAAAAAATTTTATAACTATCAAATTCTACATCTTTATTGTAGTCACATATTCAGATGTTCTGGGGTATATCATAGTTTGTCCTTGTACGTTAAGATACAATGACAAATATTTACATTACTAGTAGATTCCCCATGTTAAACGCCCATTAGGCAACTAGAATTATATTCCAATAACTTGGGTTGCTCACGTGCAAGTTTTGCATGTAGGGAGAATTTACCAACGTTCAAATACATTTGACACTAAAACAGGCAAAATATGCGAAGTGCATGAAAATAAAAATGACAGATATTTAGAATAAATGTAAATATAAGTAATGACTGTCTTACTTTTGGTGTTCATGGGTGTATAATTCTGGTTGGAAGTGCAAAAAATCCATTAAACTTTAAAATCAAAGAAACATCATTGCTAACTATTTCAGATTAGTTGTAAGGATGAAATATGATGAAAGAATTAACAAAATATGAAAGAATCAACGACTAAAAGCCTTTTTCCAGTTTTTAGAGATTTCTGATCAAAAACACCATTTTTACCCCAAATTAATGCCTCTTTGCTCATTGAAATTGAGATCGCACTAAACCTGATTCTCCAAAAGATCACTTCAGGATAATATTATGAAAGAACTTCCAAAAAATCTACATTCATTCATGAGTTATTGCCTTTTTCCATTTTTCTGTGATTTCTGAGCAAAATTTAACATTTTCACCCCAAAATAATCCATTATACTTTAAAATCAAAGAAACATCATTGCTAACTATTTCAGATTAGTTGTAAGGATGAAATATGATGAAAGAATTAACAAAATACTAGTATAAGGAATCAATGACTAAAAGCCTTTTTTCCAGTATTTAGAGATTTCTTATCAAAAACACCATTTTTACCCCAAATTATTGACTCTTTGCTCATTGAAATTGAGATCGCACTATACCTGATTCTCCAAAAGGTCACTTCAGGATAATATTATGAAAGAACTTCCAAAAAATCTACATTCATTCATGAGTTATTGCCTTTTTCCATTTTTCGGTGATTTTTGAGCAAAAAACAATTATTTTACCCAAAAATATTATTTTAAACACTGAAATCAAGATGTTTCAATATCATGCTATTTCAAACAGGTCTTAATGACAAAAATAAGAAAAAATGGGGGGAAAATATCAATTTATGAATGAGTTATAGCCTTTTCCCAATTTTTAGTGCTTTTTGAGTCAAAAAACCACTTTACCCCAAAATATCCCTTTTTAGGCTAAAACTGGGATGGCACCATAGCTAAATGTTCAAGATGGGCCTTAATGAATATGTGTACCAAATTTCATGCTTTTATCAAAAAGTGAACGATTGATGCAAGAATCTGCCGGACTAATCCTCTTATCGTTAACAAATATTTGTATTCAGGACAAGTTAAAAAGGGGGGATATGAGGTGAGGAGTGGAAATAAACATTTACTATGCTCTAACATCATTTATAATAACATGAATAAGATTAATAATACAAATCAGAACTAGGACTAGTCAAGATGTTGAAATTGTCATTCAATCAAACATCGTAATATTCAAAAATTAAAAGACTTCAGTTTTAATAAATTTTTCAAAAAAAAAAAAATAACAATAGTAACAACTCTTACCTTGAATCTTTTTCAGCAAAATGATACAGATTGTACTACAACGAAACTTATATACTATTCGATTGCAAGATACACGCATTATTTAAATTAGCTTTGATAGGTATAGTTAAAGGTAGCATGAAGTATGTAAATTAGATTTAGACAAGTGTTCGAAAGGTAGCATGAATTATGTAAATTAGATTTAAACAAGTGTTCGAATAGCATATATCGATAGTAGGTTAAATAATGAAATAAAATATCTGGCCTTTCTCTGATAAACGGATTTAATAAATATGTATTAAATCTTATTGTTACATTCTACTTCAGTTAATATGAAAACTGGCGAGCGTAGCGGACCTGATAATTTGAAGACATGAAGTCCTCATTCTGTTAAAATTCAGTCATCAAAAATCATATGTATACAACTTTATTCTATATATATTGGAGAGCGGACCTATCCGGAATATTTGGGGAGTAGATGGTTACATTTTGTCTTAAGAATACAATCTCTCTCTCTCTCTCTCTCTCTCTCTCTCTCTCTCTCTCTCTCTCTCTCTCTCTCCAATGTCCCATGCTCTAGTTTTGTTCGACCAAAAGGGGGAAGGGTAGGTAGGTAAGAGCATTGCAACCCCTTTTCTACCTGTCTGACCTGGCCCATGAAATTTATTAAGTTATTATTCAAGTCTTAATATATGGATCCATTCAAACATAATGACAAAGAAGGTCAAAGTGGGAACGGGAAAATAAATGAAGCGAGCCGAAAATTTTCCCAAAGTAATGAGATAAAGCATAAAAAAGAGTATTCTGTTTCAATAACTTTGGGTGAAAAAAGGGTGGGGGCGCCCCCCCCCCCCCCCCCTCTAAATCCGCCACTGATGTTCTCCATGGGAAGAGGATGAGCCCTACTGTTTTTCATGGTCAAAGTTCAAGGTCGTTGTGGACTTAAAATGGCTGACTTTGGCGACAATTCTGATGCCGTTTTCACGGTCGAGTGTCTTTATCTCCATTATAACAGTAAAAGAGGTTGAAAGTGGACTAGACTTACATGCTTGAATTTGAATTTGAATTTGAAATTTGTAGCTTTTTCAACCACAGGGATTTATAGCGCTTCCCGGTTGCTTGACGGTACCATGGGTTATGTTAACCAGTTTTTGTGTCGCCTGCGAAGCATAGCGACACTTAGAGATCACTTTGTCCGTTGTCCGTCTGTCTGTCACACTTGGATGTCACACCCTATATAAAAGTTATTTCAAAGTGTCGCTATGCTTTGCAGGCGACACATGCATTCCTTGGAATGATTTTTTTTATAACACGTCACAATAATTCTTCCAACATATCAAAATAACGTAAAATATGTTTCCACATGGAAAGTTCCTTTATGATGAAAGAACGTATGACAAATTTATCGGAAATGAATTTGTCTTGTGATACGTAAATTTACTGTATTTTTGTCCCAGCTCGCGGAAATAATGGTTGATTAAGTCGAATAATTCTTTTCATTTTCTTCTGATTTACACTATTTTCTTCCCTCGGGAAAAATTACACAAGAATAATGCATTTGATGACAAAGCGATTGTCGGAGACAATACAGAGTAAACGTTCGTCAGTCAATGTGCACCACGCGATATTTTTGCTCTTCACGAATTTCGTTGACGTGATCCATCGCGACGAAGTGATAAAATTCCCAAGTAAAAGGGTTTTTGATTATATAACGTAATAGTAAAGCTGAGTGTTTTGATGATTTAACCAGCATGTTTGTCAAAAAATGAATGGATTTGATTTGACATCTTTATGTTTTTGCCTACGTTCCAGGCGATTTGCATCACATTTTAGATACTAGAGTAGTAGAGAAAAAGTAATGATAATACGGATTGCTGTAACCGGTTTCTTACTTTTGACCAGGACGCAGCCTTCTCGATGAGTCTTATTTATTTTGGTAAAAGACAAGTTCAAAAAGAAATATTAAACGAATAAGATCACTAAAATATCCTTGTCCTCTTGGGCGAGGATAAAACCTACCGTGTTGACCAAACTCTCATCTTCACAGTTAGCTATAAAGCAGTAATGAAGGATGCGATTGTGGTCTACAATAACTTTTTACATACATTTTCTTTTCATATGTATCGATGATTACCGATAGTTCTGACACTGTGACATTGATCTTTAATAGCTCACGACCGAAGCTACACAAGATATTTCTGCTGAATCCTGAGGACACAATATTGTGTCACTTAGACATTTTGCCTGCATGCACCCTGACCTTCTGTTATAAGTTTTAGTCCCCTACCAGTGAAACCGGAGGGGTCTAAAGGTTTCCTGTTCGTCTGTCTGTCCGAATATGCTTGTCTGGACCATAATTTTTCACTGCCTGCATGGATCTGATGATACTTCACAGAACTGTTTGCCATGACCCAAGGATGTGTCATGACCATGATCAAATATCAAGGTTACAGATCATGTATACTGGTTATATCTGGATCTGAATAATACTTTACAGACATTGTCGGCCAGGATGTGCCATAATCTCGATCCAAGGTCAAAGGTCTAGGTCACATATCCTATGGGCTAAAAATCTTGTCCATGCCATAATTATTTACTGTCTGCATATATCTGAATAATACCTCACAGAATTGTTGGATATGATCCAAGGATGTGTCATGACCTTGATCAAAGGCAAAAGGTCAACTTCGCAGTACATACGGGTTGAAAATCTTAACTGGACCATAGTTTTTCGCTTCCTGCATGGGACACTATATAAAAACCTTCAATTACCAGATCTAATTGTAAAACATGTCGCATTCCTATTGATTGTGAGTTTTGAATTGTGTGTCAATTTTGTATTTGAATTTTACTCACTCTCTCTCTATGAAAATGAATTTCGTAGGACATTGTAATGTTAATATATCATTATGACATATAACCCTTTGATTTTATTCTGTCACAGGCGAGAACAACAGTGAATTGAAGGATTCGATCACAGGAGCTCGATGCCAACGATCCACACGAATATCCGCCTCTACTTTCCTTAACTTTGAATAGAGAGAGATGGGAAGGGGCGGGTGTCATCGAAGGTTGTTGGCATTAAGCTCCTGTGGATTCGATATTGCACTCTTCAGGTAAGTACAGATCAGATGAGCCTTGGAGTAATTGGCACCAGTTACTGGTAGTTACCTCATGTTCCTTGTGGTCACACATTCTGACTTATTTTCCACCAGTAAAACATCACCGAATCATTGGTTATTACAGTCAAGTCTGTTTCCGTAGCCTTTACCTTTAACTGCTCTCATGGTTCTTACCTATCCAGAAATTCACCAATGGTCTTGCATGGGGTTTTTTCGGTGATGCCATCTACAATGAATATCGTTTTTAAAAAGATGATTCATTATATGCGATTGTTATCGTTGTCTCTCTCTGTTTCACTGCAACTTTGATTGTTTGGAGTATCGGAAATCGTTTTTTCTTGTAATAATTGTATGCTTTCAAGTCAGTTTTTCCATGCATTTTTTCTTCATTTCTTTTGAACTAAAAATAAGTATTGTAAATGTACTTTAAGAATTTAAAAATACATGTATATGTAAAAGTTGGAATAATTGACAAATTGACGCAATTTGACGCAAAAAATATAATAAAATGTACTTTATTAACTTTATGACAAAAAATCAATTTGTACGTATTGAGATGTATAGATACTCGATTTCAACACAAACCAGATCACATTGATCAAAAATAAATTTTGTTAATTTTTTGTCTCCGAATTTCTTTCCTCTTTCTCCCTATATTCTTTACACATTCAAAATCTATTTTTATAAGAAAAAGAAACCCCGAAAAGATAGAAAAGTTCCTGATTTTTGTTGACAATAAGTATAACTCAGTAGAATAAAGATTTTTATGCGCTTCTTTCGTGACACATTGTATACGTTGGGGTTCAGTCCGTTTGCCAAGAAATCCATTAGTACGTTTATTAATGTACACAATGTATACAACTTTTTCTGAGATGAATGTTTCTTTTCAGCAAAAAAAGATTTAAACGGCGTTCTGATTGCTAGAACACGTGTGAAGCGACATATCTTTTGAATGAAACGGGGAAAAAGGGATCGAAAGAATCAAACTTGTTGACACTGGAACTATGCATAATATAACATTTTTTAAGTTGATCATTGCAATATAGATTCAACTAGAATTACCCCTACAAGTAGCTTGCTCAAAATTATACTATATTATTGTATTTGATTGTAATTTCCATGGATTTTTTTTAGTTTTTCTTAATAATTGTATTGTTTATTTTCGTTATTTAGTTTTTTGCTGTTGTTCTTCAATGTGTACTCTCTGGATCGCCTTGGATATTTCCTAATCTAGTATAGTATCAGGCTATAGAAATACAAAATAATCATTATGTTTTCTAATCTTTTTTGATCCCAATAAAATCAGATAGCTATCGATGTGTATCAAATGGCTTTTTAATTACTTGTAAAAATACTAATGAGAAGGCTGTGGTTGCAATTGGATCTTTGCTTTGGATGCTTGAACAACTTGATCTTGGCAATGTATACGCCATTTCTGAAATATGTTACATCATTTTAATCAAACACAAAAAATTGACAAAAAAAAAAAAAAAAAAAAAATCATTATACTATCATATATCTACGAAAGGAAGAAAATCAAACAAAAGTATTGACACCAATTACTTTTTACATTTCCTGCAACAATACTTCTGCTGACAAACAATTTTAAAATTGTAGTCATTTCCGCAGTAAGCCATTTGTATCATACACAAATTATTTATTTATTTCCGTAATGGATTTAGAAATATTGAAATTTGAAATGCCGCAATTTCATTAAACGCTGCATTATGTATCACAATTTGAAATTTTCGTCAAAATGAAGATTAAAGAAGACAATCAATTCTATGTCTGACTCTTCCAGGCTTTTGTACACCATACTATTCTTTAACCTTGATGTCCTAACTACATAATTTTCATACTTTTTGGCCATATTACATTGTTTAGATTAAGAATCACTGACGAGGGTTTAGTATCCGAAACGTGCATGTCTGGTCCATGCTGAAAATTTATCAGGTTTTAAATGATGCTATTGAATTTAAAGACGTTTAACATTTGAACTACTTGGTGAGTGTCACTGCTGGTGGACCAAGAGTCTGTCTCTTCAACGCATTTGAAATTTTCTGTTACAAAATTTCTTAAAATTTCTAAAAAGTGGGTCATGTAGCATCATATTCCACCCATTCTGCTACGTCTTTTCATGATCGTCTCTTCAACACATTCGACAATTTCTGCTATCAAAATTTCTTGAAATTTCTAAAACGTGGGACATGTAGCATCATATCCAACCCATCCTGCTACGTCTTTCGGTAATTTTTTGGACATAATAATTTTCACACTCTTTGTAATATTGCATTGTTTAGATTGAGGATCACTAACGAGGGTTAAGTACCCAAAACGTGCATGTCTGGTCCATGCTGAAAATTAATCTGTTATTATGTGATGCTATTGAATTTGAAGACGTTAAACACATATACGGTTTGTTTATCTTTTTATGGGGATCACTTTGTCCTGCTTCAGAGTGCATAAACATCCCTATAAGTTTTAAAGTTTTGATCTGCCCCAGCAAGTCCATGAATTTTAGTCAAATCCAAAACCTAAAATCAGCAACGCTAAGACTTAGGACTTTTTGTGAGTAGCATTAGGATTAATCTTAAGACTGTCATAAGATTTATCTTATGTAATATTCACGAAACCACTCCAAATCTTAAAATCAGAATCAATATAGGCACAATTAATTATAAAAACAAGAAAACAAACAAAAGAACTAAGATGGTGTCCATAATGCGAACGTACAAAAATCAAGTTTGCCTCATTTAGAGACCACGTTACGCATCCATCACCTCCACATGATCATGATGTGGGCGTGCAATATTTCAAGTTACATCAGAGTCAGTCGCAGCAAACTATTCTTTCATTACACTTGGACATTTTGCTGTATTCGTACTATTATAGTTCTATCAAGGAATTTAAATTTAGAGCAATAAACAACACATTTCAAAAATTGCTCAACTGCTTTAAATGAAATCTATTATTGATCTAAGGCCCGGCATATTTTACATATAAGCAATGTATAAAAAGTTTGAAGGTGCACAATTCAACACAAAATTGAGGAACATGACCCTTTATTTGAACTTGACCTGTATTTCTAAATGTAAAGCTATATCTAAGAAATAAATATATTCCCTGTTACAGTTTTCATTTACATGTAAATGTCAGGCAAGCACAAAATACTGAATTTTTTTCCAAGTTTGAAGGGGAACAACTCTGCATAAAATTGAGCCATATTCAAACCTAAGCTGTAGTTTTTGATATAATAGCTACATTCAAGAGATGAAGTTATTATCTGTAACAGTTGTCCTTCTAATGTCCAGAAACCACAAAATTTTGAATTTGTGTAAGTTTCAAGGGTCATAAGTCTGCACAAAATTGATGGACATGACCCATATTTGAAGTTGACCTGTATTACCTGGTTTGAAAGGTATATGCAAGGAATGAATTGATTATTTGTATCAGTTTTCCTTTAGATGTCTGGAAACAACAAAATTGTGAATTTTTCTAAGTTTCAAGAGGCATATAACACTGCACGTAATTGAGGGACATGACCCATATTCGAAGTATCTCTTGGTGTAATAGCTATATGCAAGAAATGAATTGATTATCTGTAACGGTTTTCCTTTAAACGTCTGGAAACAACAAAATTTTAAATTTTTCTAAGTTTCAAGGGGCATAACTCTGCAAAAAATTGAGGGACATGACCCATATTCGAACTTGACCCGTATTTCTTGGGGTAAGAGCTATATCCAAGAGATGAATTGATAGTCTGTGACGGTTTTCCTTCAAATGTCTGGAAACAACAAAATTTTGAATTTTTCTAAGTTCAAGGGGCATAACTCTGCACAAAATTGAGTTATATGACCCATATTTGAACTTGACCTGTATTTCTTGGTGTAAATGCTATACGCGAGAAATGAACTGATTATCAATAACAGTTTTCCTTTAAATGTCCGGAAACAACAAAATTTTGAATTTTTCTATGATTTCAAGGGGCATAACTCTGCAAGAAATTGAGGGACATAACCCATATTCGAACTTGACCTGTATTTCTTGGTGTAAAAGCTATATCCAAGAAATGAATTGATAATCTGTAACGGTAATCCTTCAAATGTCCGGAAACCACAAAATTTTGAATTTTTCTAAGTTTCAAGGGGCATTATTCTGCACAAAATTGAGGGACAAGACCCATGTTCGATTTTGACCTGTATTTCTTGGTGTAAAAGCTATATGCAAGAAATGAATTGATTATCTATAACGGTTTACCTTTAAATGTCCAGAAACCACAAAATTTTGAATTTTTCTAAGTTTCAAGGGGCATAACTCTGCACAAAATTAAGGGACATGACCCATATTCGAACTTGACCTGTATTTCTGGGTGTAAAAGCTATATATAAGAAATGAATTAATTATCTATAACGGTTTACCTTTAAATGTCCGGAAACCACAAAATTTTGAATTTTTCTAAGTTTCAAGGGGCATAACTCTGCACAAAATTGAGGGACATGACCCATATTCGAACTTGACCTGTATTTCTTGGTGTTAAAGCTATATGCAAGAAATGAATTGATTATCTGTAATGGTTTTCCTTTAAATGTCCGGAAACCATAGGTGGGACGGACGCACGCACGGACACACGGACGGACAAGTGCATCACTATATACCCCCACCATAATATGGCGGGGGTATAATAATATCAATTGCTTTTGGTCAATAAAATACCCTGGTAATGAAATCATCAAATTCACATTTATCTATTTTAAAGACCATTAAAAGTCGAAGAGGTTTATGCTTTGTATCTTGGTGTATTTCATGGTAGTGTTTTCGTTGTTTTGATTTGTTTTGGGTTTTTTAAATGCGGTTGGTGGAAATTATGGTCTGTAGCTATATTTTTTAGTTGACAGGCAGATATCTATTAAGAATAACATTTGTTTCTAATTTCTTGTTTAGTCCTTGCTCTTTCATGGAAAGAAACATTTAGTTCTTCGATTCGATTCTACATACAGATACTAGTATGTGCTCTTAATTGTTAATCCCAACTTTGCGGATTAACCTTATCACGATCGCTCTATTCGTGTGAACCGGGGACAAATGAGACCACATAAATCATTTGTTAGAGTTCACGCTATCTTTTGATGACATTTTTAACCTAACTACTTCAACTAAGAGTGATGTAATTTTGTTTCCTTAGTAGCAACATTGCTTTGTCACCTGCAATGGTATCCATACGTTATTCCAGAGCAAGCCCAAACAACAACGACTTCCTTCTGAGTGTAAAGCGACTTTGGAGAAATTACTCAACCAAAGGTGTATTTGTATTTTCCGTTATGTTTTACTCAAGGATATAATGTTTGGATTCTGATTTTTGATGCTAGGTTTGACTTCACTCACTTCAGTAGTGTGTTTAACATCTTCAAATTTATTACTATCTCATCTACAAACGCTGCCTCTAGATATCACACCGTCGGAATATTTTGGGTGATTCCTTTTCCTTGTTTCGATTACCATAATCAAATTGTAATTTTGGTCTGAATCTGAATTTGGTTGCTTGTTTGTAGGTTTTGAAGGCGACATTCATAATAATTCGGTTTTAAGTAGAGGCCATTCCGTGCTCTGTACTAGTAAGTCATTGGTCTTCCTCTTTTGTCGTTTTAGTTTGATTACATGTATTTCTGAATATCTGTCTATATGAATATTTAATTTGAATGTTTATTAATCTATTTCGGTGGTGCTTTCTACAACCAACCCATGTAATGTAAGTAATTTGTCTCCTTCGTTTCCATGTGTTGTTCTAAAATGTGTAAATCAATGGGGTTTTCGTTGTTGGTTGGTCAGTGTGTTGTGGTTATTCTCTTTATCTCCGTCTGTTTTTTAGCGCGGTTGTTGTCTTAGCTGTCCCATGTGTAAGAGTTCCGAAGCAACTTCGTTTTGCTGGGGATCTCCTCATTATTGTCCAGTCAATCGATTTTCTTCGAAACTTAACTTTTGGAATATTGCAAAGAAAATAAGAACAATTTCGTCCCAATTTTCTTGGTTCTTACGGCATGTTTTTCTCTGTTCCTGAATTGCTTTATTTGATAGATTTTATATTAAGAATTTGCACGTAATTATGTCAATTCTACCCCTTACTTTGATAGTCGTTTTAATTTGTGCCATCTTATTATGTTCATTAATTGATGCTCTGACTTTAAACTCTTTTTCGGTTTTGTTTCGTTTATTGCTTTCTTTGTTTGTTTGGCCTTTTGTTTTAATGTTTGCCTTTGGGTATTGTAAAGATATCTTATACTATTTCAAGGGGATAAGGGGACTGTTCCAATTGTCATTAATCAAGCAAATTTGAGCCTCATTGATTGACTAATACTATACGAGACAGCCCTAATCGAAAAACTGTCATGTGTAAGTGAATTCAGTAGGCCTTATTTCTGTCGTATTAAGCTTAATAGCAGGTCACTGAATGATGATTACCATGCATGACAGAAACCGTTATTTGATGAATCGATCTATGATTGTTCCCCTACGTTTTCTGAATCGGTATAAAACAAGAGCATTATTCATGCTTTTCTGATTCCGAGCAAAAGGAAAGACGTGCTTCTGGAAGATCTGACATATACTACTCAAAAAAGTTATGCACCACGGTCCGTGTACTAAACCACAATTCAATTTTCCATTTCGGAAACATTAATGAAAAATTGAAAATTGAATCAATTTTTCATTTTTCATTTTCAATTTAGTAAATGAAAAATGGAAAATTGAACCAATTTTCCATTTTTCATTCAAAAATTTCAAATTGAAAAACGAAAATGGAAAATGGACTCAAATACGCTGTATTAAACCACAATTCAATTTTCCATTGCAAAAGTAAAAAACGAAAATGGAAAATTGAACCCATTTTCAATTTTCAATTTTCATTTTGAAAATGAAAAATGAAAAATTGGTTCAATTTTTCATTTTTCATTATAAAAATGAAAAATGAAAATTGAAAATGGGTTCAATTTTCAATTTTCCTTTTTAAAATTTTATTTTCTTAATGAAAAATAGAAAATGGACTGTAAAAGGCTGTACTAAACCACAATTCAATTTCCTTTCCAAAATCCGTAATGGAAAATGAAAAATTGAGTCAATTTTCCATTGTTGCACTCCGCGCGCTAATGCAAAAATGAAAAATGAAAAATTGAATCCATTTTCAATTTTTCATTTTTCATTTTCGTTTTAACGACACACGACCTGCACACCCCTATCTCTATAATCCAGAGGTCCAGCGATTAGCCAATCAGAGCGCTCGGTTAAACGTAAACAAGACTCTATCGACAGTTTGCCCATTCTCTCGTTTCGCAAATAAACAGTCGTAAGAATTTTGTGGAAATAACATTTTATATGTTTTGTTTTTTGAAATGATATTATGAAATATGTTATCTTAGACAAATTTATGCAGCTCTCTCGTATTTTTTATAACATAGCTAATTGACAAGGCAATGCAATAAGCTTATTAAAAGATCATGGACTTTTAAAAAAAGTTTCCTTGTGTTATCGCCTATATTTCGAGTGAATCTACCAGAATTGTGCTTTTTGCATAAAAAGAACTATGGACACTTAATTCGTATGAAGTTGAAAGTAATCCCTTTTTGAATAATTCATAACACGGTTGACGTCTGTGTTGTCAAAAGGTTATTCTACTACCACCGCTGTATATCCGGTAATCCTTTGGATGGTTGTACACTATCAAGGGCGGATCTAGAGTGGAAAGCGGGAGGTTGGGTGTTGCATCGGCCCAAAGGGTCGATCCGAGGCACGAAATGCCCAGTGGAGGAGGGTACGGGAGGTAGATGTTCGGGGGGCCTCCCCGGGAATTAAGAAAAAAAGAATAAAATTGTGCAATCTGAAGCATATTTTCTCCTTATCATCTCGAATATCAGGACCATTTTAGGGATACCCTTTCAAATTAGTAGGGAGAGCCTGGGTTTATCTCGATCTTTTTTTTTCAGATTATTTGTACTTTAATACTTATTGTTTATTTGTCCCCGCAGTTACATGGATATAGAATTAGAATATTGGTATGATATGGTGCAAAATTTGTTTTCTTCATTTTGGTTTGTTTGTTTGTTTGTTTTTACATAATTTCCAAATCCAATGTTTAATACATGTACATTTATATGTTTTAAACAAAATGTGAAGATTAAAAAAAGATCCTTCTATAAGCATAAAAGCGTGAAGGTTACTATCCCCGTGCCATTTACATGTTTTGTAAATCATTTGACATGTTTATATGATTGTTCATTTCCGATAAAATGTAGAAATTGAAATGAAAGATACGATTACTACTTGGAATAAGGACCAATTTTCGGGCATACCAGAAACCCCCTGCGCGATGTACATTACAAAACTACTCAATAAAATATTGTTAGTACGACCAAATTTAGAACCTAAAAAGAATTGTATTTACAACCTCAATAAATTCTCTATTAAGGTGAATACATTAAAACAAAATCTTTCTAATTGGTGAATTGCTGACCATTGAGCAATTTCTACTGATGCTTTTGCAGGGTTTTTTCGATTGCTGATGTTACCAAAATAAAGCGAAACCCGGGGGGGGGGGGGGTTTCCATGGGGTGGGGGGGTGGGGGGGGGGGGGGGGGGGTGGGGGGGGGGGGTATTGCCCACCACCACCACCACCACCACCACCCACCCACCCCCTAAATCCGCCCTATTGAAACTTAAATGGTTTGATAGATATTGATTTCTAGTATCTAGATAGTAGATATCTAATTTTCATTCCGATATTTTGATTACGTCATGGGAAAATAAATGTTAAACATTGGCGGAATCAAGGGGGGGGGGGGGGCACGCCCCCCCCCCCCCACCCCCTGAAATCTGCAAATCATAGGTAAAACGATCATTTTCCATAAACAAAGAGTAAATATTAATAATTATTAACTACTTGTTAGTTAATATAATTGTCAAATGCATCAATTTCAATTCATTAATCAATTTCAGTCATGAAAATGGGTCCAATAAGGCTGAAATTCGTTACCTTCTGGGGGGGGGGGGGGGGCGAAGTGGTCCCCCTAATAGGGCTCTGCCCTGGACCCGCTCGGGACCTAAGCGGTCCCAGGACCCCTCGCCAATTTTACGCCCCCTCTAACTCAAAAGCTGGATCCGCCACTGATAAAGTTTTCCATCTTCTCCATCGCCTGCTGAACAGCGCATGCCTCCATGTGACACATGTATTTCAAACATTAATATTGTTTTCATAGTACAAAAATGTAATTATCTCCTCTACATGTTATCCACATGATAGATTTACTGTAGTAGTGAAATTGTAGATTTCTTGAATGATATTAAGTTTCTTAACAAGTACTATCAGGGACGATAAGTGCCTGGAACTACATTTGTATATTGTATTTGGTTTCTTTTATAAATAAATTTTAATCTGTAATAATCAAATATTCTTGTGCATATTGCATATCAAGATATATGGTTAAAAATGGGGGGGGGGGGGGGGGTGAGCACTTTGCCGAATTTTCACTAAAATATTAGTTTACCATCTATTATATTGATTGATCAGTGCCGGGCGTAGCTTCGATGTGGACGGTAAGCAGGGGCCGGCGGGCCTAAATCCTCAAATGGGGGGGGGGGGGGGGGGGAGGGGGTGCATAATCATACACTTTTTGTGGAATGACTCGCAAGGCATGAGGGGTATATGTGGGGAGGGTATAATGGAAGTTGATATCCCTACATCTGGAAAGGGGTTCGGGGGCCTCCCCGAGAATATTTTGAAAAAAAAAAGTCAAGCAAATCTGTACTCTCTGTCCCATGAATGCGTCATGTCATGGTTTGGCAAACCTACAAACGGATAACTTTTGCGCCAAAAAAAAAAAAAAAAAAAAAAAAAGCCTGCAAGTAACATTCTTCATGGAAAAAAAATATTTAAATCACAAACCCCTCGCGCTTTTATACAAGTGAAAAATCTGTGAAGTCCGATTAAATTTAAAAATCAAAATATGGGGAATGTAAAACGATTTTTGAAAATGCCTCGGATTACACCATTTTGTCATAAAACTCCGAAAATTTCGCGTACGATTTTAGATTTTTTTTTGGGTCTCTTTGTTCATTTTTTTTCCAAGATATACAAGGATCATTGAATCGATTTATTTTGATTTTGACCATGCATAGCACCATAACCTTTAAAATCGGCTTGAGCAACGATCTTGCCGGCTCGCTTGATGTCAGTGACGCTGCGCGTGCAAACAACGTCTACCCCTGCGTTAATCCAATTATCTAATTAGCAGTTACTCCGTTTATTGAATCGCCAATTTAACTTTTGACTGTCAGAGTGAAACAAGTATTAATATTCAATGTCTTTTAAAACGACATTATTCAAAGCGTGTTCACGTTACAAAACCGTTGGACTTCATGTGCAAGATGTGCCCTCTATGTTGATACAATAAAATCAACAGAAAGTCTGAAACATGGGCTACTTTTATGTTACTTTCACGGTGGTTTCAGTAACACATTTAAAAAATTTTATTTTAAAAACAAAACATATAACATGTTATTTCCACAATAGCAACTGTTTATTTGCGAAGCGAGAGAAAGGGCAAGCTGCCGATAGAGACTTTTGTTTACGTTTGAAACGAGCGCTCTGATTGGCTATTCGCTGGACCTCTGGATTATAGAGATAGGGGTGTGCAGGTCGTGTGTCGTTAAAACGAAAATGAAAAATGAAAAATTGAAAATGGATTCAATTTTTCATTTTTCATTTTTGCATTAGCGCGCGGAGTGTAAAAATGGAAAATTGACTCAATTTTTCATTTTCCATTACGGATTTTGGAAAGGAAAATTGAATTGTGGTTTAGTACAGCCTATTACAGTCCATTTTCTATTTTTCATTAAGAAAATAAAATTTTAAAAAGGAAAAATGAAAATTGAACCCATTTTCAATTTTCAATTTTCACTTTTAAAATGAAAAATGAAAAATTGAATCAATTTTTCATTTTTCATTTTCAAAATGAAAATTGAAAATGGGTTCAATTTTCCATTTTCGTTTTTTACTTTTGCAATGGAAAATTGAATTGTGGTTTAATACAGCGTATTTGAGTCCATTTTCCATTTTCGTTTTTCAATTTGAAATTTTAAAATGAAAAATGGAAAATTGGTTCAATTTTCCATTTTTCATTTACTAAATTGAAAATGAAAAATTGATTCAATTTTCCATTTTTCATTAACATTTCCAAAATGGAAAATTGAATTGTGGTTTAGTACACGGACCCACCACATGGGTTTTCCCTTCATTATTGTGCCAATAAGAATCTTGTTCTATAGAATCACTTGAAGAGATATGAAATATTATTCAAATGAAACTTATCTGCCATGTTTGATTGGACATTGCTTCAGGTGTACATGATTTCGACTTGATGAAATCATGTTTTCCTTTGAGCAATGGTTGACTTGAAAAAAAGTGATATTTGAGGAAATAATCAATTTTTTTTAATGTTATCAAATTTTGTTTGAGTCTCGAATAAATCAAGACGAAAATTACAATGTTGCAAAGAGGATATATTACACTGATCAGTAATTGTCAATCAATGCCTTTAATTCTTCATAGACGAAAACTTTTATGAAATATTGAAATTTTCAAAACTCTCTGTCTTTCCTATTAGGGATACTGTACGTTCAATTGTTCTCCATGGTCTATGTTTCATCCTTCAATGTGTCAGTTGTTTTCATATATGCATAGATTCTTTAAAATTGTTTAATATTTTATGTATACGGTGTTTTCATTTGTGTATTTTGTCTCGCCTTCAGTGTAGGATAATACTTCTCTCCATATATAGAGGATCCTTCTAAAACAACAGAGGCATTTTAAGATAAAGCAGTCTCTTTATTAATAGGACATCATATATTATTTTGCTATTCCGGAAACTCGTCATTTCATCCAAAATTTTCATCGAAAAATCATAGGAGGTTAACATCCAAGCACCATCCCTCCAATGCTATTTTGGACATAGATTTTATTTAATTATGCTACTGAATCGACCCTGCAGGAAATTTGGAGCCGCGCACTGTTCGCAAAATGTAGAAATTTATATATCTAAAAAATCAAACTAGAGGGCGCCACTGAAATGAATTTTGGCTGTGCCTGAAAATCTCTTTGGTTGGAAGCATCACTGATAAGGATTTACTATCCGAAACACGTGACTGTCTGGTGCATTGAAATTGGTTTGAAATTTACTTCAGAAGGTAAAGAGTTGGAACCCTTCCATATTATTTATCTCCTTGACCGAGGCTTACTGCTGCAAAATATGCCCCAAACATAATTACCAGTATGATGTTATGTATCTTGGGTGGATAAAACTCTTTTCATCTTTTTATTTATTTTGTTTTTAGCAGAAACTCGAAGTGTTGGACATTACGTCAATCATCTGTGATTACTATCACTCGAATATCCTCATTGCGTAAAAACAAATCCCCAAATCAGAATCCAAAAATGATAATTAAGGGCATACAAACCTTGAAAAATACAAGCAAAACTAAACAAAGCATCAAAACATTAAACAAATAAACAATGGTTAACATCCAAATGGATATGAGACCAGGTACTCGGGGAGAGTAGGCATAGATGAAATTCAAACTATAATTCTTAAGGATGGTTTGAACACCAATATGGCGGCAACATTATTTGTTTTATCACTTCCTATGAAAAGTTCAGTCTTAACTTTTTCAAAACAATTGACACGCTGATTGATATACACATTTGAGTATCCTGGTGAAGTTTGAATGATTTCCGGCGTCATTTGAAGAAATTATGGCGATTTTCGAAATTGTGGACTTTGGGAGTTTTCGCCATGAGCAAACTACGACGTAATTTCGACGTTATCGGGAAAATTGGCGTCAAAACCATCGCATTCAAAATGCAATAAATTCACAAAAATGACACAAAGGGATAATTTTTGTGCAAATTTCTTTGCTTCCCTACCATAAGATCCTACTCTTCTTGATATTTCTTACGTTTTTTGGATATTAACGTCTCTGTGTTGATATGTATATACGTTTCCATTGCTTGGCCTGTTTTATAAAATGCTCTGTTTGCTGCGCTGTTACCAGTGATGCTTGAGGCCGAAGTAAGTCAATCTAAATATGCTGAATCTTGACAAATATGGACAAAACCATGTCCCCATTAAGAAGTACAAAATCGTTTATCGATAAAGCATCTAACCAGGTCATACAAAAACCAGGATACACCCAGAACTAAGGCAATGGAACAGAAATAAAAAAAAAATCTACCACATGAAGAGAAGTGAACTACCTGCGAAGAAGTGACTCTGACCGGGTGCCCAGGAAGAATGAGCATCTCCTGCTTGTATGCAACACCCGCCACTTCAGTTCGGTAGAAAGGTCACAATCGGTAAATATAACTCCCACGAAGGAAGACAAACGTACAAATTGGTATGTCATGGTACAAAAGGTCTACGTCAGAATATCATTTATGACTAGACAAAGGGACGTCATAGTGTGCTTCCATTTCCTCATATCGACCATAGAACTTCCTCAGTGACGATGTTAGTCGGTCACAAATGTATCCTTGACTGAGAAGCTTAACATTAACTGAAAGCCGTCTAGCTCTTAGAACAAAATCTGAGTACATGGAGCTTGCCCGAGCATAGCATATTAATTGAGAAATGAAAACGCCATATGCTGTTGACGACGGGATGTAGCGTAATTCAAATAGCGTAATTCTTAAAATGATCAACATTTATGGGCACTGAAGAGCCCAGTAAAGTCAGCAATTTGTATAGGGAGATGCTCGTATGCCTTTGTTTTACCATGCTGTAAATTTATCTGCTCTAAAATGATGCTATTGAATTTGAAGACGTTAAACATTAACAATATTTTATGAACTAACAAGAAAAGTACAACATATTGGATTAGCACATGCTTCTGAAGACAAAGTGGCAAAGAACTATTCACATTGAAAGTATTGATTTGATCAATGTTTTTTTTTTTCTACGGTAAAGTTGAAAATTCCGTGAATTTAAAAGTCAACCCCTGTCGAGAATTATAGGTGCTTTTTGAGACATTTGAATTATAGCTTTGTAGCTCCATACTGTCTCGTTTGTTTGATGGCAACCATTTCCTAAACATTTTAAGAACATCTCGCCGAAAGTGATTTACTGTTGCCAAGTATATGAAAACATTACAAGAGTACTGTGTCAGACCTATTTCGTCGATTATTTTCTTGGCTATGAGGTAAGAGAAGTAGTTATTCCAGGTTTTGTCATACTTCATTTGAGAGACCGGCATACTCATGTCACCCATAGGTATTTTGAACTGTAGTGCAAAGATAATTGCCACCGGGAGAACAGTAAAAATTCTGTAGAACGAAACACAAAGAAGTGTGATGGTGGACACTCGTAGATTTGTCTTGAATGAGCTTTTTGAGTGGTGGGAACTGCTTAAAGGAGCAGTAACTTTTCTCTGGTTCATTGACCTCTTAGCAAATAGAACGACGAGAATGTTTAACAGGAAAGAAAGAATTGGTAATATACAAAACACCAATATATCACTAAACCACGTCCAATCCGCGAAAAATGATGAATTAGATCCCAAACAATTACCATCTTTGAATGTCCAGCCAAATATCTGGGGAATGGATAAAGCGATTCCTAAGATAGTTATCGCACATATTTCAATAGGTGCCCGATTCCTTTTGGAGAAGCGTTCACTTTTGAATGGCATGGCTATAGAAATGAACCTTTCTAGTGTAAATCCAACAATTAGCATCGGGCTCATGTACTGAGCAAACATATAAAACACAAAAATAACCTGACACCACGCTGGAGCATCTATGGTTCTTATGTTCCATGCGAATTTCAGCTCCACCAAGATATGCAGAAGGAGCAAGAGCAGATCGCTCATGGCAAGCACTGTCAGATATGACGTCACAACACTTGCTCTCTTCATACGGCGAATCCATACTTTCAATATGAGAGAATTTCCCAGGATGCCAATGACGTACCATACCGGTGTGATGTATCTATCTATGACGACAGAGGATGACGCGTAAAGGTCGATGACGCAATTATACCACTCGTATATATTCTGGTGTACACACAAACCCGAATCCGAAGTTGTTAAGTTGTTTTTCACATCCGTAAAATTATATGCCATTGTGTGCAGTCCAAAATCCCAAATTCGTTTTGTTTATGTTATTACCTCATATCTGAAATGATAAAAGTATAAGGTTAGATTCTTTACATACTCAACCCTTTTAGTGTTTATTTCAAAACAGATTTGATTCGTTGAATAAAAAGGAAAGAAAAATAACTTGCATTATCTACGATGTAGAAAGACGTAATTGGGATGATTTTACGTGTAAGCATTAACTCTTCTGACATCACAAGAGAATGATCTAGAAGAAAACAACAGCAGGCAATGAGCTTTAATATGCACTTCTCTGATGGCTCGTCTGTACCATAGAGAGAATCCAGTGTCACACTCTGTAATGAGTTTTTCACATTTGCTGTCCAATACAAATCCCGGCAGACTTCCAGGATTTTATATGTTTCCCTACCATTAAGTTACTAATATCTGACTATCTGATGGGATGAGCGGACAATGTTTATATTCCTGGGTCATTAGGAATACGACTCCAAATAAAGGGAGATCTAAGAATTCACTCTCCTCAAAGTGTACTAATGAAAGACGTTCTTTAATAATTAAGACCTTTTAAGAATGAAAAACTCTCTAAGTGGTTGGCGGTGCCTGTGGATATTTCCAATCGTCGCCTGATAGTTGTTTAGAAACAATTTTGTTCATTGTCAGAGAGAGGCTATTTGCGATCATTTTAGACAAAGTGTTCGCATTATACGCTAATCGCTACACGTATTATGTTTTACAAGTATTTCCTGACATTAAAACACTCTAAGCATCCTTCTGATTATCGCTTTGTAAAGGTTGTTTCAGGATAGAAATCTAATGATATGAATGGAAAACTGAGATGTCTCTCACAACAGCCCATGGAACTTACTGAGATTTTTCATCCATGTATCCTGTCTTATCTATTGTTTATATATAACACATTCATATTCAAATGATATTGCAGAGACATTGTAGATGCGTATCTTGAAAAACTAACCCCCCCCCCCCCCCCGGTTTTTAGCTTTAAAAAAGTGTTAACGAGGCTGTGTACAATTAGAAAAATTTGATGACGGTGAAATTTCAATTTCTTTTTCTTAAAATGATATTTGAAGTGCAACAAATAAATAACATGAATTTAATTAAAATCTCTTGCGCAGAAATATTTTGCAGTAAAACTCCATAAGGTCTCATTGTAAGATGCCATTATCTTTGAGATTACCCCTACATAATACTGAACGGTCAACTTCTATTTTCTTTCCCATAAAATGAATTTTATAATACTGCAATGATATGATCCGAATTGTATATACACCAATCAACAAACGAAACCCCAATCAAATCAACCTTTTAGCGAATTCATTTGATGTAGCAGCAGTACGTCATGGATTCAGTCATTTCACAGTTTGTCATCATGTTACCTCCAGATAACTAAGGCAGTATGACTTTTTTTCAGAAATGCCAGGAATAATTAGGACAAAAATAGATAAATGAATGCCTTGTACATTAACCCAATTATGGAACGACATCTCCAACTAATGGTTAACTATTATACATTTGCATCTTTAGATGATATTTATCTCTGGATATATATTTCATCTTTTTTTTCCACAAAATTTCTGGATGAAATGTAAAGGGATAAACTTATCCATCAAATCAATCTATTCATAAATGGAAGTGGAACGTCTTATATTATAAATCAAAGGTCTGATTTCTGTTTTGTACAATATAACCATAGAATATCTCGTAGTTAATCAAGTAGACACAGAATACAATAAGGGATGGACAGTAATCAAACTAGGGTTTCTCTATGATAAAATCCTCTTTACCAAGATTCTTCTTTCATTGAATTCATCTGAATTTATGGGACACCAATTTCGTCTTTCTTATAGATAATTGAACCAGGGAATGGATTCGCTTGTTAATAAGTACTCAGAGAATAATAAAAAGATTGCTTTTTCGAAAAGGATGAAAGGGAGCAGGTTCATACAATGGTCACTCATAATTTGATTGGTCGATATCATTCAACAGATTGCCTTGTTTCTATGGGTCATGAAACGGGAATTAATCTTTGTACATTGATTGAAAACAAGCCTTTTGCTTTCTATAGTTGAAAACATATTCTGTTCACGTTTGTAAACAACTGGTATGTACGGAAGCTATTACAGAAGTTACTAATAAGATTATGTACTCGATGAATTGTTTCACGTCCGTACAATAAACTTTTCGTTTCTAGGAATACTGATTCAGCGGAAGGTGAGAAAGTTACGTCCGTCATTTTCCCAATAGGATAATAACGAGGTGGAGGGGACAAAATCAATGTTAACAACTTATGATCTCCTGATTAATTTCATTTACCATATGCTTGTCAATAGAATTATAATCAGTATCGGCCAGCTCGGAAGTTGAACCTCGTTAACTCTGCATCATCATGGTCTTCAAGATACAATTTCCTTTTGTAAGACTTTTCATCATTTCGATCGAGAATAAATGAGACATCAGAAAGTTGGGTTCTCTCATTACGAAGGATTTTCTGTTTGTCTACTGCTGACATCCTCACGACCTCCCGAAAGAGCTGTTATGGACATAGTAGGTCAGTCCGTCAACTAAAGTCGGAATTGCTAACGCATTTTACAGAAAGCTGTGAGAACTTCAAATCGTATAAATTCCAATCTAAATCAACGATTGTTTCCCATATTAAATTTGATTCTTGTATTTTTTTTATTTCATGCAAATCTTGAATTATTTTTGCCTTGTCAAAAATATGTTATTAATGATCCTTTGATTTTGTTAAAAGGACACCTTCATTTTGACGATTCCCAAAGTACTGAAATATGTGCTTGTTAAACACGTGTGTTTTAACGTGGACAATACAGCACATATATATTTGTATGATTTAATATAATTTATATTTCCTTTCTATAAAATTTTATTTGAATTTCAGGATTTATTATTTCCTTCTTTCTTCCCTTGATCCAATTATTCTGAAATAGTGCGATTCACCATCCAGTAAACTAATTCACATGTATAAATCACCCATACGTAGTATTTTTTAATCTATTATTTCTGGCTCTCTATCTCTTAAAGTTAAAAATACAATCATGCCTTGAAAACAGTAATCATGTATTTCTACGTCAAATGGTGTTGTATTTAGTTCAGCTTCTGAATCGAATTGCACAAATATTATATTGGAACCAAAATAACAATTATCCCGAGGGACAGCAATATCTCTCCTGAATTGGTTCCATCTTATTGAATTATTTCATCTCTATGAGTATGAGGATTAAAAAAAAACCCCATTCACTAGCCATAAATCAAATTATAAGATTTTAAAACGCTTCAGATTTGATTGTTACTCCCAAATTATTTCATCTTTAAGATTCTATTCAAAGAAGAATAAAATGAGAGGTTCACTGGGCCACATCGTTCACCTGAAAACATAAGAATCTAGATCAATAAGTACATCACATCAAAACGTATTGCATAAGATGAAATTTCCTACAGCATTCCACCTTTGGGAAATTATAAAGGAACTGAAAGTCTCTATTGAAAAACTGTTAAGTAGAATTCTGTGCGTGCTGTGGTTGTAGAAAATATGTAAATGTAGCTAATTACAGTTTTCCGCAACCTTAAAATTCAATTAATTGAAAGCACAAACATGATAGAGGTCCTTGAGTACTTGCTTCCAGTTAACTTCTGATCATTAAACATGGTAGAGGTCCTTGAGTACGTGCTTCCTGCTAGCTTCTGATCAGTTAACATGGTAGAGGTCCCTGAGTTCTTGCTTCCTGTTAACTTGTGATCAGTTGACATGGTAGAGGTCCATGAGTACTTGCTTCCTGTTAACTTCTGATCAGTTAACATGGTATGAGGTCCCTGAGTACTTGCTTCCTGTTAACTTGTGATCAGTTAACATGGTAGAGGTTCCTGAGTACTTGCTCCTATTAACTTGTGATCAGTTGATATGGTAGAGGTCCATGACTACTTGCTTCTGTTAACTTCTTATAAGTTAACATGGTAAGAGGTCCCTGAGTACTTGCTTCCTGTTAACTTGTGATCAGTTGACATGGTAGAGGTCCATGAGTACTTGCTTCCTGTTAACTTCTCATCAGTTAACATGGTAAGAGGTCTCTGAGTACTTGCTTCCAGTTAACTTGGATTAGTTGATATGGTAGAGGTTCCTGAGTACTTGCTTTCTATTAACTTGTGATCAGTTAACATGGTAAGAGGTCTCTGAGTACTTGCTTCCTGTTAACTTCTGATCAGTTGACATGGTAGAGTTCCCTGTGTACTTGCTTCCTATTAACTTGTGATCAGTTGACATGGTAGAGGTCCTTGAGTACTTGCTTCCTGTTAACTTCTCATCAGTTAACATGGTAGAGGTCTCTGAGTACTTGCTTCCTGTTAACTTGTGATCAGTTGACATGGTAGAGGTCCCTGAGTACTTGCTTCCTGTTAACTTCTCATCAGTTAACATGGTAGAGGTCTCTGAGTACTTGCTTCCTGTTAACTTCTGATCAGTTGACATGGTAGAGTTCCCTGTGTACTTGCTTCCTATTAACTTGTGATCAGTTGACATGGTAGAGGTCCTTGAGTACTTGCTTCCTGTTAACTTCTCATCAGTTAACATGGTAGAGGTCTCTGAGTACTTGCTTCCTGTTAACTTGTGATCAGTTGACATGGTAGAGGTCTCTGAGTACTTGCTTCCTGTTAACTTCTGATCAGTTAACATGGTAGAGTTCCCTGAGTACTTGCTCCTATTAACATGTGATCAGTTGATATGGTAGAGGTCCATGACTACTTGCTTCCTGTTAACTTCTCATCAGTTATCATGGTAGAGGTCTCTGAGTACTTGCTTCCTGTTAACTTGTGATCAGTTGACATGGTAGAGGTCCCTGAGTACTTGCTTCCTGTTAACTTCTCATCATTTAACATGGAAAGAGGTCTCTGAGTACTTGCTTCCAGTTAACTTGTGATTAGTTGATATGGTAGAGGTCTCTGAGTACTTGCTTCCTGTTAACTTCTGATCAGTTGACATGGTAGAGGTCCATGACTACTTGCTTCCTGTTAACTTCTCATCAGTTAACATGGTAGAGGTCTCTGAGTACTTGCTTCCTGTTAACTTGTGATCAGTTGACATGGTAGAGGTCTCTGAGTACTTGCTTCCTGTTAACTTCTGATCAGTTAACATGGTAGAGTTCCCTGAGTACTTGCTCCTATTAACATGTGATCAGTTGATATGGTAGAGGTCCATGACTACTTGCTTCCTGTTAACTTCTCATCAGTTATCATGGTAGAGGTCTCTGAGTACTTGCTTCCTGTTAACTTGTGATCAGTTGACATGGTAGAGGTCCCTTAGTACTTGCTTCCTGTTAACTTTTCATCAGTTTACATGGTAGAGGTCCCTGCGTCCTTGCTTCTTAAATTTCCCAAGAATCGCTTCGCGATTCGCGGAATTTGCACGTGACCAACCAGAATTATACACCCATGAACACCAAAAGTAAGACAGTCCTTTCTTAATTAATTTTCTGGTTTCCTAACCTTTGTCATCGTCTCATGACAAGTGTACGTAATACCTTATAAATACTCCCTCTTGTCTGATGCTATACACAAAAACTGCGTCTGCGGTGAGTGTATTTAAGAAAAGGGGGAGTAAGGTATAACGTACACTTTTAAATACGACAAGATCAGAGTTCATATTATATTATACTTTCATATACAAGCAATTTTGGGAGTAAAATCATTCAAACATATAAACAAGCACTTAAATTGCTTGTAATTTATACGAATATCTAGCCTGATAAGTCTCCGCTACGACACTCACCGGAGACGCTGTTTTGTGTATGACATCCGACAAGGGGGGGGGGGGGGGGTAAGGTATTATGTACACTTGTCTCGAGAAGATTAACCTTTATAATACCAACTGTTAACTGTTGAGACTACACCTCTCTCTTGAAAAAAGGTGAAAACTGATGTGAAAATATTGAAATGAACTGGGGTTTTTTTTCGCAAACAATACCGTGAAAACCTACCCACACGCGAATGGCCTAAACTGATAACTGGTTTCTAGACAGACAGTCAGATTTTGATATTAAAACTTTATGAATACATTATTATCTTTCAAGTTATATACAATGTACAAACAAAAGGAAGTTCTGCTTGATGAAGCTATCCTCAGACAAAATCTCGGTCTGAGCTTGCCCCCGCATGGCATAACAAAGATATCAATACACCGTACACAGTCGATTCTGGAATGTTGCAACTCAGAAAAGGAAAGTTTGTGATGCGGAAATAGAAATCGTCACGCTTGTTGAAAGTGAAATGTTCAGGCTACCATTCGCAACGTAAGATAGCATGCTATCCAAGTACGAAACTTTTAAAATGATTGGCAAAGCATAAAAAGTAAGAAAAGTCTATTCCAGAGTGCGATCCTTTTCAAAATGAAGTATCACAAAGCATTTTGGGAATCGCAGTAAGAAAGCGAACGTGCGGGTTTCGAGAAAATGTATCAAAATTGTATCAAGTAGACGTATGTTTTATCTGTTAAACAGATTATCAAAGACAATCATAGATAATAATAAAGATCTAGATGTTTCATGAAGCAAGTTTCATGTTTTTGATTATGACTACGTGATTTTAGAATTGCTTGAAATTTCTGAAAAGTTGGACCTGTAGCATCATATCCCACCCATCCTGCTACGTCTTTTGGTACATTTTGGACATAATAACTTTCACAGTCTTTGGCCATATTACATTGTTTAGATTGAGGATCACTGGCGAGGGTTAAGTACCCGAAACGTGCATGTCTCCATGATGCAAATCTATCTGTTCTTAGATGATGCTATTGAATTTGAAGACGTTTAACAGTCGTATAATAAACGAAGTGTCTAAGTCCGCAGCTAAAGACCATTTCTAAATGTTGTGTACCAGAAATGCATGTTTTGTTTTTTAATTGAATCTCTTCTTCATTTCACTTATTCATTTATTCATTTTATTTTTAATTGCTACCCGTCAATTGCATCAAAAGCTAAGCCTTCAGACAGCCACACAATATTTCACTTAAACCGTTATTCTTATGGATGCCTTGCATAATAATTTACATCTAGATGGCAAGGATTTAACCGATTTCCTCATCTAATCACCGAACATGATTTATGGACGGCAAACGCTTTTCTTTTTCTCCTTTCTCCTCTAGCACAAGTTATTTTCATTTTTGACAGATTGATGTGAAATTACGAATCCTTCATCAGTATCCAATGAGGTAATCGATAAACAACCATGCATGTTACAATAATTACGGGCAGCTTATGTGTTAGACTTCATGACATAAAGATGTGATTTATTACCCGTTTGCCAAATTTATAGATCTGTAGATCGTAATTAAGGTGAAATTTCAATAAGAATGTTTTATTGATATTTCTGTATTTTTAACTTTTGACATATGAACAAAGTATAACAAAATGATTAAAATTACACTTCTCACACTTATTTATGTGATACACTTTTAACTATTTCAAAAGATAAGAAACATCTTAACATTTTCAACATACGATTGACAATCTAGAAGTAGCAATTATATCACCTGAGTATTCTATCATTAAATTCACATTTTGACGATCTTAGATATTTGTCAGCCAAAAATGGTCTAGTGAAAACATTTTTCCCACGGGTAAGATTCTGTTGTATAGAAAGATGCATGATTTATAATATTTCACATAGATTTCTATTGATTTCTTAAAGGGTGTACTTATTGAAAAATGTATTACTTTGATTTACCCCATAAATCAAACATACATGCTTCAAATAGCTATTCAAAACCAAATACTAGTAGTACGGTACAATACGTTTACAAAATCCCTGAAATATTCCTTAAAAATATCCATTTTGAATACTACATCTAGTTTAACTCACAACAAAAAGGAACACCCAGAAAATAAATCAAAATAAATGAAAAAAATATTATGAAAAGAAGGATGATACAAAAAAAACTTTTTCCTAATTGCTATTGTCTTGGATCTTTTCCTCGAAGTAACTGGATGTGTCAATTCTACCGAATTGAAGCAATGGGTGGTTCAAGCAAGCAAGAGATGAACTTTTCCTGGGCACCTGGTCTCACTCTCATATTGGGAGTTCGCTACGTTTAATGTGGTGGAGCTTTTTGTTTGCTTGCTTTGGTTCCTGTTTTATCCTGATTTCGGTTTATGATTTTTTGAATAATCGATTTTGTACTGTGTATGCATTGGATATGGTCATTATCCAAATTTGTCATTCATGTCGACCCTTTTAAAATGAAAATAGAGAAAGTATCACAGAATACAGTCCAACGAACACCATGGATCGAGACGGTATCACGTGTTTGGACGACAAAGTATCTATTCTCGGTACGTGCTTTCATCCCTCCCTCCCTTATTGTATTGCGTGGTTACCTTATGCAAAGTAAGACATGTATATATTTGTAATGGCTGCTGCAAATACTCCAAGTCCTAAGTCATTCAATATTGCAGATCACCCTTTTTCAAGTTGCACTTGAAGGGGTACTGATAATGGGAACCAATGACGCGCACATGACATAGCGTGAGTGGTAAATTGACTTGAAAGCCTCTCTGAAGCCTTGGTTGTATTCTTTCTGAACCGCATATTAGAAAGCATTGTTCGACCATATAATCTGTCATCGTCATCAACCATATGATAAATATGAAGAGTTTCATATCACTTTTTAAAACCATTTCTCTTTTGATTATTACAAAGTTATATTACATGTTAAACGTCTTCAAATTCAATAGCATCATTTAAGAACAGATAAATTTGCAGCAAGGACCAGACATGCACGTTTCGCGTACTTTAAAACACCTCGTCAGTGATCCTCAATCTAAACATTGTAATATGGCCAAAGAGTATGAAATTATGATGTCCAAAAATATACCGAAAGACGTAGCAGGATGGGTAGGGTATGATGCTAAAGGACCCACGTTTTAGAACTTTCAGAAAGTTTCGAAAGCAGAATTTTTTAAATGCGTTGAAGAAAGGATCAATCGATGTCGATCAAACTTGGCTACATGTGCACTCGGGGACCCCTGGTCCACCAGCAGTGACACTCACCAAGTGGTACAAATGTTAAACGTCTTCAAATTCAATATAATGTTGTATATCAAATGTCTGTTATACGCATGTCATAGAATTGTTTAGATCCATTTACATAGAATCTGTGTTAGAAGAGGCCGCTGCGTTTAACTATCTTGTTTGTGATGTCACCTTACAGTGAGAAGTTTTATGTTTATACAACAATTGTGTGTCTATGGAGAACTCTGTGTATCCGGATAAGTGGGGGGGGGGGGGGGGGGGGGTTGTGCGCACGTTATCCGGATAACCACACCATTTGCCAATAGCAGATCGTCGTCCAAAGTCGGCGCCGTGTGCACATTGGTCTCCTTCCTTTTATGTGTTGTCATCAATGTTTGATGTTTCTGTACGTCTGTTACGATTGTTTTGTATGATGTTCTAATGAATATTGTTGTGTCTTTTTGCTATTTGTAGTTTTGTATGATGTCATTCATGTGTCACTTTCTTGTGAGGTTGTTTCTCTGGGTGAGTGCAGGGTGGTCATGCAGGATATCATTTCCTTTCCTTGAAATCTGAGGAACACACAGCTGAACAAGTTTAGGTATTGGATATGAATCTCAAAAATGGAGAAATCTCATGAATTTTGCCTAGAAATATGTTTGTTTTACAGACTCTTTTTAGCCAAACAAATCAGCTTAAATGCTTAATCTTACAATAACGAAGGGCATGCCGATGTTTATTTCTTCACTAAAGGGATGGTTACAATTTTTCGTGCTAAGGTGTATACACGTGTAATAAGTCTATTTTCACTTTCACGCAGATATATGTGTATTTTTGGAATAAGTCCAAGTGACTTTCTTATGCTTTTTCTGAAAGATAGAGTATTAGCATGCCCTGCATTATTTGATTCTTTGACTGTAATAGAATTGGTTTGATCTCTAGGCTTCTATAGACAAAATACTTGAGATTTCCTCCATTGCGAATAGCATATATAGGCAATACTTGAACTCATTCTTTTGCAAGTGCCTTCTTCAAATTGTAACGGACATTTTGCAATTTTGATATACAAAATGGTATATAACTTTGTAGAAATCAAACGGGAAAGGGTTATACATGTAGCACCACGTTGGATTTTTTATATAGCGCCGCTCTTGGTTGGGTTTAGCGGCGCTCTTGGTTAGGTTTAGTGCCACTCTTGATTGGGTGTAGCGCCACTCTTGGTTAGGTTTAGTGCCACTCTTGATTGGGTTTAGTGCCACTCTTGATTGGGTTTAGCGCCACTCTTGGTTGGGTTTAGCGCCGCTCTTGATTGGGTTTAGCGCCACTCTTGATTGGGTTGAGCGCCACTCTTTATTGGGTTGAGCGCCACTCTTGATTGGGTTGAGCGCCACTCTTGATTGGGTTGAGCGCCACTCTTGATTCGTGAAATACGCGAAAATTATCAGCACGCGATACATAACTTTGTAGTAATCAAACGGGAAATGGTAAAGGGGAATGGTAGTGAAAATGAGATGAATTTGGGTTTAGCTCCACCTTGAGTTGGCGCTAAACCCGTATTCATATCCCTATTTACAACCTCTTCCCGTTTGACAGTATAGCGACATAAAATATAATTAAGCATTCGTTTTTTTTTTTTCTGGTTTCTTTCTAATTTTTTGGCACTTTCAATAGAAAAGAAAGTAGTCCTAATTAATCCAATGAAACATCTAATTTCGTTATGCTTTTGTCAAAGGTAAAAAAAATTCTGTGCTCCTACTTGACACTCACGACGAACCTTGTGCGTTCTCTTCAAAATCACTGCTATCTTCTCTTTTTTTTTATTACTATTTAATTTTAAGTATTTCTGCACCTAATAAAGCTTAACCCGAGTACATTCTGACGTCATAGTTTAAAATTACAAAGATTCTGATAAATCTGCCAAAATAGATAAGACGGTCGACGTCCAAAACAAACAACCGCCAAACTCTGAAATGTGTGCAGCATTTGGTTTTATGAAGAAATATATCAGAGGAACAGTCAAGTTGCAGATACCTGCATCCGTAAACAATTACCAACTAGGAAGTATCATATATATCAAATAATTTCTTTGAACTGAAGTTACCTCGATGATAAGGGATTGTGCATATTTCAATCGGAATCGCACCGACCACGCAGACACTAAAAACCAAACCCCAATCCCAACATGTTAATCAAATTGCTATCATATCATTTTTCCCCATGTTTTTCCCTTTTTATTGTATTAAATTTTATTTATTTACTTGTCTGTTCATTGATAATTTATGTTGTTTATTTGTTGTTTGATTTTTAATATAACGTCTTTATTATAAATATCATACTATCGAAAGGCACTTTAAAGAAACACCACAACCACATCAGATATACCAGTAGTATTTTGATGATTCTTATCGTCAGAATAACAATATGCTTCTACAAGGATCAAGGTCTTGTCAATCATATCAACAAAACGACGTGAAGTAGAGTGAAGAAAAGTAATAAGATAAAAAAGTTTTAAACAAAGTAAATCCTTTGCATCATGCGCCCTTTTTTCTAAAGAAATAAAGTAATTCATTTCAGATGAAAACTTCGTTTAAAAAAGCAAACAAACAAACAAAGCAAAATTGACTAAATTTCCTACTTACTGAATTATGCTTCCTATAAATGATAACCCAGAAAGCTACACTATGTATAACTGATGATTGGAAACACAGAGTATAGTATCGTATTATTCCTCCACCTTTTTCCCATGGATTGTCTATATAACATACAGAGTAACTGTCTATCACGCCCCTATACTGTAAATCAATGAATTACTGATTTCTAACCAATTATTATTCATGTACAAACCGTCCTCAGTTTGACTTATGCTTTGAACATTTATAATTTCTTACATCGATACGAAAATAGAGTTTTCTTAAATATTGCTAAATGAAAGTTTGCGTGAATCCGCCTCAGTTCAAATGAAAGGCACCATTCATTTTGTCAGACTTTATGGTATTTGGCCACGCCGTCTTCCCTTTGTCTTGTAAATCATTGCTACCTAGGCTATTTTTTATCCCTCCTTTTCAGTATGTCAGTTCTTGAACCCTTCATATTTATAAGCAACTTTTACTGATTTGTTCGACAAAGAATGAAATTAAAAGTTTCAACGTTATTTTCAATGTTTTTGATTTCATTTTTTGATACAAAAACTCATGAAGAGAAGTTGAATTATCCGATAATTGCATTACTTGTACATGTTTTATACATATATGATAGACTCATTTGGGTCTCTGGTAATTAGATATCTCTGGTAATTAGATATCTCTGGTAATTAGATATCTTTTGCATATTTGTCCCTAGTTTCGTTATTTTCGAACATATTTACGAATTGCGAATAACTAATTCGAATAAGTAGTATCAAGTAGCCTCGCTCAGAACACTTATTCAACATGAAAGCCTTCCAGTATGTTCAGAGGGTCGAAAGCATCAATCAAGCAAATAAATTCATATTCTGTATCGATTTCAGGCGTTACTTATGGATGTTTTTCTCTTAAAATCTATCTAGAAAACAAAGTTACTACTGAAAACGTTGCAATGCAAATAGTAAAATTCAATCTCGAGTGTAAAAGATGCATTTAGGAAGAAAATTAGGATCGATTTAGTTTTTTAAGATGGATCCATTTTTTGTTGGACTGATATGGTTGAGGGTAATTTGCGTAAAAAGCTTTGATGTTGAGTATTTCATATAGAAAAAGAATTGATTTTGGCAATCTCCTATACTCTTCTCTGTTTAGATTTGAGAAAACTTTCTGAGTATGAAATTACCAATTTTAGAAGATGATAGTAAAACTAAAGATCAAATGGAAAGTGTATCATCGTATCATGTACTAAGTATCAACGTGACAGGAGATCAATCCAACAGATCAAGGTGAAACATTATAGATTGAAAATCATTTATTTCTGTTTGGATCACCGTCTATGATATGATAGTGATAGATGAGATTGATCTGGGAGACGGATGGTCCCGTTCATAGCTAAAAAAAATTTTCATATGATTTATTGAAGTACAACAATCAATGACAATTCCTGACACACGTAGTATGTATGACCATGGACATTTTTCCTTAAAAGCTTTTCACAAAAATAAACGACAGACTTGTTTTTGGTACCCACGAGGGATTTTGATAAAAAAAACCCTCTTTAATTTGAAAGTTTATGGGTTTGTGTACCTAAAAGTCAACAGATTTCTTTTTGCACGACGGTTGATGATACTGCAAATTAAAAACATTTACAAACACTTATAATACGACGAAATACGTCTCAGACTAAATAAGGATATAAAGGATAAAGTAGAATAGTCAAGAAGCGATAAAACGATACTCTGACGTTTTAATATAGATTCTATGTAAAAACCTAAAAAATCAGACATGTTTGGCCACGACATGTCTCAGATTTTGGATATCTTTTGTGTATAAGGTAAATATGATGTCCCCAGAACGAATTGACCTTCCATTTTTTTCTCCGACGTTCCGTTGCCATGGTAACCAAGGTTTTGTATAAAAACACCTTTAAACAAGGCATTTTTATGCATCCCGTTACCATGGAAACAAATGTTGAATGTATATGTAATTTTCCGAAAAGATTATTTAAATCCTCTTAAGTTGATACAATTTGATTTTTCGATGCTCCTTCTTTCTGTGTGTCATGTAAATTCACTTCAATTTCAAGAAAAATTGCTTATTAAAAATGAGCCATTTTCGGCCAATTTAGGCCTTATTTTACCTATATTTTACTTACTTTTGACAAGAGTAATAATGCAATTGCACAAGATTTGAAATACAGTTGACTATTTCCTGAAGAGTATTATCCTAGGACTTCATGGGAATCGAAGGAAATTTATCTAGAAGTGAGATTTTTCTGTTTACATGCCTTTGAAATAGGTTACCATGGCAACATTTGGTACTAAGTTGTAAATACCTGTCATAAGTAAAAAGCTAATTTCTACAGATGTATGCCTGCTATTGTTACAAAACTTGGTATGTAGATGTATTAAAGACCATTTGATGCTATCATGACCTTGAGAAAATGTCAAGGTCATTTGCTCAATTTTCAAGGTCATTTAAAAATATATGCTATTTTCAGGCCAAATTTTGTGGTTTTTCACTTAAAAGAGACATGATTAACAGTAAACAGTATGGAACCTTGGCAAAACAATCAGTTATCGGTAAAAGTATGATAAATGTATTATTTGTTGGGATGAGTATCACATTTATCAGAGTCCAATGAAGACCCCAAAAAATGTCACATATTTTACGAGAAAATTTTAGAAAATCGCAATTTTATGCTCTTTTGAAAGTATGTCATACATAGAAGTGAAATACAATTTAAGAAAATTGTGATGAATTCTACTTCTTTTGATCGGTTGTTCAACTGTAAATATTTAAAATCAAAATATCTAATGAAATAAGTAAGAGAAATCAATTTAAATTAATTGGAAATCCTGATTTTTGTCTTAATTTTAGTCTAAATTTAGAAATGACCTTGAGATTTGGACAGATGACCTTGAAATGATTTGAAGGTCAATTGATAATGATAAATATAATTTGTATACTGGTATGCTATTTCATAATCATAGGACTCAAACATGAGGAAAAACAATGTTTTTAAATATGCGGTATATGGTAATATGGATTCCAAGTTGCTATAGCAACGGATCTTGATTGGCATTCATGACAAAATGGTGAGTTTCACCATAGATTTTATTTCTTGATTTTTCCCAGCTATAGACATTTATTTTGGCAAGGTGATGTTAAATACCCATAACATTCACCGAATAATGGTTTTCAACCTTCAAAATAATCAAAAACAGGCCAAAAATGACCCTAAAATTAGACCTTATTTTTGCTAATTTTCACATAATTGGACTGAAAATCAACAACTACCTGATAACCCCCTCCCCCGATAAAAGTTATTCTTGTCAGAGTTAAACTTACAAAGAAAAGTTTTTGTGTTCATAAAGTAAATTTTGACCATGGTTTCCATGGCAACAGAATGCCACAATATGTCTTATCTCTCATATTTATGGGGGTGTCAAAAAGATTGACCCCGTTACCATGGCAACCGTTGTTCAAATATAACAATATGGTTTGTTTTCATTGTTTTTACATTAAGTATGATAATTACAGAAAGTTTCATCAAAATCCATGATATGCCGTGGCCAGCTGTTTTAGGTTTTTACAGAGAATCCATATTAAAGTAGAAACCAAAGGTGATCAGACAGACACAAGACAATACATCCCTGAAATCACCTTATTTTATTGTCGATGAAGCAGGAAAAAAGGATGCACATAACAGGTCACATTTTCTGATACATCTGATGAAGTCATTGAGGAGTAATTTAATGACTAATTATGTTTACTAATTATATTGTATAAATGCTTTAAATTATCATAGGAATGAGAGCAGATCTTTTTTTCGTTTTCAAGATTTCTGAGAGACAAATAAGAGAAAAGAAGATTTCCGAAAAGATTAATATTTAGAAGGACCAAGTGACTTTATTTCTTTTCTTTATTGATAAGAAATTTAATTTTGACATATATCGATCAATCGATACTTTACGAACCATTGAAAAGTAATTTTGGAATTATTCATATACTTCTGCTCATGGAGATTTTTTGTAAAGTTATATTTTCTGGAAATAGAATTTAAAATCGAAACGATTACGAAAAATGGTTGTTGACTTTGACTTTGGCTTCGCAAATCTTGCCGAATCATTAGTTATTTCAATCAGATATAAGAAAGAGAGAATTCGTGGTTTTTTTATGGTATTCATTGCATTGCAGTAAAGGATAATTGATGATTACTTACCAATCTTATTGACAGCTGATTGGATTAATGAACGTTACCTATGTTTACAAAATACATGTATTGATACGAGTAACATACATGATCTAGGATCGTTAACCCAACCTGGTCACCAGATGTTACATATTGATACGTATAAAACAATAGTGAGACAATAACGAAATAACCGCATTAACATCTGACGAAAAGGTCACGTGATACAACGCCTTCCGGCACCGTCAATGAGCATAACTTATTCTTTTTTTATCATAACTTGTATCACCATTCTCTATAGTAATTGCCGTTGAACGCTCAAATGAAACTATGAAATAAAAGGAAAAACCGTGCCAAGGCGTAATAATTCATAATGCAAAATGACGGATCTATGAACTGTACGAAGGATCGCCTGAAATTCATCAGTTTCAGTACCCATAAAGCATCAAGTAGGACAGTGTATAATCTACATGAGCTATCTGATAAAGATATCTGGGTAATTGTTACACAAGAACTAAGATACCAAGTAATACACCAATCAAAAAATAATCTAATGCGATGGATTTCTCTGAAGAGGCCCTTCTCTTTTAATTTTCAGAAGTTTACATTTTAAGATATTTCGGTATTAAGAAGGGCATTATGATGATGTACTCTTTCATGTCTGTAAGATACTTTGATCTAGTATCACAATCAAACTGAAATTACTTTAGATAAAGCAGATCACTGTCGAATATTTGGGGTTATCGAAATATTATTGATATGTTTCGGATTATCATTGGCTCTTGTGAATTGAGACTGGCACGTGTGGGATTACAGCTCGCGTTATTCATGCATTAGTTATTTCAAGTCCTCAATCGCAATGCACTATTGTGCAATACACATGGATTTAGTTTACTGTTTTAATTGCTTCAAAAGTACATCTGATACAAATAATTTAGATCAATTTTTGTTTCGGGGATGGAGCTTTATCAAACACGTCAGATCGAGTTTATTTCACTTCTTATAGATGTTTGTTTCGTGGGTAAATTCTGCATTCAATGGTCAGTTTAGGAATTAAATACGAAGTACAAATCTTATTTTGTGTTGGTATTAAAGCTTCCCATCCAATTATGCTTGATACTTTTTCTGACCAAGAAATGTCATTACAAAGGATATTGCGTTCCAAGAGCGGCGAATTCAGTTTCGTACGTCATTTACTAGGTCCTGTATGAAAAAGAACTATGTTGTGTTTGTGATATATTAAATCACAAATAAAGAAGCTAAATATCTAAAATAAAATATCAACTAATAATATTTTTCTTTACATAAACATCAAAGAAGTACCAATCAGCTATTCAGTCTCAAGTTGAGAAGGTAAGGCAAAATCATTTCCATTGGAACAGTTGCGAACCTCGGAATGAACAACATTCCAAAGTGAGACCAGGTGTCCGGGGAGAGTCAGCGTCTCCTGTTTGCATGCAAAACCCGTCACAACAGTTCCATGAAAACTGGTCAAATTCGGTGTTCAAGTTTTCTTACGCTTAAATCACATTAAACATTTTAGACCAAAATTAAAGAAAGGACATTAAAGTTTGGTTGCAATCGAAGAGCTTTCATAAGAAATGTATTGTCAAAAAGACATTCAATGCGTTCTTCTACATGCATACTCATGAGTTATTTACTCTTATGGCATCCAAGAAGTGACATATTCAAGAAGCGGTGTAGTCTATCTACGGTAGGATGTTCTTGAATAAAGAGTTTTACATATGAAATTAGAACGCTTATTATCTTTTCATATCTATGAGTGCAGGGTGGTTATGCTGGAGATCCTTCCCTTTTTATTATCTAGTAAAAACTAAGTTTGTCGAATGAATGCAGAGTCACTACCCACCTTGGATATGGTACAAGTGTAAGTCACTCCATTATGTAAACTTCTTCATAGGTGAACGAAGGTAGTATCATAATTAATAGTTTATTAGTAGGTCACCATTTAACACTGATAAGATTGACAAGAATAGCATGTTTATCTTAAATTTAAACATACTAGTATGGAGGGCATTGAAAGATAGTGTATAATGCAAAACTCTGAAATTGATCTCAAATCAAGCACATTGAATTTAGAGCGAGGGGCCATATTTCGCCGGTGACCGTATTTCGCCGTTTCCTTGCTTTTCGTTGGTTATCGGAAATATTTAGTCTAGTTTATTTTTCTATATCCTATCAAATATGACCGTAGCAGTCATGTTTGGATATATTGTAACATCTCCTGTATTAAATTTTGACCACAGAATACCACAAAATGGGGAAATTTAATGAAAACTCCAAATTTTAGACATAAACATTTTTATCTATATAAGAAAAAAACATTTTATTTGGCAACATTTCCTAGAAGTAGTGGTGACGAAAGATTTCCTGAACAGAACAGTTGCGCCACCAGCAAAGAATTTTGGTAAATATCTTATTAATAATTCTGAAACATGGGCAAATGTGCGAACATCTAGTTGTTAAGTAATATATAACAAGAGAAATTAAAATAAGTTTGAAGCTTCCTGCTGCTGTTTCTTAAATATTTATAACATGAATTCATATATATTTAATTTAACATCGCCACATGCTGTAAATTCCGTTCTTGCACTGGAGATTGTTCATTAGATATTGCCCTTCGTGTTTCTATTGTACTGTGTTATTGTCTCCATCTGTTTAGTCACTTTTTCTTTCCTCTTGAGATTCACTGTCGGGATCTATACATGTCTTACTGGGAATCTCCCTATCATTGTTTTCTTTCATGTATTCTTAAACTGTATGTCTAAAGATTATGATTTTTGGATTCTGGTTTTAGGTTTTGTGTTTTAATTTCACAACTTGCAACAAGGTCAAAGGCGGTACAGGCTTGCAATATATATTTCAAAGTGAAGAAAAGCGGAACTGAAATCGGACGACGCATGCGTAGGAGATTGTGAATTTCATTCACTTTTAAGTAAATTCCTTTAAATTGCAACGAGGAAGATTTTATGATTTTATTCGGCCTCACCCCCCCACACACACACACAAATTTACACACCTACTTTGAGTAGGAAGTATGACAGGTACAAACCCTATAACTTATAATACGTTGCTTATATGAAGATAAAATTAAGAGTTTCAAAAATGAGTAAGGCCATTTCTTGTTTTTATTCTGTTTTGCGTCCTTTTTAAATTGAAAAAAATTTAGCTAGCAAGGTAGAAAAACAGACAAGAGCAAGGGAGATATAATTTCATAAGATGTGATTTACTGATGTGTGAAATCTGACAGAA
Source organism: Pinctada fucata (assembly GCA_028142955.1). NCBI lineage: Eukaryota > Metazoa > Mollusca > Bivalvia > Pterioida > Pteriidae > Pinctada > Pinctada fucata. The sequence continues at coordinate 69,534,081 of AP027104.1, read as the reverse complement.
ACTTGTTTTATTTGATTAATTACAGATTTTAGGCAACAAAAGTATGACTGATGATACAATGTCTAGATTCATTGAAATACTTTCACATTTTTACATGAAATATTAAAAAAAAAATTTCTCTTTAATTTTTATAGAAAACACATTTAATTTCAAAATATTTCAGCATTTTAATCTTATTTTGTTTTATGAATATGGGTCTAAAACCTACCGGCACGATAACAAAGAACTGGCTCAATGCGATCATATGATGCCAAAGGTCGTGAACGGAGATTCAAACTAGAAAGGTTTCTTGTTGCGGTTGCAACAAGAGTGTCTTCCTCCTATACAATTTTTGGTTTGGAAATATGAAGGACGTCACATTACATGTATTTATATTATATATTTAAGTTTTCAAATAGCAGTAACATTAAATTTTCAAACCGATAATTGTTGGTGAGCAACCATTTGATTTGGGGGGGGGGGGGGGGGGGGGGGCAGGAATTCTATTGCCAGCCGGTAAAAATTTTTCAGCAATTTTCTGAGCAGGCCATTTTTTTCAGCCATTACCAGAGTCGGAGAAAAATTTTCGCGGTTCTTTGGGCCGGATTTAAACAAATTGTCAAATGTTGTGAATGTCTGTGTAAGTTAAACTCCCCACTGTTACAGAGTATGAGTTAATAACCGTTCCTTCAGATGTCTCTTTGCAATTAGCGAATTTCAGACAGATTGTATGATGTTTAAATAGAACCTTTTCTAGATATTTGTGCCTATGCGTATTAGGTCTCTGGTAGATACAGCTATGTGAACAGTTTGTATTTATATTAATTAATTTTTTGACTTTAAATTGTCTGGCACAAAGGGCCAGCAAAAATTTCCATATCATGCAATGTATCCTTACTTTTGCATGGTCCGGGGAAAAAAAATTGCCGGCCCTTTGGGCCGGAATATTTTTTTCAGCATTTTTCAGAGCCGGGATTTTTTTTTTTGCAAATTCTTCCTGCCCCCTTCCCCCATAAAAAAGGCGAGCTCGTAGCTGTAGAACCAATTTTCTTGAGAAGAGAAATGGTAATAACAAGTTACGTTCAATATATATATATAAATACCATGAGGTTCTCGCTGTGCAGGTTCAAATTTGGACCCCCCCCCTTCCCTTTTTTCAAAGTTTATTTTGAATTTCCATCATGGCGACATCGTTCAATATAAACAGAACTGTTTTCGAAAAACGAGGGGAGGGAAGAATGTTGGAGAAATTGTTCATCAATTTGTAAATAAACCAACCGAAAATTATGTTCGAACGTTTGCTAGAATTAGAACTTAAACTTGATGTTCAAAATATAGTTATTGAAGTTTAGAAACAGGTTTGTAGGTTAGAAATCGGAATCAAACTACCACTTTTTGTGTGTAAATTCTGGTTTGTAGCTGATCTCTTCTAAATTAATCAACTGTTTTAAAATCAAATTGTGTATATCGAAATGTATTTATGAAATGCATATTCATCATTGCCGTGAAATCGGAATTTGAAAATCTCAACACTGCTTTTCTCGAGTCGGACTCGGACTACCAATTTTAGTGTGCGCCCGATCTGTTGGCGTGAAGGTGTATCGAAATACCCAACTCAAAATTTCGATGCTCATATCTTTTCAACAGTAAGAGATAGGAAAAATCAGAAAGACTAAATAAGACAGATATATGGATAAAAAATAATAATATTGAAATTTTTAGGAAACTTCATAAGCTTAATTTTTGTTTACTATTATAAGCAAAAAAGTGTCTTCCTCCAATGAACTTCTGAATTTGGAAATATGAAGGACGGTGAAGGACGTCATCGAAAAAAATCGTTACAGTGTGCATCTAGCATTTCATATCTTACATGGCTGTCGACTTTCAAAAAGAATGGAAATTGTAGATAGCAAAATACGAGATATTTAAGCTTACAAATAGCAAAACATGAAATTTTCGGTCCTTTTGAGTAATTCGACGCTCCCGTCAAATATTTGAATCTACTAAAAAACATGATAAAAAAATAACAGAGACCAAAAATAAAAAAGACCAATCTAGCTTTTACTCCAAACGTAACGTTGGAGAACTTTCATTGTCCTAGCTTACAGGGTTCTTAAGAAATCGCTGATCCAATTTTCCACGGTTACGAAAACTATAGGTCTTCCGACGGAAGTCGGAAGACCTAATGAAGACGACGTCAAGGGGGGCTAATGAAAAAGAAGTGTTCCAATTCTGCTCGGAGAGCAGCCTCAGACATACATGTTTCGGATATTCGTATCTCAAGCTGAAATAATGCAAGCATTGCTTCGCGTGGTTAAAACAAAGTAATTCTGTAAAGAGTGAGCGGCCTCAAATTTTAAGTAGGGAAACCGAAGCGCATTCAAAATAATAGTGTAGCGAATACCTTTTGGAGACAAGATGCACGGGTTCTAATAATTGTCTTCATTACGGTAACTGACTCTGTTTGAATTCACCATCTCTCCTATATTATTTCCTTTTGGGAACCTAACATTTACTCATGAGGGTTATATGTAGTGCTACGTTACATATACATGGCTGTCAATTTACAGAATGTTTCGTATTCGTCATTGTCATCTATAAATAGTCTCTTACTCTATTGCTATGAATTTTGAATTTCTACTATAACATTTGATGAGGGTTATGTACCCGAGACGTACATGTCTAGTCCATGCTGAAAATTAATCTGTTTTTAAATGATGCTATTGAATTTAAAGACGTTTAACATTTGAATTATCCAAAAATATCCAAAAATATAATTTGCTTTTTGTTGTAATTTGCTTCTTAATCATTTTCTTTAGAAAAATAATGTAACGATCATAGAACTTTATTCACCCCGAATGCTGCTAACCGATCATCTTTTAAAAAGATAATCTCATATAACAAACATGAAAACAGACATAAAACAGTCGAGTAAACATTCACATAATAGGTGTCATCAGATATTTTGTGAAGCGCAAGTACAAGGATTTTCCTCTGAGGTTCAATAAAATAGGTAGCGACAGAACAATTTTATGTTTAAAAGATGTTTACTTCTCAGTTTGCCTACCCCAAGGAATTACTTTGTCATTTGCACTGTCTGGACTTGACTATAAAGATCGAGCTTTACTAGTTCTAACTAAAAACATAAAGTTACTTAATGATGCATATTTCATCGGAAAATAAAGAAATTACAAGTATAAACGATAACAAACAAGACGTTACAAACCGCGAAGCGACCTTTGAATTCCTACTGTTTTAAAATACAAGTCTTAGTTTTCCATAAAAGGAATTGCAGAAGTGTGTGACCATCCGTTCTAGCTGCTTTGGACCAGCCAATCTGAACGAAACCTCCCGGTAAGAAACATTCTAAAGAAGAATAGATTAATGGACCTTGAAAATCAAATGTAATCTATATAGAATTCAAAATGTACGTAAATCTCTCTAAGTCATTTTGAAAACGTTTTGAATTGCATCAGAACAATTATATTCTAACGTATATAATAGTAGTCTTGTACCTCTTGTACCTGCAATTTGGACAAAGGAACTCAATTTGTGATCTGTCCAAATGAGTCCGTAAGAATAAAAACACGAAACTCAAATTAGAATTCGGAAAACACAGTATATCGAGGAGCATAGAACCAGGAAAAATGCAAAACAAAACAAATCAAATTCAATAGCATAATTTAAGGACAGATCAATTTGCAGCATGGACCGGACATGCACGTTTTGGTTACTTATCTCTTGTCGGTGATCCTCAATCTAAACAATGCAATATGGTCAAAGAGTGTGAAAATAATTATGTCAAACATGTACCGAAAAACGTAGCAAGATGGGTGGGATATGATGCTACAGGACTTTCAGGACCCACGTTTTAGAAATTTCATGATTTTTGATAACAGTAGTTTTCGAATGCGTTGAAGAAACAGACGATCAACCGAAGTTGATCGAACTTGGCTACATGTGCCCTCGGGAACTCCTGGTCCACCAGCAGTGACACTCACCAAGTTGTTCAAATGTTAAACGTCTTCAAATTCAATATAATGTTGTATATCAAATGTCTGTTATATTTTATTTATCATTATCATTTAAGAACCGTGGACCAGACATGCACGTTTCGGGTACTTAACCCTCGTCGGTGATCCTCAATCTAAACAATGTTATATGGCCAAAGAGTGTGAAAATAAGTATGTCCAAAAATGTACCGAAAAACGTAGCAGGATGGGTGGGATATGATTTCTTTAAAGACATACACCCAAAAGCGGGGGACCACAATTCCTTAAATTTGATTTTTTCAAAGTGTTTCCGCACCGAAATGAAATATATTTTTATACTCCCAGTCCCTAAATTCTAAATGTCTCCCTGAATGCATTGAACCTGTCCTTACCTGGCTCTTTCAGGTCATGTTTTGAATTTCGCTCGTCATATATTTCTTATCAGAATTTCCTCTGTTTCAGCATAGAGTAACACTGATGAGACGTTATTTCTTGAAATATGCATATGGTGAACTGAAAATATAATCATAGAATGACAAATATGGATAACGACCATATCCCTGTCTACAGTACAAAACTGATAACCCAGAAAATCAGAAACCGAAGGCATACAAAATCAGGATAAAACAGGAACCAAAGCAAACAAAAACAAAAACCTCCACCATATGAAAAGAAGCGAACTCCCGATATGAGAGTGAGACCAGGTGCCAAGGAAGAGTAAGCATCTCCTGCTTGCATGCAACACCCGTCGCTTCAATTCGGTAGAACTGTCACATTCGGTTACTTCCATTTTGGAAGATATAGAGTACAATCTTTGGTTGGATGGTTCAAATGGTCTATGACAGAATATCATCCACCATTCTGGATAGTGGGACATCATAGTGTATGACGAGTTCCCCATATCGACCGTAGAACTTCCTCAGTGACGATGTTAATCGGTCACAAACATATCCCTAGCTGAGAAGCTTATCTGAAAGACGCCTAGCTCTCAGAACAAAATCCGTATATTTGGTACTTGCTCTGGCATAGCGTATCAACTGAGATATGAACACGCCATAAGCAGGCGATGAAGGGATGTTGCTACTCAGAAAAGGAAAGTTCGTAATGCTGAAATTGAAGTCGTCACGTTTGTCATAGAGTGAGGTGTTCATGTGACCATCAGTGTCGTAGGACAACATTATGTCCAAATAGGATGCTGGATTATTTGTCTCTGTAGTTTCTTTGACTTCAAGCTCCGAAGGATAAATACTGCTCAGATAATCCGCGAATTTTGGATTATTGATGGACAACACATCGTCTAGTTGAAGTCAGAAGCTAAGTATCTTTTCCCTTCAGAGACCAAAGATTGAATGAATTCAGCTTCGTACGAGTAAAGGAAAATGTCGGCAAGGAGTGGGGCACAATTGGTCCCCATTGGAATTCCGACAATTTGCTGGAAGACCTTTCCTCCAAACACCACAAAAATGTTGTCGATCAGAAAGTTTAACATCTGAATAATGTCTGTTTCAGTGTACTTATTTTCAGAATCTGACTTTTCTTTTACAAAGTAGGTTTTGTCATAGTTAACAACAATAAATTTGTATTTGCGATTACCGTTCTTACTTGTAAAAGCATTACTTATAATTTTTGCGAGTCTTTCTTTCAATTTAGAATGTGGAATTGTAGTGTAAAGTGTTGAAAAATCAAAGGCTTTGATCGAATGGACTCTACTAAAATGAGTGGATTTCAGATGTTCTAAAAGTTCCTTCGAATTCTTTAAAATCCACATCTGGTTGATACCACTGCGAGAATATACTGTCGAACAATATTTTTGATTTCAGATAAAACTTTGGTGAGTAAGATCGATACAGATTTGGTAGAACATTTTGAGGAACCAGCGATGAAACGTTGTTTGTACGGATTCTTATGCATTTTAGGTATGCAGTATGGTAAATCTAAATCTAAATTGGTAGTGTCGAAGCCAAAGGTAGCAAGAGCTGATTTGTGGTTATCTATTATTTCAGAGGCAGAAAGGTTTGTTGGGGTGTAAGTGGGATTTCCAGGTGTTGAATTTAAACCCAACTCTTTAACAAGACTGTCGAAATAGTACTTTTTGCAAGTAAATGTGTAATTATTTGAGGCTTTGTCCGCTGGTGTGATGACATAATGTTCTTGGAGGTAGGTAAGTTCTGTGATAACATCAGGGTCTTTAAATATAGACACGAATCTGGTGTTCACAGTTGATTTTAATCGGTTAATTCTAGATAAAAGTAACCCTCTGATGGATTTTATCCATTTGGAAAGGGTGTCGAGCTGTACATCCTCTTTCTTTGCCCAACGTCTTGCATATTCCTCACAAGAGTCCATGATAATTTTGACATTTTGGTTCCATGTAAAGGACATACTTTCTCTGTATTTGGGACCCTTTTTTAACAATTCTCTCAACTTGTCGTTCTTGACTATACTAAGGTCACCAGTAATAACGTGTCCATAAGGAGAGTAGCTGAAATCCGATGAAGAACATTCGCAGGGAAGTGGATATAGTGAGGGATTACTTAAATCAATACACGGCAGGAATCGTTGTAATTGTAAATTTTAGATGCAACTGTTGGTGTGTAGCTATAGGAAATACAAGGAGTTTCTTTTCTTTTGAAATATGGTGGGATTTTTTCTGTGACAGTTTTGTGATTCAAAATTTGACCAAGATTCAAGTTATCAATACCTTTGTTTGCAAATCTTACTTTAATGAAAGGGCGGTTTGTTTTCTCTTCTGATTTATCTGATCTAACTGCTTGAAATAAACGAAAAGTAGAAATGTCCAAGATGACTCCTTGTAGTCTGTATTCTGGGGAACGTGTATCGGTATATGCGAGGTCCTTCGTATAATCGTAGATTTCGTGTAACTTCCGTAAAGGAACAGAGTATAATTTGGTACGAATATAATGCAGGCCTAGAGGCTCATTCAAAAATGGAACCAAGTCATCGAAGGAGAAACTATGTATCTCAGGCCTATTATATTTTCGAATGCCATGACTTCGAGGTCTTCTTTGTGATCTGTTGAATAAGCTAGTCACATTTACCGATTGACAACCGGGACTTGTTAAGTTTCCTATAGTGCTGATGTTATCGTTGCACCCATAGGGCGCTGCAGTGTTAAGATTTTTTATCCAGAACTCTTCTCTGTTGCGACGGAGAGGTGTGCTCAAATTGAGATTGTTTGTGGGGTGATATATTTTCTCCAGGATTCTGACTCTCATAGATAAAACAGAATGATCCGCCTGGTCAAAATGTCAATAAAGGAGTTGACTTCCTTTATTATTTATTTTTGACCGGTGTCCTGACATTCTTTTTCGGAGCTGGCCTTTGGTTTCGCCCACATAAATCAATCCACAAAGTGAGCACTCTATTCCGTACACAACATTAGATGTCATGCAGTTAAGGTTTTCAAAACTATGCGTGTTAAATGTTTGTTTTGTGAGATTACTTGAGAATGAAGTGTCTGTTATTAGGATGTTACAAGTTTTGCAGTTCTTCATGCCACACTTAGAAATTGAGCAATCGCTTGGTGAAAATAGGTGCTCTTTTAGTATATCGACCACTTCAATCTTACAGGGCTTGATTTTAATATACCCATCTGCATGTTTATACCAAAACTCATGGTTGTTACTAACTACAAATGTTTCATCTCTAATGTCGTGTAAGCTAATTCTAGGGACACCTAAGTTACCTGTTGCGTATGTGTCCGTAGACGCAACAGGTTGGGGCCTTTTTATAGTGGGCGACGCCTCAGCCACTTTGTAGGTCTCTTGAGTTCTATCCATTTAAGCAAAAGACTGCTCGACAAGTGCCCTCGGGAACAATTTGTTCACCAGCTGAAATGCTGTAATGCTGAAATTGAAGTCGTCACGTTTGTCATAGAGTGAGGTGTTCATGTGACCATCAGTGTCGTAGGACAACATTATGTCCAAATAGGATGCTGAATTATTTGTCTCTGTAGTTTCTTTGACTTCAAGCTCCGAAGGATAGATACTGCTCAGATAATCCGCGAATTTTGGATTATTGATGGACAACACATCGTCTATGTATCTGTAAGTGAAGTTGAAATCAGAAGCTAAGTATCTTTTCCCTTCAGAGACCAAAGATTGAATGAATTCAGCTTCGTACGAGTAAAGGAAAATGTCGGCAAGGAGTGGGGCACAATTGGTCCCCATTGGAATTCCGACAATTTGCTGGAAGACCTTTCCTCCAAACACCACAAAAATGTTGTCGATCAGAAAGTTTAACATCTGAATAATGTCTGTTTCAGTGTACTTATTTTCAGAATCTGACTTTTCTTTTACAAAGTAGGTTTTGTCATAGTTAACAACAATAAATTTGTATTTGCGATTACCGTTCTTACTTGTAAAAGCATTACTTATAATTTTTGCGAGTCTTTCTTTCAATTTAGAATGTGGAATTGCAGTGTAAAGTGTCGAAAAATCAAAGGCTTTGATCGAATGGACTCTACTAAAATGAGTGGATTTCAGATGTTCTAAAAGTTCCTTCGAATTCTTTAAAATCATGTATAATTCAAGATTAATATTTAGAAATCAGCGAACCGATACCAATCTTGTCTTTTAAAAGTGAAAAATGAAACACATTAAATTGGTTATTCAACAGTTGGTTGGTCCTATTTTGATGTCACTTCCACTTGACAAAAATGTATCTGAAAAAATTATGACAATAGAATAACGAATACTTTAGCTTCTTTAGCTGATGCGTTTCAGCTTAAGTACCTTTGATGCGGATGTATTATCCGAAACAAGCATGCATGGTGCACTGAATTAAAAAAAAAAACCCTGCTCTCTGGCAGAAGTTTCTCTATAATTAAGGAATATCTCGTCTCATGAAAACCTGGTCCTCAGATGGGTTATATATGGAATAAACATTACAGAAGTACCCATCAGTTATTCAGTCTCATAGTCGAGAAGGCAAGGCAAAATCATTAGATTTTCCACAGGAACGGTTGCGAACCTCGGAATGAACAAAATTCCGAAGTGAGACCAAGTGCCCGGGGAGAGTCAGCGTCTTCTGATTGCATGCAACACCCGTCGCAACAGCTCCATGGAAATAATGCCAATTTTAAGATTAAGCCTCTTAAATGATCCATTAGAATAGCGTATATTTCAGCTTTGAGCATTAACAAAGAGTTACGATATGTTGAATTGTGCCTACGGTGCACATTAACATGTTTCATTTAAAAATGTAAAATAAATCCCAAATGTTTGTATCTCTTTGTTGATAATTATCTTGACTTTTTTCTGAGGTCTTTAGTTATATTGCTGTAACTAAATTGACAAATTCTTCTTTTGCCTAGGGTATATGTAACACAATCTATGACTAAAATTGATGAATCATTTCATAATCTAAGGGCGTCTTATTTCGCTGTGCGGATCTTGATTTGATTCTTGAAATGTGTATTTAATGATGGATTTTTTAAAAAACTTTTTTCGCAATAGAAGCTCAGTCGGACTTTTCTCTCATTGGCTGGTGTTTCATATTCCAAGAATTCTGGAGGTATATGTAATAATGAGATGTACAGACATCCCAACCATAATGAACCAGTCATAAATTTCTGAAAGACACAAATTCATACGAGAAATAATCGGAGCCTTCTCATAATATTATCCCCACTATAGCTCCCAGTAGCCAAAAACCCTCCATTATATACGCCCCTTTTCCACTTTCACTTAATAAAGATAAGAAAAGGAGGATGCGAGTGTTGGTTTATGACAGCGAGCTCCTGGGCTATAGCTGATGGAATAGTATACATTCGTTTATGTGTCCATCCTAACAAAGACATATATAAGAGGTTTCACCTTCAAAGCTACTAATAAATATCGATGAAGTACCCATCAGTTATTCAGTCTCAAAGTCGAGAAGGTTAGACAAAATCATTAGAATTTCCATTGGAGCAGTTGTGAACTCCGGAATAAGCAGATTATGCAGGTCGAATTTGATAATAGGCCAATACTTACATTACTAGTAGATTCCCCATGTTAAACGCCCGTTAGGCAACTAGAATTATATTCCAATAACTTGAGTTGCTATTGTGACGTCACGTTCAAGTTTTGCATGTAGGGAGAATTTACCAACGTTAAATTACATTTGACGCTGTTACAGGCTTAAATGTGCAACGTGCATGCAAGTAAAAATGACAGATGAATAGAATAAATGTAAATATAAGTAATGACTGTCTTACTTTTGGTGTTCATGGGTGTATAATTCTGGTTGGACACGTGCAAATTTTCCGAGAATCGCGCTTCGCGATTCACGGAATTTGCAAGTGACCAACCAGAATTATACACCCATGAACACCAAAAGTAAGACAGTCATTTCTTAATTAAGTTAACAAAGTTATGCCCGTTAGAAAAATTCAAGTGCTGTAGTTTCAAATTATCAAAAGGAAACCATTACTGGTGTCAGAACAGTTTCCGGACAGTAACAGTTTCCGGACAGTCGCCCTTTTCAATTATTTGAAGGAAATTATTTTCAAAATTTTGTGACAATTTTGTAGATTTTTAAATGCAGAATTCAAATCACGAATCATATAAACAAAATTTTGCATGTAAATTTCTTTTATCACACCACCTTTTTACCCTCTTTTTACGCTCTTGCCTACTAGGTGACATCAAAATCTGATATAATAATCGTCCCCATCTTTATGAATGCATGTCATACCATAAATATAGTCATATAAACGAAATGGACAAGCATGTCTTACAAAACGTATTTCTGTCAGATCTCCTGCACAGATAAACATTACTATAATAGTCCTACAATTACATTAAAACATATGAGAGAAAATAATATGATTTTTAAACATCTTTATTTCATCAGTTTGTCAAATTAAATATAACTTTCCATTTATCTTCGCCAAATCGGTTTGATGCAGTACAGGTATAATTCAACCCAAAATCTGAAGTTTCAACGAGGGTCAACCCTATTTCAAATTCAACTTCGGACTGTCCTTTCGTTGTATGTTTGAACAGTGGTTTATAATTCGGACCTAGTTTCATATTGTACTTTGTATTTTCCGTGAAAGAAATACTGCTGCCGTCTTGTGTTAAACTGATATTGCCTAGCCAATCATGATCTACACTCCATGTCACCTGTCCGATGGGATTCATTTCTACAGTACATTTGATGAATTTGTATTGTCCTATTTTCTTGGCGTCCACGTGTAAATAATCGTCATATTCTCTGACATTACCAAAATCATCTTCGTTTACGTCTATGTAAACTCTTGGAGGAGCTGTCAACAAAAAGAAAAATATGTTAATTTCTTAAGTCAGAAATATCTTGCTTTTATTTCTTTTTTTAATTAATGCTCCGTTAGATTTGCTTTTTGATGACAAAAAAAATAATTGTCACAACTACACATACCGTAAAGAGATACTGTCATTGTATGGTTGATAGATGAACACAACTACACATACCGTAAAGAGATACTGTCATTGTATGGTTGATAGATGAACACAACTACACATACCGTAAAGAGATACTGTCATTGTATGGTTGATAGATGAACACAACTACACATACAATAAAGAGATACTGTCATTGTATGGTTGATAGATGAACACAACTACACATACAATAAAGAGATACTGCCATTGTATGGTTGATAGATGAACACAACTACACATACAATAAAGAGATACTGTCATTGTATGGTTCATTACACATACCGTTAAGAGATACTTTCATTGTATGGTTTACTACACATACCGTAAAGAGATACAACCATTGTATGGTTTACTACACATACCGTAAAGAGATACTGTCATTGTATGGTTGATAGATGAACACAACTACACATACCGTAAAGAGATACTGCCATTGTATGGTTGATAGATGAAGAGATACTGTCATTGTATGGTTGATAGATGAACACAACTACACATAACGTAAAAAGGTACTGTCATTGGATGGTTCATTACACATATCGTAAAGAGATAATGTCATCGTATGGTTTACTACACATGCCGTAAAGAGATACAATCATTGTATGGTTTACTTCACATACCGTAAAGAGATACTGTCATTGTATGGTTGATAGATGAACACAACTACACATACCGTAAAGAGATACTGTCATTGTATGGTTGATAGATGAACACAACTACACATACCGTAAAGAGATACTGTCATTGTATGGTTCATTACACATACCGTCAAGAGATACTGTCATTGTATGGTTAACTACACATCATTTAATTTCCATTGTTATTATTAAGAAACGACGATTCTGATTGGCCGAGAAATTTTGTTGATACCTGTATCAACACAAAACGGAAGTACACGCTTAGCAACGTCATAAGCAACGTCGTTAGCAACACGATTTCAAAGCTGGAAATAAACGTTCAAAAGCGACGTAATGAAATGATAAGTAATCAATGTAATATTTTTTTGGTTGATCGAGGTATCAACACCAAAAATTGAGGGAAAACTATTGCATCTTGCGCTACGCGCACGATGCAGTTTTCCCTCAATTTTTGGTGTTGATACCTCGATCAACCAAAAAATTATTACAATGATTCCTTAAATACCGTAAAGAGATACTGTCATTTACTACATATACCATAAAGAGATACTGTCATTGTATGGTTGATAGATGAGCACAATTACACATACCGTAAAGAGATACTGTCATTGTATGGTTGATAGATGAACACAACTACACATACCGTAAAGAGATACTGTTATTGTATGGTTGATAGATTAATAGATTCTATCCCCAGATGTGATCAGGGACAAGCAAATCCTGGACACGAGGGTTGGATTTCCGTGTCCCTGATCACATCTGGGGATTGATTATTTTTCTCCCACTGTCTAAAAGCGCTCAAAAATGAGATTTCATGTATTCTTTTTTCATATTTTGATCGGCTACTGCAGCAATCATGTATGACGTCACAATTGACGTTACAGTCAAAAGGCACGTGAAAATGTTTTCTTACCCCATAGGGGAAAGACTAATAGGTTCTATCACGATCTGCCGAGTGAGACATAAAAATTTACACGAGTGACGGAAATTTCATCTTTTTCCGAGTGGAGCGTAGCGGAACGAGGGAAAAGATGAAAAATTTCCGTCTAGAGTGTAAATTTTTGTGTCTCACTCAGTAGAAAGTGAAAGAATCTATTTCTTCTTCCATGAAACATAAGAAAAAAGCGAATTCAAACAAAGTTTCATGACATCTAACGCATTGTTTTCTGACGACGTTACTGTGACGTCACAGTATGATTCTCTTTTATCATTGGTCAATTGGAGCCTTTGAGACAACTTATGTGTCTCACATATGCTGTCTCACAGGGTACGAGCAAAACTGAAGAAGAAAAGGATATCTTTTCCCAGCGTTTCCATTGATATCCCAGTCCAAAGTGGGAGAAAAATACAACTACACATACCGTAAAGAGATACTGTCATTGTATGGTAGATAGATGAACACAACTACACATACCGTAAATAGATACTGTCATTGAAGGGTTCATTACACATACCGTAAAGAGATACTGTCATTGTATGGTTGATAGATGAACACAACTACACATACCGTAAAGAGATACTGTCATTGTATGGTTGATAGATGAACAGACGTCATTAGAACCAACACACACGTAGTCTGAACTGCAACCTTCATCTAACTCCTTTATTTTCAACAGAGGTCCCGATATACCTATATCTGGAGATTAAATATGCAAAGCAATGTATTATTTATATAAAAATTATTCATGTAGAAAATTATAACTACACCTTTTATTAAATTCAGATTCAAGAATATCTTAATTTTAAGAGTTTTAAAGTAATAGTCCATTTCATTAAAAAAATGGAATGGGTAACTCAATGCTTCGGTAGCTTGGTAATCTCATGATTTTTTTTTAATATCCTATGTATACTAACTTTTTAATACACGATTACTGGTTGATCTACTAGTAGTCATGATTAATGAAAAAGCCAATAGTCTTCCGTGTTTCGTGTTTTGATGTCGTATTGTCTGTATTTTCGCATAATATTTTGCTGAGGATACTGCGACCATGCCTTGTTGGAGATCTCCTCCTTTCTTAGAGAACATGCTGGAATAGGTTAAAGATGTTCCACCAAGACAAAAACTTTTGTTTTAGACCAACAACATTGAACTTGATCAAGTAACAGTATATCAAAGAACCGACCACAGATCCAATTTTGATATCCGCATTCGACGGAAAATCTCTCCTGGTGAAAACTCATATTTGAGAGAGAGAGAGAGAGAGAGAGATCTTTGTAACGACAAGAGACAGAGATGGTCGAACCACTATAATTATACCACTTACCGTGACGTATATTGTTTTGGAGGACGTACCACTTGGTAGCAGGGTTGGGATAACCTGTGATATTACACCATAGCAATATGTCTGTACCCGTCTCGGCGTTGACATACCTCTCAGACTTCCCGACGAATGAAATGGCTTTTATCATACGATAATAATTCTATGGTTAATTTATACTATTAATAATTCTTTATCATAAAATATGTCTACAAAAAGTAAAATTGTTTGACTACACTTCTTTATGTTGAGAAACATAACTGTTACAACAAATAATAATGATACAGATCTTTTTTACACTGTTGCCTCATGTGCTTTTCTCAAAAAAGTAGATAAAGATTTCCAATATTAATATTCATCTTTATATACAAAATCTATGTAGAATGAGAGCATCATAGATAAAACAAAAACAAAAACAAACCTGCAATAGAGACGTTATACTTTACAACCATTTTAGTATCCTCTTTTACTTCACAGCAGGCGTATATCCCCTCGTCAGCCCTAGTCACATTACGTATAAGGAGATTCTTTGTATTCCTCTGTAGGCTGATCCTGCTGTCATTGGTCTTCCTATCCTCACCATACAGTAACAACGTCTCCTCCTTCAACCATTTCATCTGAATTACATCAAGTTCAGGTATAAATGCAGGTCACAGACCGTATCGGAACCACATCAAAGGAATACAAACTTGCATCAGCCACCAACCAAAACAAAAGAGGTACATACCAAGAGGACTAACAAGAGAAAAACAACAAGAGGACTAACAAGAGAAAAACAACAAGAGGACTAACAAGAGAAAAATAAGCAAAGTTAATGATATCGAATGGTATTGAAGCCTTTGACATCATTGTGTTTTTGGCAATTTGTTACTTTTGATTATGAAAGTCGGAAACATGAGCGACAGCTCCAGCGTATATGAGGAGCTGAGAAATCTAAACACTGAAGACCCAAGTCTAGTAACATCACCATCAAGCCAACGATGGATTTCTGAGTTAAAACCATTAAATGTTATATGGAAGATTCAAAAATGGGGGTTTGACCTTTGTTTGAAGTTAATCCTTGCAGATAAACTCTTAAAGATTACATAAATTCAAATGAACTCATATATTAAATCGACTAAAGGTAGGAATGATTCCCCCGATGCTTGTTGCGTGGTGGTTGTTATTTGTTACTACAATATGTTGCTTTTTGGGTTTGACATCTTTCCCTATTCTTGTAACGTGGATATATAAACCTAGTGTCCTCAGCATGACAGTTTGCAGGATAACGGACTCATTTCAATAGTTGTATATGCTGAAGGTGTTAAAGAGCTCATGAAAAAGCCTTGTCAAACATCTCAACGGAAACCCTTAAGCCCTGCACACCTTTTTGAAGATGGGACAGGTTATTCAGGTGATAGTATACGAGCTCGTTCTAGTCGAAAGGACAGTTAAGGTCTGTTTTTATATATTCTTCATTTATTCTTGTTTTATTCATTTAAATATTTGTCCTCTATTTACTTGGATCCTGTATTTTATTGTGTTCTTTTTACCATCAACGTACAAGGAGAATATATATATATGTTACAGGGAATAAGTGTAATCAGGGATTTCGTGTAATTCCTGAAACGTTCAGTAATTACATGTAATTCCTGGTCATTTCAGGTATTACATGAAATCTCCAAAATATTAGGGATTAATACATGTAATTCCTGAAATATTTAAGCATTTTACACTTATTTCCTGATTGTCAAAAACCTTATAAAAATGATTAATTTGGGATGTGATGAATATTTTTCATGTTCATATTAATCAAATGTATAATCCCATCACAGAACGATAGAAATAGAAGCTTTAAGATAGATATAGGACAATTATATGTTAGAACCTCTCGAGACAAGTGTACACAGGCAATTGTGCCTCGTGTGAAAGTTATGTAAAATGTATATGAAATTTACATAAAAGTTCACATGAAATTTATGTGAAACGAGCACGAACATGAAATTTACATGATATTTTTACATGAAATTTATGTAAATTTTCTGAAATGATTTTAATGTAAATTCAATTTCGCCAGGAAGTCACAAAGAAAAATTCATGTAAAATTCATGTGAAGTAAATTTACGTGAAATTCATATAAAATGTTTTTCACATAATCGTATGTGAAATTTATATGAATTTCACATGAATTTTCATGTGAAATTTACATGATGCTCATTTCATACGAATTTCACGTGAGGCACACTTGGCTGTGTACTACGTAGTATCTTACTCGAAAAGATGAGAAAACTCTACGAAACATGATTTGGTTTTTCATATAATTTTTGCCCACCGATGTGTGAATTAACCTCTCTAGTACATCTACATGCACTCGGCACAGTTGCATGTATGGAATCTTGATAGGAGCAATTGTAACATAGCTCTATCGTACCAAAGTGCAAAGATGATATATTGTCTTGTTTAAAGTAACAAATTTCAATGAAGCTTGCATTTAAAAATAATAGAACATGTATTTACATAAACACTAAGGAATGGGAGTTTCCAAAAGGTTTGTACTGGAATACCATGGAGACAGGAATTAATGATCATAGTTAGATTTGTTTAATGAACTTCCATACGTTCACGCGTGCTGTCGGGGGGGGGGACATTCGTTGCATACCCAATAATATAACATCATTTTTATGTATTTTAAATCCTTTCAAGATATCACATAAAAAGTAGTTGAAAATAAAAGCATTTTGAACATGTTGAAAGGTAGATGAAAATAAAAATATTGCTGTACATTTTGATTATTATTTAATGAAGGTTAGATACTAATTTTTTCGTAAGATACTTTTTTGATTTATCAATGTTTTATAGTATTTCGATTTTGTTTTCTGTCCTTTTTGCATAGATAATGCGAAAATAAATGGACCTCAAAATTTGAGCAATATTTTTATAGACATTACATATACTAGTTCAAATGATTTCACTTTTTTGGCATAAATATTCCTTATTACTTGACCGAGAGGAGATTCAGCATCAAAAGAGCGAAAAACATTCATTTTAAAAGTCAAAATAAGACAAAATTAAGGTTAGGAAATAAGTGTAAAAATTCATGAAAAAATCAGGAATTACGTGAAATACCTGGCCAATTTTAAGAATTATATGTAATGACTGATCGAAACAGGGATTACACGAAATCCCTAAATTTCAGGAATTACATGAAATCCCTGATTACACTTATTCCCTGTAACATATATACAATTCTCCTACACCTCTTGGCTTCCATATAAGCTATAATCTAATCTAATCCACGCCATTGGTCAATAGACGAGTGTGCATATGAACTTGTTGCCCGTTTATCATTTTACCCTTTTCTTACTGATGTTGTCTGTACCTTCGCTACTATTATTGCGCCGACACGTGTCACAACCCATAATGTAATAAAATCCTATAATGTAATAACTTATTACATTATAGATTATTACATTATGAGTTGGCAATGCAAACCTATAATGTAATAAAATTTCATTATGTAATAAAAAGAGAGATGCACGGAAAAGGACTAGATAATCGTTTAACATTACTCCTCTTTTAAAAATGAGATAGAGTTATCTCACAATATGAGAAAACAAACGACATATGGCCCTAAACTTTCAAGAAATACAACATACAACACTTGTATGATATTTTTATTACACTATGGATATTATTACATCATGGGCTGGCAGTACAAACCTATAATGTAATAAAATTTCATAATGTTATGCGATAGAGAGATGCATAAATTAGGACCAGATAATGGATGGAAATAACTCACCCTATGAAAATGAGATCAAATTATCTCACATCATGAGAAAACCAATGACATATAACCCAAAACCTTCAGGAAATACAACATGCTACCCTTGTATGATATTTTTATTACATTATGGATATTATTACATCATGGGTTGGCAATGCAAACCTATAATGTAATAAAATTTCATTATGTAATAAAAAAGGGAGATGCACGGAAAAGGACTAGATAATCGTTTAACATTACTCCTCTTTTAAAAATGAGATAGAGTTATCTCACAATATGAGAAAATAAACGACATATGGCCCTAAACTTTCAAGAAATACAACATGCAACACTTGTATGATATTTTTATTACACTATGGATATTAGTACATCATGGGCTGGCAATACAAACCTATAATGTAAAAAAATTTCATAATGTTATGCGATAGAGAGATGCATAAATTAGGACCAGATAATGGATGGAAATAACTCACCCTATGAAAATGAGATAAAATTATCTCACATCATGAGAAAACCAATGACATATAACCCAAAACCTACATATATCTTATTTACCAATTCATTCCTGACTCTGTTTGTCACTTCAGTTGGAGCCTTTTTCGAGAGCTTTCCTTTTGCTGTGGTTGGTGGAGATCACACAACCTTTTAATTGTTCATATTTCAAGACACAAATCAACATTAACTCATCATAAAATACGCGGTAAGGATACTTACTGTCCACCTTGTTGTACAGTTGAGGACCATAACACCATTCTTCGGCAATATTTGGATATCTCTGGCATCTGTCAGTGAACGAATATTAGAATACAATTTTATTCAACATCTGATTTGTCAAAGAAGAAAAGGAATCATCTGTGTAGTAGATTTGAGGTTTTAAAGTTTTTCAGAAGTGATATTTCAGTTGAATGTGTGTGCATATTCTTCTGCTTGCTTAAAGATGGTCACATCCCAAGTCAGTTTAATGTTTAAGAGGAATCATAAAATTTCTTTAGTGGATAAAAAGTTTGAATTGTCTGACTAAGGATTATATAAGTGGATGATAAGTACTGACGTTGGTGAATAAATACAATATTAGATCGGTAGTCAAAATATTATGTCAGAAAAAGGAGTACAAAGCAATGAATGTGGGAAATAAAAGGATAGTAAAGTAAAGATATCTACATGACTTCGTTCAGCTGTGCTAGATACAATTTCTGTAAATCAAATTCGGTAATATTAACAAATAATGTGCAAATTTGGGTATTTTACAATGTTAAAACATACTGGACTATGAGATGTTATAATCCTGTGGTACCGTATATACATGTATGTACCGGAGTACATTCCTCGTGCCAACTGCAGACTTTCCTATATGTGACATTTAATCAGTGGATTTTTGTTCTTTGAGATTCTTGCATGCAACAATATTTAAGCCCATAAAACAAAATCACTGTAATATACATGATACATAAACAATATTAAGAATGTAAAGGTGTAATATATAGTGAAATAAATCGAAAAGTGATTCTGACGTTCAAATTACGATGCTTTTCAAAGACGAAAATTCCTCGGGCAACCATCATTGACGCATTATTGAACGATGTGAAAATATGAAGGGGGAATTTGCTTTGTTTTCCTCAACATCCTGTTTACTAGAATAGATTATTTAATTTTTTTTAATTTCAGGGAAATCAGAGAATTTATTCATTGTCAAGAACTAACCAATGTATAAAAATGGTTTACAACAATTAACTCGGCTTTCGTTTTCTTTCATGATTTTTTTAAAAAAATAATTTTTGAAGTGTTATTCTCTACTCTTGATGGTGTATTGAACAGAGACTCCAAATGTCTTTATTTTTATTCCAAATTCTTTAAGATCAAAACGTTGAATGAAACCACATGCAGACAATGATTAGCTTTGGAACAACACAATGTAAGCATTCTTCTCACAGAGACAACCTTTTAACGAAATCGATTCACGCTGAACACTCTCATGCAATTATATTTTTCATGACAAAATGCATGAGGTTATTCCTTACAAGGTCATGCCCTCAATGAAAGTCGTTTGTCAAAGAAAAATTAAATTGTGAAGAAAAATGAAAGTGCTTTTCCTAATGTGTATGTAACACGCAATGGTTTACCTCCGTTTTCATCTTCACAACCATTTATTATCCTTATCACAAATAAAATTCCGATAAAACCCCTAATATGGCTTAGCATGGTCCACATTCTACGGATTACAGCGCAATACACGAAGAAGCATATTTGTTTATGTCATTCCTCGTGATGGTGTAAGGAGGATCCCCGATCATATCACAATGGTGAGAATTTACAATTTAAGGCACTTCAATATAAGCTAGGTCCCTTGTGTACACAGGAAAAGCTGTAAAGCTCATTTCCCCCACTTTCGTCACAAGGAAATAGATGAGGCTTTTATGTTATGTGATGTACCAGCCTAAATATGACAAACTCCTCTTGGTATGTTACATTGTGAAGTTCACATCATGTTGTATTATGCATATCTGGCGATTAACTTCCTCGTTTTTGATTTCCTTCCTAGAATACATGTATTCAGTACCACTGAACACTTTCTTCCTCAACTTTGGGTGTTTTATATATTTCGTGGAAATGATTCATTTTCAATACACATTTGTGAACTTGTCAGTTTATAACATGCAATTTAAAGTTAGATATTTAAAGGACAGAACAATACTAATTACACATGAAGGATACCCGATTTCTAAATCAATCCATAGTAGTAACATCAGTTAGACTTATAATACCCCGGCAGTGAAAACACGATCACCGATACAATCAAAAGTGTACCAAGCGGCAATGGTGTAGTTATCCGGATGTTCAGAACGTAATACTACATTGTATAACGATAAAGATCTACTCGCTCAAAAGCGAACGGTGTAGGTCTTGATGACACTTAATTGACGTACAAATGAAATCCACAGTAAGGTAACGATGACTACACAACAATTAAACGCAGTAAACATACAATTAAAATGTATACATGTATGATAGGCAAGTCAAAATCTGCTGGTTTGAGCGTTTGTTATCATTCTAAAAACAGAATAATTGTATTTTACAATTCAGCACTTCCCGGGTCAGGAAATGTTGATAACATAAATATATATATGATAGGTATTAATACTATTAAAATAACGGAAAGATAGATAGAATTGCTGAATTGTAAAATCGGCTATATTGTATAATAGAAAAATTAAAAAAAAAATTGTATTACATGTTGCAAAACATCGAATACGTCTTTTGAATACATTCATTGAGATCAAGTCAGACGAAGGAATAAACTGTACTGAAACACACGACCAAGATTGTGATAAATAACAGACAACACGCTAGATAAGCACACAAACAGACAACACGCTAAATAAGTACATCAACGAACAACACGTTAAATAAGTACACCAACAGACAACAACTTAATTAAGCACACCAACAGACAACACGTTAAATATGTACAGAAACAGACAACACCTTAAACAAGCACACCAACAGACAACACGTTAAATAAGCACACCAACAGACAACACGTTAAATAAGCACACCAACAGACAACACGTTAAACAAGCACACCAACAGACAACACGTTAAATAAGCACACCAACAGACAACACGTTAAATAAGCACACCAACAGACAACACGTTAAATAAGCACACCAACAGACAACACGCTAAATAAGCACACCAACAGACAACACGTTAAATAAGCACACAAACAGACAACACGTTAATAAGCACACCAACGGACAACACATTAAATAAGCACATCAACAAACAACTCGTAAAATAAGCACACCGACGGACAACACTTTAAATACACACACAAACAGACAACACGTTAAAAAAGCACACCAACAGACAACACGTTTAATAAGCACACCAACAGACAACACGTCAATAAGCACACCAACAGACAACACGCTAAATAAGCACACCAACAGACCACACGTTAAATAAACACATCAACGGACAACACGCTAAATAAGCACACCAACAGACAACACGTTAAATAAGCACACCAACAGACAACACGTTAAATAAGCACACCAACAGACAACACGTTAAATAATCACACCAACAGACAACACGTTAAATAAGCACACCAACAGACAACACGTTAAATATATACACCAACAGACAACACGTTAAATTAGCACACCAACAGACAACACGTTAAATAAGCACACCAACTGACAACACGTTAAATAAACACATCAACGGACAACACGTGAAATAAACACATCAACTGACAACACGTTTAATAAGTACACGAACAGACAACACGTTAAATAAACACACAAACAGACAACACGCTAAATAAGCACACCAACAGACAACACGTTAAATAAGCACATCAACAGACAACACGTTAAAAAGCACACCATACGGACAACATGTTAAATAAACACACAAACAGACAACATGTTAAATAAACACACAAACAGACAACACGTTAAATAAGCACACCAACAGACCACACGTTAAACAAGCACACCAACAGACAACACGTTTAATAAGCACACCAACAGACCACACGTTAAACAAGCACACCAACAGACAACACGTTAAATAAGCACACCAACAGACAACACGTTAAATAAGCACACCAACAGACCACACGTTAAACAAGCACACCAACAGACAACACGTTAAATAAGCACACCAACAGACAACACGCTAAATAAACACACAAACAGACAACATGTTAAATAAACACACAAACAGACAACACGTTAAATAAGCACACCAACAGACCACACGTTAGACAAGCACACCAACAGACAACACGTTAAATAAGCACACCAACAGACCACACGTTAAACAAGCACACCAACAGACAACACGTTAAATAAGCACACCAACAGACAACACGTTAAATAAACACACAAACAGACAACACGTTAAATAAGCACACCAACAGACAACACGTTAAATAAGCACACAAACAGACAACACGTTAAATAAACACACAAACAGACAACACGCTTAATAAGCACACCAACAGACAACACGTTAAATAAGCACACCAACAGACAACACGTTTAATAAGCACACCAACAGACAACACGTTAAATAAACACACCAACAGACAACACGTTAAATAAGCACACCAACAGACAACACGTTAAATAAGCACACCAACAGACAACACGTTGAATAAGAACATCAACAGACAACACGTTAAATAAACACACCAACAGACAACACGTTAAATAAGCACACCAACAGACCACACGTTAAACAAGCACACCAACAGACAACACGTTAAATAAGCACACCAACAGACAACACGTTGAATAAGAACATCAACAGACAACACGTTAAATAAACACACCAACAGACAACATGTTAAATAAACACACAAACAGACAACACGTTAAATAAGCACACCAACAGACCACAAGTTAAACAAGCACACCAACAGACAACACGTTAAATAAGCACATCAACAAACAACACGTTAAATAAGCACACCAACAGACCACACGTTAAACAAGCACACCAACAGACAACACGTTAAATAAGCACATCAACAGACAACACGTTAAATAAACACACAAACAGACAACACGTTAAATAAACACACAAACAGACAACACGCTAAATAAGCACACCAACAGACAACACGTTAAATATGCACACCAACAGACAACACGTTTAATAAGCACACCAACAGACAACACGTTAAATAAGCACACCAACAGACAACACGTTAAATAAGCACACCAACTGACAACACGTTAAATAAGCACACCAATAGACAACACGTTTAATAAGCACACCAACAGACAACACGTTAAATAAGCACACCAACAGACAACACGTTAAATAAGCACACCAACAGACAACACGTTAAATAAGCACACCAACTGACAACACGTTAAATAAGCACACCAACAGACCACACGTTAAATAAACACATCAACAGACAACACGTTAAATAAACACACAAACAGACAACATGTTAAATAAACACACAAACAGACAACACGTTAAATAAGCACACCATACAGACCACACGTTAAACAAGCACACCAACAGACAACACGTTAAATAAGCACACCAACAGACAACACGTTTAATAAGCACACCAACAGACAACACGTTAAATAAGCACACCAACAGACAACACGTTAAATAAGCACACCAACAGACAGCACGTTAAATAAGCACACCAACAGACAACACGTTAAATAAGAACATCAACAGACAACACGTTAAATAAACACACAAACAGACAACACGTTAATAAATACACAAACAGACAACACGTTTAATAAGCACACCAACAGACAACACGTTAAATAAGCACACCAACAGACAACACGTTAAATAAGCACACCAACAGACAGCACGTTAAATAAGCACACCAACAGACAACACGTTAAATAAGAACATCAACAGACAACACGTTAAATAAACACACAAACAGACAACATGTTAAATAAACACACAAACAGACAACATGTTAAATAAGCACACCAACAGACCACACGTTAAACAAGCACACCAACAGACAACACGTTAAATAAGCACACCAACAGACAACACGTTAAATAAACACACAAACAGACAACACTTTAAATAAACACACAAACAGACAACACGCTAAATAAGCACACCAACAGACAACACGTTAAATAAGCACACCAACAGACAACACGTTAAATAAGCACACCAACAGACGACACGTTAAATAAGCACACCAACAGACCACACGTTAAATAAACACATCAACGGACAACACGTTTAATAAGTACACCAACAGACAACACGTTAAATAAACACACCAACAGACAACACGTTAAATAAACACACAAACAGACAACACGTTAAATAAGCACACCAACAGACAACACGTTAAATAAGCACACCAACAGACAACACGTTAAATAAACACATCAACGGACAACACGTTTAATAAACACACCAACAGACAACATGTTAAATAAACACACAAACAGACCACACGTTAAACAAGCACACCAACAGACAACACGTTAAATAAGCACACCAACAGACAACACGTTAAATAAACACACAAACAGACAACACGTTAAATAAACACACAAACAGACAACACGCTAAATAAGCACACCAACAGACAACACGTTAAATAAGCACACCAACAGACAACACGTTAAATAAGCACACCAACAGACGACACGTTAAATAAGCACACCAACAGACCACACGTTAAATAAACACATCAACGGACAACACGTTTAATAAGTACACCAACAGACAACACGTTAAATAAACACACCAACAGACAACACGTTAAATAAACACACAAACAGACAACACGTTAAATAAGCACACCAACAGACAACACGCTAAATAAGCACACCAACAGACAACACGTTAAATAAACACATCAACGGACAACACGTTTAATAAGTACACCAACAGACAACACGTTAAATAAACACACCAACAGACAACACGTTAAATAAACACACAAACAGACAACACGTTAAATAAGCACACCAACAGACAACACGTTAAATAAGCACACCAACAGACAACACGTTAAAAAGCACACCATACGGACAACACGTTAAATAAGCACACCAACGGACAACACGTAAATAAGCACACCAACAGACAACACGCTAAATAAGCACACCAACAGACAACACGTCGACTAAGTATACCAACAGACAACACGTTAAATAAGCACACCAACAGACTACACGTTAGATAAATACACCAACAGACAACACGTTAAAAAGCACAGCAAACGGACAACACGTTAAATAAGCACACCAACAGACAACACGTTAAATAAGCATACCAACAGACAACACGTTAAATAAGCACACCAACAGACAACACGTTAAATAAGCACACCAACAGACAACACGTCGACTAAGTACACCAACAGACAACACGTTAAAAAGCACAGCAAACAGACAACACGTTAAATAAGCATACCAACAGACAACACGTTAAATAAGCATACCAACAGACAACACGTTAAATAAGCACACCAACAGACTCCCGGAGAACACCAACATCAAAGGACCAACTAACAAATAAACCAAGCAAAAGCTACGTGAAACACAAATGTCAACATATAAAAGGAGACCAATGTGCACCTGGAGATGACTTTAGACGGCCATCTTGTATATAAATAGCAAATTACTAGTATGTAGTTATCCGGATTATATGCACACAACCCCCCCCCCCCACTTATCTTTGTGCACATGTGTCTCCCACAAACGCACAATAACCTATTTCCATTTTGACATTCTTTATGAGAAAAGTACATTATCAGATCTGAGATTGACAGCCGTAAATTTCACGTTAAATAAGCACATAAACAGACAACACGTTAATAAGCACACCAACAGACAACACGTTAAATAAGCACATCAACAAACAACACGTCGACTAAGTACACCAACAGACAACACGTTAAAAAGCACACCATACAGACAACACGTTAAATAAGCACACCAACAGATAACACGTTAAATAAGCACACCAACAGATAACACGTTAAATAAGCACACCAACAGACAACACGTTAAATAAGCACAACAACAGACAACACGTTGAATAAGCACACCAACAGACAACACGTTAAATAAGCACACCAACAGACAACACGTTAAATAAGCACACCAACAGACAACACGTTAAATAAGCACATCAACAGACAACACGTTAAATAAGCACATCAACAGACAACACGTTAAATAAACACATCAACGGACAACACGTTTAATAAGTACACAAACAGACAACACGTTAAAAAGCACACCATACGGACAACACGTTAAATAAGTACACCAACAGACAACACGTTAAATAAGCACACCAACAGACAACACGTTAAATAAGCACACCAATAGACAACACGTTGAATAAGAACATCAACAGACAACACGTTAAATAAACACATCAACTGACAACACGTTTAATAAGCATACCAACAGACAACACGTTAAATAAGCATACCAACAGACAACACGTTAAATAAGCACACCAACAGACAACACGTTAAATAAGCACATCAACAGACAACACGTCGACTAAGTACACCAACAGACAACACGTTAAAAAGCACACCAAACGGACAACACGTTAAATAAGCATACCAACAGACAACACGTTAAATAAGCATACCAACAGACAACACGTTAAATAAGCACACCAACAGACTCCCGGAGAACACCAACATCAAAGGACCAACTAACAAATAAACCAAGCAAAAGCTACGTGAAACACAAATGTCAACATATAAAAGGAGACCAATGTGCACCTGGAGATGACTTTAGACGGCCATCTTGTATATAAATAGCAAATTACTAGTATGTAGTTATCCGGATTACATGCACACAACCCCCCCCCCCCCCCAACCCACTTATCTTGGTGCACATGTGTCTCCCACAAACGCACAATAACCTATTTCCATTTTGACATTCTTTATGAGAAAAGTACATTATCTAATCTGAGATTGACAGCCGTATATTTCAAACGTGACTTCTAGACGGACGGACGCTGGACAAGGTCATCTATTCATTACAGCGACATAAAGATTCCAATCTTCAAGCCTCACTTTAAATTTTAAGTGCTGGAGAAATTGTTTTCTGCCATTTCCACGAAGTACCGGTATTTCTGTATTTGCGCGGACTTGACAGGTTTTGTAAATGTATAGCGACCAAGTAATTCGTACATGTCTATTTAACATTTGTTTCTATGCCTCTTTCCCCGATTTGGGGATATCTTTATTGATATGCATTCACTTAGGTTAAACAGTTTATTAGGAAGGAGAGAAATAAAATAGACTTTGCTTCCAGATTTACCATGCATTTATTTTATTGCTCACAAAAGGCCCTGTGTTAGGCTGTTAGTCCACGAAAAGCCTCGATAGCTGAAAATATGCAACAGTCACTAAATTTTATGAAATTTACGGAAATTGTTTTCCACATTTGCAAATATCTAGAAAAAAGATCAATGTGCGATTGTTATTCGTCTTCTTCAGTAAAGATACTAAGTAGTTTTAAATGCAATTTAGTGAAAGTTCATCGATGTAAATTGAATCTTACTGGCTATAAAACAATGACGTGATTGTATCATTCAGTTTGACGTTTTGTTTTTCATAGAAGCAAGTTCTGACGTCAACGTCCTCATGTCGTTTCTCACACTCCGTATAGAAGTCAACACCAGATTTTGTAGCATGTTCATTGCAGTATCAAAATGTCTCACTTTGTTCGGTAGAGGCTGCAGAATCTCCTCGACATCATGTAGTCTAGTCTCAGTTGCTTCGTTGTCCGCGTTGGTTTGGTTCCTTAAGTTCTCCAGAAGCTGAATACGCTTTTCAACGTCACTTATGCTAGTTGTAGCACGACGCATTTCATTGATAACGTCTGTCTGACGTTGCACCTGCTGCTGTTGCGTTATGATTTGTTGCTGTATATCGGACAGCTTTTTAGAGTTTTGCGAATTTTGCTTACGGATTTCTTCAGCAACATCAAACATTTTCTTCTGAAGTTCGATAAATTTGGGAGCTAAAGAATCATTGGTGTTGGTCATCTCATCTCTTATACGCTCTATATCTCTCTCCACTTTACTTAGACCCTTCATGGACGTTTTTAGTTCCAGAACCTCCTCTTTCATGTTAAATGTAGCATTCCGAATATTCTCTGTGTCAAGTTCAATTTTTGTAATTTCTGTACCAAGTCTCTCGGCTATGGAGTTTGATCGCTCGTGGGCTATGTCCATTTCCGTCTCTAAATGAGAAACTCTATATCCAAGTTTAGCAGAATCCGTGGGACACTTTATACCATTGGTTTCCGGAACGGTAAATTCGAAACGACATTCTTGAGCGTTTACGATAGCGATATGAAAAGACAGAAACCAAAGAAACATTAGAGAGGGATACATTTTAGTTGCTGCCAGTTAGAAGAAGAATCAAATTGTGTTGTGTACTCGATACAGGAAAGTCTCATTAATCCAGAATTCCTTTCCATTATTTTGATTGTCGGGGGCGGCTGAATGTAAAGGCGAGGACACAAGAAAAGAAATCTTTATTTGATATGAGGTGTAGTTTCATTAATGCATTCCTAATTCTATAAAAATTCCCCAAAATGTTTGTCGTAGCTACGGGTGGAACTCCCATGCAATTGTCCTTGACGGACTCCCGAGATAGAAAATGGTAACAACAAAACATTGTATCGCGATCTCTTCAAATTCCCTCCTACTACTTTCGTAAAATTGATATAATTTTCAGTGTCAAATTACGACTTTTCAGGCCATGACACTTAAGGACAGACACAGGACTCAAAATTTTTAAATCTCTACACCGAAGAGTTCATTGTATGATACTACCGAGATTCCGTTTTGACTTCTTCGAGAAGGGAGAGACTGGAGGGGGATAATGCAACAAATTTTCTTTACATAAAAATATGTTTATTTTTAACATGAAAAAATACAGTAGAATTTCACTTCTAATATTTTGGTATAGATTTCGCTCCAGTTTGAAGAGTTGAATAAATGCGAATATTAATGATTTTTTTTAATTAAAAAGAAAATAAGAAGCAAAAAATGTCTGAAAAAGTAATTCCACTGTCTTTACCTGCTTCATGTCGATACCTTCATGGTACCAAAAAATCGTCAAACTTGGCATTCATACGGACTCGCATTACACATTACATTTTTGTTAGTGAAATTGAAATTGTCAGTGACGTTATCGCCGTATATATAAATAATCAAACTTTGTAACACTTTATTGAAGCATACACTACCAAATCACAGAAATAAAAGTTTCATATTCTAACGCTGTATTTGCTGGAAAAAGAATTACATGTAGTGATCATTGTATTTATACTCTTCAAAATAATTTCGGACACATGAAAGACATTAAACTATTAACTTACTTCGATTGAATCAGGATTGCCTGTCGTGGCCAGGGACGTATATAACGTGGCAAAGTATTTTTAAAATGTTTTATCTATATGACAGATGAGATAATGAGGAAATGATTATTTCTAGGATTAATTTCGAAAATGGGAAACTACGGTACTAAGTTGGAATTACATGTGCTACTATACTGTTTTTGACGTCATAATGGTTTACGTCAAATACCATTTCAAATGGAAACGTAAATCTGTATTCCTAAAGAAGACTCCAAACAGCTCTCTTTGCTATTTACATAATCTACCCATTCCAATGTTCAAGTTCGATATATCATGTTTTATGCAGATGTCTCTACATTGCATATTATGAAAATAGTTGCCAGAGTCACCTAATGCTCGACTGCATAGCATAATATCTCTCATGACAGCCAATTTATTTAAACTCCCTTTCTCAGGCAACAACATATATCTCATCATAAATCACTGAAGCAGAAAAAGTAGGTCAAGGTCAGATTTCAATAGTCAAACCCAAGATGCATCCAATATGCAAGTCTGGTGCATGTAGCACTTATAGTTAGCTCAATATTGCCAATTTAAAGCAAGATCACTGAAGTGGAAAAAGTAGGTCAAGGTCATATTTCAATAGTCTAACCCAAGATGCATCCAATATGCAAGTCTGGTGCATGTAGCACTTATACTTTTCTCAATATTGGCTTTTAAAGGTAAAATAATTCAAGCGGAAAAAGTAGGTCAAGGTCATTTTATGAAAATTTGATCAAAGATACATCCAATATGCAAGTTTGGTACATGTAGCACTTATACTTTGCTCAATATTGGCTTTTAAAGGCAAAAAAATTCAAGCGGAAAAAAGTAGGTCAAGGTCATTTTTTGAAAGTTTGATCAAAGATACATCAAATATGTAAGTTTGGTTCATGTAGCACTTATACTTTGCTCAATACTGGCTTTTAAAGGCAAAATCATTCAAGCGGAAAAAAGTAGGTCAAGGTCATTTTATGAAAGTTTGATCAAAGATACATCCAATATGCAAGTTTGGTACATGTAGCACTTATACTTTGCTCAATATTGGCTTTTAAAGGCAAAATCATTCAAGCGGAAAAAAGTAGGTCAAGGTCATTTTATGAAAGTTTGATAAAAGATACATCCAATATGCAAGTTTGGTACATGTAGCACTTATACTTTGCTCAATATTGGCTTTTAAAGGCAAAATCATTCAAGCGGAAAAAAGTAGGTCAAGGTCATTTTATGAAAGTTTGATAAAAGATACATCCAATATGCAAGTTTGGTACATGTAGCACTTATACTTTGCTCAATATTGGCTTTTAAAGGCAAAATCATTCAAGCGGAAAAAAGTAGGTCAAGGTCATTTTTTGAAAGTTTGATCAAAGATACATCAAATATGTAAGTTTGGTACATGTAGCACTTATACTTTGCGCAATATTGGCTTTTAAAGGCAAAATCATTCAAGCGGAAAAAAGTAGGTCAAGGTCATTTTTTGAAAGTTTGATCAAAGATACATCAAATATGTAAGTTTGGTACATGTAGCACTTATACTTTGCGCAATATTGGCTTTTAAAGACTTTATTGCTATCTTAACATTTACCTTATCATCTCAACATTTGCCTTATCATTTGAAATAATTTCAAAAATCCCAACCCCAGGGGCTATATCCTCATCTGGATATATTAAATGATGTATAATTAAACATTTGCAACAAAAAAAACCAACAGAATATGAATATAGGAAAGGTAAATGTGTAATCTTAACATTTACCTTATCATCTAGTTCGGACGACGCTGACGCCGACGCCGACGCGGACGCCGACGCCGACGCCGACGCCGGGGGTATTGCAATAGCTCTTTTGCACTAAAGTGCAGTCGAGCTAAAAATGATGATCTCATCTGTGAATATAAACATGTTGACAGTCTGACAGACATTGTGACCTAGATTTGTCCATGATCTCTGTTTACTCTCTGCAATCAGGAAATCGTCTCCTTAATTACTTCCCTTCTCTTATCATTTAAATGTATCTACCCTCACAATCACAAAATGTCCACTATTGTGCAGCTCAAGTCAAAAGACAGAACAGTGCAGATCCATACGTTATGAAGAGCAGACAATTTCCTGTCATTAGAGAGCTTTTCTATGTTGTTTATGTAGACGACCATGGCATGTTAATCCTTTACCTAACTGAAGCTTGATTATTATGTAATCCGAATGTCAGTAACAAACATTTTTATGACAATCAATTTGATTCTTGATGTATAGCCCATAAAAACAAGAGGCTCAAAAGGGTCTTAATATCTATCTTCATTCAAAATGTTTAAAGGGCAAGTCCTTGACATAGACCTTCCAATTAAAAGCCAAATAACAAATGCTAGGTACATGTACCAAAGTGGCACCTCGTGAACTTTCTAAGATATAAACATAGACAAAAGATAAGTGCATTTATCTGAAGGTAAATTATAATCCAAGGTCAAGGTCTTGAGTTCACAGTATTTATAAAAGGACTTGTCCCAAGGAATGCATATGTAAAATGTCTAAGCTACATCTCATATGGCTGAAAAATTATGATAGATGATAGAGATATTGGGGGGAAAAATCAATATTACCCCAATCTCTAAATAAGGGGCATACAAAAAACTTTTATCACAGTGTAGGAACGCTTTTGTACAAAATAAGTTTTTTGCGATTTCCGCAGCAAGAGATTTACATGTATCATTTAAATATCCATCTATGCGTAAACACTAGAAGGTATACTGCTATAGATTCAGTATAGAACATTTCCTTAAGACTGTTTCTTCATAGTCAGGTAGTACTTCGTGTTTTAAATGAATTAGATTGCCGTGAAATTGCAACTTAAAGAATATAATCCATGGAATACAGTTTAAATGTGATTTTTGAGTCCCTACGTATGCCCACCTTGAGCAGTTCCATACTTAAAGAAAGCTTACATAACCTAGTTCACCATGAACACAAACTTGATTGTGTATTTAGAAATAAAGCTTAAATAATGAAAAATTAGTAAACACGAACTGTGCGGTTGTATGCAGCCACTGTAAGAGTTCTGTACTTATCATATTATATTGGCACCTTACACACCAGTAAATCTCCCTCAGCTTCATTATAAGGGGGTATAAAACAACATAATTATAACATTGGAGAATATACTTATAGGGTTTCGGTAATTCTTGTCAATAAAATTCAAATTCAAAGGTATTTATCGTATATGTATGGTACCAATCAAATGTGCTTAGTACAAGTTACTTGTAGTGAACATGAGCCTTCCAACAATGTGTTTTATGTAAAATAGAAAAGAAATTCTGGAATTATATACACATGTATCTGGAGGTAAAATTATGAGCAATAGTAATCGTAAAATTACTACATTGCTAATCATCAGTTCTACAAAGCAATGCAATAACAAGTATTTTTATTTTCTAGAAATAGCAAGGATACTTTAAAGGTAGGTTTCATATTAGAAATTGGTATCTGTATTCCTCCTAGCAAGCCTCAAAAATATAATCTTCACCATGAAATGAACAATGACACCAAATGATAAACCTGAATATTGATTCTGAAGAAATTTGTTCGAATAAGAGGCAAAAAATATCAAGTCATCTCAATTTTAATATATCATAACTTAAATAAATATTCGTATCACATTGCAATAAATGTCTCTCTCTTTATTTCCACCATTTACTTAAGGATGTGAAAGCAGCACCAATGGTTTGAAGCATGGGGTGTGTTGAATTTGTTTGTAATAGTAATGAACCTGCCTCCGCCTCTAGCCCCGCCTCTTTTAATTGAGCAACCAATTGATGAGCAGATAGGTGGTCAGGTGTTTGACCATCTGGACTCTGATTGGCCAGTACATAGTCTATCACTTGAGGATAAAATACTGTATGCACCATCTTTGTGACTAGATTACATTTCAGGAGAAGATCAAATAGTTCTTCATCTTCCACAACCTGTGATGAAAAGTTCTGAAACTGATTATATCATCAAATAAACAGATAAATCATTACTAGATAAACTACTGTAAACTTGAAAATATTCACGTGGGGTTAGTTTTTGCGCATTTGACAAATCAATGAACTTTGCGAAATTTTCCCCCTTATAAAGATAAAGGCAGATATGTTTATACCATGAATACCTCCCCCAAGCGTAATGTCTTGATGTTATAATCGTGAAATTCCCCCCCCCCCCCCCGCAAAAATAGAAAATAGCCCTGTTTACAGTATATGTATCTCAACAGATGGAAAAAGAAATTAAATTAAACATCTAAAGAAATTGGATAAAATTTTGCATCTTATTGTTTCTTTGAAATAATACTAAAAATATCCTTATTTGTCAACCTGTGATTGCATTCATAAATAACTCTAGATAAGAAAGGGTAGAAACATTTAAGCCCAGTATCTCACCTGTTTATGATCAGTGAGCACTTGGATTATCAGAGTTAGTAAACTTTCTTTTCCTGAGATCATTACCAGCTTACATCCATCTATAGCACAATCAGCACTGACCAAACCATGGAATATCTGCTCTACACACTTGGTAAACAAAATCATAATTAATAACACAATCAGGTACAAAAACTGTATTTAAAAATCTGAGCATGAAATTGGTGATTTTTATCTCCCGAATAGAGTAATTGGAAAGAAGAGTTGAAATATAGGTACATTGTATCTGCTACCTAAAATTTACAGATTAAATGCTACAAAGATGAAAAAAGAATTATTATTATTATTACACAAACTATGTAGAAATTAACAGAGGTCCAATTCCTGGGGGGGGGGGATAATTTGAAGGACCTTATCTATTGACAATGTCTTAGAAGTCAGGGTTGTCTACAGTACCAAACTAAGATGGCAACTAAATGTACATACGTACCATGATAAGAAACATATGTACAAACCTTGGCACTCAGAGGGACAGTATCACAGATTTCCTTGTACTTTGGATATACTTCTCTCAGGCTGGTAGAATCTCCAAGCATTTTGGTCAATGTAACAAACCATGGGTGTCCATCTTCCTCCCTGAAATTTATACACATAGATAAGATTCATATTATGTTTCTGTGACAAAAGTCAAAGAAGGGACAAGAGGTTTAGATACACAAAGAAATCTACACAGCTTAATTTTACAAATGATTTGAAGAAAGATATGAGAAGCTCTACATCAATATAGTTTGAGCAAAAAAAAAAATCCTTAATGTTTACCTTTCACTTGTAGCACTTAATTTTGGCCATAGCTGTAGTAATTTGCACACAGCCAAATACTGACTGCATGATGAACTTTGTTCCAGTAACTTTTGCCACAACCTGTACCTTTTATCATCTGAGTTGATATCATCTTCTTCAACCTTCAATGATAAAATCACATAAAAGTATTTCTTTTCTCTGAAATAAGGGAATTAGGTTTTCTGCAAAGACTTTTTGTTTTAATTTGAGAATGATATATATGCACAACCAATGTAATTCCCTGAGATGAAACTATTGAAAGGAACTTGTTGCATTTTACATGTAAATGCTCTTAATGTCACAATGCATGAGATCTAAAGAAACATGGCATGACGGTTTTTCTAAGCTGCAAACTGAACCCACGGTGACCTGAATTTTAATGTCACCTTTTTACCTAGAAAACAAAATTTCAGAAAACAAGAATGAAAAAGACAACTGTGGTGCATAGATATACAATAAATGTCATAATTTATGTTTTGTTATGGGTATGCAATACACAGCAAAAGCATTTATCGCATGAAATGCGCAAACATGCATACATGTACAATAAATGTACTTGCTGTGTGCTGCATTCCGTAACAAAACACAAATTAAGATACTTATTCTCTATGTTAATAATATTCTTATAAGTAATATAAAAGATGACTTGGTAGTTATTACATTTAACAAAACCTTTAATAATCTAAAGTTAAGTACAAAGACATTTCAGAGAATTACATGTACATGTTGATAAAACATTTTGTATGTGTATAGAAAGCTTACCAGAGAAAAAGGAGAAAAACTATGAAAGAGTGGGACTTAATCAATGAAAAGATTGAAAGAAAATACATGTATATGTACATGTTTATCATAACATTGAAGGTAAAGTCACATGTAAGATCAGAACAAGTCTTGATAAAAGTTTCTTCACTACAATATAAAACATCAAACCTCTATATCTGTCCATGATGACTTAACAACAGCCTGTGTCCTGTACAGTATCAAAAGGACCAGATCACCCTCTGATAAATGAAAGCTCTGAAAATCAAAATTATAGCAATAAATTGGCAAAATGATAAATTACCTGTACATACAAAATACATGTATGTACATGTATGCACATACCTTCAAAAATCTGATCTTGACTATTACAAATTGAAAGTTGTTTATAGCTAATATTTCTTTTTTAAAATATCTTATACTACACAAGAAGAGCTCCTTTTCATGAACTTATATGAAATTCTAAAATCAACTTATTGAATATACCCTGTGTAAAGTGAAACTTACTTTTTCTAGTATAAACAAGACATCAAGCCTTGGTTTTACAGCCACATTACTGTCGGAACAATATGACCGTAGTAACTCCATCACATCCTCTACTGTTACTCTGCTCTCTCTAGAAGAAACACAGCGACAAACAATAACATCAACAATATTCTGCAGAGCTTCAGTTTAAAAATAATGTTTCATCCTTTTTAAATAAATATTTCCTTTTTACTGAAAATTATCAGTTTTTTTCCATTTTGACAACTGAAGAATGTACATGTACATGTATTTTTGAGTTGGCAAAGCCAACTCTCATTGCTATCGCTTTCAACTTTGCACTTGATAACCCTGCACGGACCAAGCAATGCACAATGTTACTGGCGCAGTAAGAAATAGGACCACTACGATTTGACAAAAGAACATATTAGATGACATACATTTAAGTTCAAGTTGTAAATAATGGGTTAAATGCATTATGAGAATGCAAAAAAAAATGCTACAAGGAACGATGCTTTAGGAATAGCGATCACTTGTTGATGTCAGTGCATTAAAATATGGCGCATCTTCTTCTTTGTACTTCCCTCCTCTGTATAAGGAGCATCCCATTTTTTGATAAATACATGTAGGTAAATGTATTGTATTTAGCATAAAAAAGACCTTAGATATTAAAATTTGTGGATGTGTAGAAGACTTAAGACAAGTAAATCAATCCATCAATCAATCAATAATATTTATTTAAAGTCAGACATACACGTAATTTATATATACATAACAATCAACATTAGCTCTGATGAGCTATTTACCGACAAGGAAAAAAGGCTTTTCAGTTGATATTTTATAAACCTAAGATATTGGTTTTAAGTTGATTAAGAAGTTTCAAAAGCAAATATCTCCTAAAGTAAAAGTGATAGGACTTTATACTTCATACATACACCCATAACAATTGCAACAAATTTGACATGATCATATTGACCTTGAACTCTGACCTCAAAAGCAGTTATTTGGTTAAGAAGTTCTATCATTTTATATATTTATATATTTCCAGACTTTTTTTTTTTAGATTTCAGACAACTCTTGTATTGTGAGAATCACTCATTCAAGCATTTGAGTCATAGATTTGGAGTTTGATTTGTGCCAGTTTTATACTTGTCTTCTGTATGTTCGTCTCAATGTTACTTTTTGCCAACTCGCAGGACTTTCAGTCCTTTGATTTTCTTTTTCTTATCTATCTTGTGAATGTAGGGCATACATGTCTCTTAATTTGAAAGTGTTTTCAACACATAATCTTTTGGAAATCCAAGCAGTGACTGGATATAGAGATACAAACTTAAGTTAATGTAAATGATTTACCCTCTTTCTATATCAGACTGAATATTTGTTACTACATCCTCCAAACAAGTAAGAACCTTTCTTTTCTTCAGTCCAAGAACTTTACCATCAGACCTGAAAAAATCAGATGTATTCCTGAAATACAAGTGCTCACAAATAACATGTACTAGGGGTACAATTCTACATTCTTAAAGAATATAAAATGCTTAGCTCTCAACCTTGGTACCGATTGAATGTAAATATCTAAGGTTTATCACTCATCATTCAAAAATAATGGCCAAATTATTTGTTTCAACATTCCTGAAAGTTGTTGCAAGATTCTTGCAGAAAAGTGGTTCAGCTGACAGCAGAGATACTTTTCCAGATGAAGTCATACATGAACCTGGAAAATATTGCTGTGTGCAGAATGACATTGTTAGTGACAATACTTACCGTAATTGTTGTATGACCTTGCTGATGGCTTCTTGTGTGGCTGATTTGACCTGCCATCCTACATTAACCACTTCTAGAAAACTCGAAACAACATCCAAAGGTACGCCATCTAATATGATACTGGTATAAAGGTTTTTTAACTGAAATAATGAAAGTATAATTTGAAATAAAAACTATTTCATATAGCGAAGACATTTGTGACTAAGTTTCAATTGTACATACAAATTTTGAAGACTGACCATCTGCTTTCAGTATGACATCTCCATCATTTTTGCTTGTAAGAAAGAGTAAGGAGGAGGAAGGGGTATTTAAATTAAAAGTGAAAAAAATGAGCAGATTTTCTCCTTGTGAAATTGATTAAGATTTCCCTCACCCTAGTATATAGTACTTCCTGTTATCATTTTTACTACCCATGTCATTAATTTTTGGACAAATACTGATAATTTAATAATTATTAATCTTTGGAAGTCATAGTCTGAGTCATAGAGTTGACAATAATAAGAGTACATTTATCATTCAATAA
This sequence comes from Pinctada fucata, assembly GCA_028142955.1. Taxonomy (NCBI): domain Eukaryota; kingdom Metazoa; phylum Mollusca; class Bivalvia; order Pterioida; family Pteriidae; genus Pinctada; species Pinctada fucata. The sequence continues at coordinate 69,495,355 of AP027104.1, read as the reverse complement.
TAGATACATTTGTCTTTATAATAAGCATGAAAATGTTTATCATTCAGTTTTCTCATTTTAAAAAAATACAACTCTAAAGATGGTTTGGCCGGATTGCTAAGTAAGTTTTTGTCACTAAATTGAAAGGTCTTGTCAGAGGCAACCTACCTGTATAATATTATGTTTCTACTGTGTATATAGTTCCCGAGATTTTGCTTAAACCAGAGACTTTGACCGAAATATTTAACTAGGTCAAAGTCCAAAGTCAAGGTCACTAAGTCAAATGTTATGACAGAAATTGAAAGGTCTTGTCATAGGCAACCTACATGCATAATATAAAGTTTCTACAATGTATAGTTCCTTAGATTTTGCTTCACCCAGAGACTATAACCAAAATCTTTAAATAGGTCAAAGACCAAGGTCAAGGTAACTAGGTCAAATGTTACAATATAAACTGAAAGGTGATGTCATGGGCAACCTTTATGTATAATAAAAAGTTTCTACTGCTTTCATTCCTTATAGTCCGGCAGATTCTTGCATAAATCGTTCACTTTTTGATAAAAGCATGAAATTTGGTACACATATTCATTAAGACCCATCTTGAAGATTTAGCTATGGTGCCATCCCAGTTTTTGTCTAAAAAGGGATATTTTGGGGTAAAAATGTTTTTTTGACTCAAAAAGCACTAAAAATTGGGAAAAGGCTATAACTCATTGATAAATTGATATTTTTCCCCATTTTCCCCCTTATTTCTATCAGTTAAACCCATTTGAAATAGTAAGGTATTGAATCAACTTGATTTCGGTGAATTAAGGTCTATTTTTTTGGTAAAAACGTTGATTTTTTTGCTCAGAAATCACCGGAAAATGGAAAAAGGCAATATCTCATGAATAAATGTATTTTTTTTGGAAGTTCTTTCATAATATTATCCTGAAGTACCCTTTTGGAGAATTAGCTATATTGCCATCTTAATTTCAAATAGCTAAGACACATTAATTTGGGTAAAAATGGTGTTTTTGGTCTTGAAATCTCTTAAAACCGGAAAAAGGCTTTAAGTCTTTGGACCAGATCCCAAATTTGAGGTAATTGGTATCATCCAAAGTGAATAAACGATACCCATATATTCTGATATTACTTTTGTGTATGAAAATGTATTGTAACAATGAATAAAAAGGTAGCTAAGACAGATATTTTTCTTTTTTGGGGGGGGGATCTTAGTTTTTTAGTCGAAAATCAATTGAAATTGGAAAAAATGTACAACATTTGTATGGATGATGATTTAAAAAGTTGATAAATATGAATTATATTACTTTTGGTGCTCTTTCATATGTTATAAGTTTTTAGTTCCAAATTCAAATTCTTCTCTGTGTTTTGGGGTAAAAACGTCGAATTTTTGCAAATTTTTGAAATAAGACGAAATCTAGATTTTTTCCCTGCTTTTCACTTACCTGGCATTGCATATGACCAATCAATGATGAATTAAACAACATTTTCAATGTCTCCTCTTTCAAATGACATATTTACATTCATATTTTATATATTTACATTCTTAATATTTTGCAAAATCCTCAAAATTTTCGTTTTTATACAGAAACCTGTGTTTTCAATTAGCATGATTAGAAATCTAGGATTTTTGTACATCAATTTAAACATTACCTTTATGCATTATGAAATAAATGATTGAAGTCTATTTTGTTGTATGATTTTTCTGACTTTTTCAGATAAAATATGTGTTGCTGATATTTTCATTCATAATTAAAGTGTTTTTTGGGGAATAATAATGAACAAAAATCGCTTATTTCTGGAGAATTTTTTATCGAATCTCTAAGAATTTTTAAAATGATATCAGGAACGTACTTTAAGTTATGTAGGTTCATCCATGAATTTTAAAATTGTTTGAAACAAACATGATATATCTGCTACTTAATTTTGGGCAAAATGCCTGTTTTTCGTTTAAAAACAACATATTTCTGAAAAAATTCTTTAAATCAATTGTCTTATCTAATAATATAGATTTAAGGCAATTTTCATAAAGAAAGTAAATGATCTGATCAAACGAAAGTAAAATGCAAAATAATAGCTCATTTCAGTCAACATTTTGGGGCAAAACTTGTATTTTTTTTTTTTTAGCAAAAACCACTTATTTTGAGAAAATGATTTATATTTCTTTTAAGCTGCCAATTTGAAACATCTTAGCTTTGATAATACTATTGTCTCTTATAATGAATGGATATGAATGTCCTTCAATAACTGAAATTCATTTTTATGCTATTTTTGGGGCAAAAAACCCTAACTATGCACAAAATTACATATTTTGTGAATCATTTTTAAAATTTATATATCTTAATGAATGAAAACAGTAGAGCTTTCCTTTAATTTAATGGCCTTTAAGTGATCAAGTGAAATGAGTCAGAAAAGATTGTTTTGATTGTTTTGCTATTTGGGGGTAAAATATTCATTTTCATTTAAAAATCACTTACTTCTCGGAGATCTTTTTTACTTTGAAATGCTACATTACTGATTATATTCAAAAGTGTTCTGGGGTATATCATAGTTTGCCATATTGAGTTATATAAATCTAAGGTATCTCTTGCTAATTTGTAAGATATTTTTCGGCCAAAAGTATGTTTTATATATAGAAATAGATGAAAACAAGAATTTTACTGAAGAAATAAGTATCATTTTCAAATTTGTACTTTTATTATCTTTATTTCCTATCAAATTGTTTATTCCTATTTAATGTTCTCATCATTTTATTCTAATCTTATAAAGTATTTTACATTTTGGGTAAAAGTAAAACTGAAAATGCAATAAAGCTTATTTAGAAGTTATGTATTGCTAGCGTTTGAAAGATAAATGCTTGCTTTACGACCTTATGTTTATGTATTTAACCCAAAATATAACATTCACAACTGAGAAATGATGAATAAGTAAGAAAAAACCAGCTAGATAAGAAATAAAGAATTTTAAAAATGATTTTTTCTTTTATACTTCTTGTAAATATGTTCTATGTCGGTCTAAAACCTCAGTAGAGCTTATGTTTTGTACCTGTTATAGTGGCATGCCGACTCTAAATAAAGCTTATCTTATCTTATTTTCCTGTTTTCTATAAATAAAAATGTTTTGCCCAAAAATATCATTCAAATTAATAAGGAATACATTCTTGTATCTTAACGTACAAGGACAAACTATGATATACCCCAAAACACTTTTGAATATGTGACCACAATAAAGATGTAGAATTTGATAGTATTAAGATTTTTCCAGAAATCGGCAATTTTTGAAGAACAATTAAGATATTACCTCCCAAAAATATCAAAATAATCAAGTAATCTCTTCTGGCTCATTCCATTTGATCACTTAAAATGCCATTAAATAATAGGAAACCTTTCCTGATTTGATTCACAAAAATAATATTTTCTAGCCAATTCGACCAAATATTTCATTGCAGACAGAAATTAAGGTTATCGTAAAAAAAAACTTTATATTATAAATGAATTAATGAGTTATAGCCAAGTGTTTCCAAACAACAAAATTGAAGTTTTTAACAAAAACATTCCTTGATACACTTGTTAAGATGACCATCACTTAAGGCTTTATAGCCTTTTTCCCATTTTCTCGGGATTTTAGAGCAAAACACAACATTTTTACCCAAAAAATATTTCGTTATACTCTGAAGTCAAAGTAACATCATTGCTCATTATTTCAGATTAGTTGTAAGGATGAAATAATATTGATCTAAAATGAACAAAATATAAATGAATCAATGGATATAAGCCCTTGAAATTCCAGTTTTTAGAGATTTTGAATCCAAAAACACTATTTTTACCCAAAAAAAATGTGTCTTTGATCATTGAAATTAAGATGACACTATAGCTAATTCTCCAAAAGTGTACTTCAGGATAATATTATGAAAGTTACTGTCAAAAAAATTAACAAATTTATGAGTTATTGCCTTTTTCCATTTTTCTATGATTTCTGAGCAAAATTTGACATTTTCACCCCAAAATAATCCATTAAACTTTAAAATCAAAGAAACATCATTGCTTACTATTTCAGATTAATTGTAAGGATGAAATATGATTAAAGAATTGACAAAATATGAAAGAATCAATAACTAAAATCCTTTTTCCAGTTTTTAGAGATTTCTGATCAAAAACACAATTTTTACCCAAAATTAATGTCTCTTTGCTCATTGAAATTAAGATCGCGCTATACCTGATTCTCCAAAAGGTCACTTCAGGATAATATTATGAAAGAACTTCCTTAAAATTCACATTCATTCATGAGTTATTGCCTTTTCCCATTTTTCTGTGATTTCTGAGCAAAATTTAACATTTTCACCCCAAAATAATCCATTACACTTTTAAATCAAAGAAACATCATCACTTGCTATTTCAGATTAATTGTAAGGATGAAATATTATGAAAGAATTAACAAAATATGAAAGAATCAATGACTAAAAGCCTTTTCCCAGTTTTTAGAGATTTCTGTTCAAAAACATAATTTTTACCCCAAATTAATGTCTCTTTGCTCTTTGGAATTAAGATCGCACTATACCTGATTCATCAAAAGGTCACTTCAGGATAATATTATGAAAGAACTTCCAAAAAATTTACATTCATTCATGAGTTATTGCCTTTATCCGTTTTTCGGTGATTTCTGAGCAAAAAACAATGTTTTTACCCAAAAATATTATTTTATGCACTGAAATCAAGATGTTTCAATATCTTGCTATTTCAAACAGGTCTTAATGGCAAAAATAAGAAAAAATGGGGGGAAAATATCAATTTATGAATGAGTTATAGCCTTTTCCCAATTTTTAGTGATTTTTGAGTCAAAATAATATTTTTGCCCCAAAATATCCCTTTTTAGACTGAAATTGAGATGGCACCATAGCTAAATCTTCAAGATGGGTCTTAATGAGTGTGTGTGCCAAATTTCATGCTTTTATCACGAAATGAACAATTAGGCCCATTTTTGGCCAGAATCTGCCGGATTATTAGATTTTGCTTCAGCCAGAAACATTAACCAAAATGTTGATGACAGACAGACGGACGCAAGACGGATGGACATCGTCAATTTATAGACCAGAATTGCTTTGCAATCTGGCCAAAAATGTATAAGGGGCTAAATGCCTTAATGTTAAAGTAAGGTTCTAGCCCATTCTTGATTCATTAAATCCCCGTTCAATTTTGAACATGTATACAATGACTTTATATTGTAGTAGTTACCTACCTTATCAAGATTTCCTTTGGACAAATCGAAATGTTCAATATAGACAGCAAGGTCAGCGTCTTCTTGTATAGTAGATAATGTATCATTCTTTAAGCTCTCTAGATGAGACTGATAACCTAGTAATACTGAAGCAGCATCCTCCCAGCTCACTCTCTGCCTTTAAATAATATATACATGTATCTAATCAATTTATAATTCATATGTCATAAATCATATCATACTATAACAATGGTGAGGTACTGCATACTGAATTTCAAAATAATGCTTGAACTTCTAAAGAAGATTTAGTTCTACAGCATTACTTACTTAGAATCATCCATTTTCTTTTTCTTTCCTCCTTGTTGGCGAGAAAACTTCAATGTTCTTTTTACAATTTCCTGTCTGCACTCTAGCTCTAACTGGATACAATGTCAAATAAAATTTCCTTTACAATTTATATGTCTTATCAAAGAGACAGCACAATATATACATGCATGGCACATGTACTGAAAATGAATGTTGTGTAATTTGTATTGTTTCACATAGCGACTAATTAATATCAACATGACATAATATTTTACTTCACTAATGTGATATTACTAACAAAAAAGTCTTCTTTATTTTCTGTAGTGATAAATGTAAACCTTTTCTCTAGAATCCCTAACAAACACCACAGCATCAGTAAAGTTGATAACATCTGATGGTAATAACTTCTGTAAAGTCTCTCCACAACTCTCATATCTGTGAATCCATCCAGCCTGAAATCATACAAAATGTAAGAAAATCTAAATGTAACACCCCCCCCCCCCCCCAATGTAAGCATTATGTCTGAAATGTCCAAAATTTATATGTCCTTAAATCAGAACAAAATATCCTGAAATCATTATGACCAGGTTGCTTTGTGTACAGTTTAAAAAATCAAAAGTAGGAAAACAATATACATGTAGGTACAGAAAAGAAGATGTTTGCATCTAATTATCGTTTTTCTCACCACAGAAGATGGTATCTTTACTGTAGACCAGAACGTTTGTACTGCCCAGGCACAGTGTACTACACTGGGATGTAGGAATCCTCCATGCTGTAAATAAAAGTATAATAGAATTCTCATGATGTTACCACATAATCATAGTCTGATTTTTTGGTTAGATGACTGACTTGTAGCAGAGTCGGGTGTTACATGCTGAATTTTGTTGTAGCTGTTCTATTTTTTTTGTCATTGTATTTAACTTTTAGATATATTTTTTAAATCTTAAACCAAAAGTTAATCTTTGTTTATGGCAAGACTTAATGCTAGACCCTGTTCTTACCCCATCAGGTATCTTTGATGCTAACTTTGCGATGACATTAACATTGCTGCTTGTTAGAACAGGAACTATAACATCTACCGCATTGTGGGATGGATCCATTAAGTTTTTGTAGTTCAGACCTGGAACATAAACATGAACCTTTACATACCAGATATACATGTATATGTTCGCACTGAGCCATTAATGGGTATACATATACATATACATATAGAGCAGTTGATTGGTGGGCTCAGCAGAGCTAGCCATGTCAAAAGTAAGAATATTCAGGACTACACTGAATTTTATCCAATTTTCAAAAGTAAACATCATAAAGTAAACAGTCCTTAATCCAAGAGGGAAATGGATACAATGTAGCAAGTTTCAAGAATGCGCCATAGTTTGTGTCCTCTGTCATAGGAACTGGCTAAACAGTGAACCAAAGCTGAGAGGAGGGTGTAAATAAAATACAACTAATCTGAAAGTTTTCTAATAATCGGGGAAACAAAAGGCCCAAGGGGGACACATCACTCACCTGAGGTGCAGACAAAGGGATGAAAGTGGCCAATTTGTTAAAGGACATTGAGTACTAACTTCCTTTAAGGTTTTGTGAAATACTTTGCTGCCATTACAAAAGAGAATTCGAAAATGCTACAGCCAATTGGAGCCCTCGGTGGCTGTATTGTTGATCAATCTGCTTGAAAAACACAAACTTTTTAGAGGACCTTGAGTACTTGCTTCCTGTAAAGTTTAGCAAAATTCTGTGCAGTGGTTGCAGAGGAGATGTCAAAAATGTTAAAAGTTTACAACAGACGGACAGACGAAGGGAAGACAGACAGCAGGCTTTACCAAAAGCTCACTTGAGCTTTGCTCAGGTGAGCTTAAGAATTATCAGAAATAAATTTGGCCCTCATGTCAGGGATATCCTACTGTCCCAACTCGAAAAGCTTAATTTTAGTACATTAAACCCAAGTCATTATAATCATAAAGTATGTAGATTAATACTACCTGGTACAGCAGGTTTTATTTTCTTGATGAGTTTGACATGGTCATCTGGGGAGATGGAATCCTTTAGGCCTGAGTGCGGCAGTAGGCTGTAGTAATACCTAAGTCTATCTAGGTCCGTACCATCAATTGTAGGGTAAACGTAGATATCCATACGACTCACAAACTCATCTGTATTTGTCTTCAGAGTCTCTAAAATCTTCATCTTGTTCACTCTCTGTTCCATCTCCTCTGTAGAAAGCCTGTTGAGTTTTTATATTTTTGGAACCATCAATATATTCTACATCTATGGGTATATTTTCAAGGCATTTACATGTAAATGTATTATACATGTATCTCTGATATCAATGATTTACAGAACACAGAATGGTAGAATCTTCACTTCAATCTGATGTTCCTTTGTATGTAATTTTGAATATTTCAGCAGAGTAATATCACACATGATATATTATCATACTAACCCACTGTTAGAGAACAGGAACTCCTGGTGAGCCATGTAGATTTCCCATAGTTGTATATCATCCCTCTGTGCCAGTGATACTGATATATCATACACATTGTATTATTGTACTTACCCACTGTCAGAGAACAGGAACTCCAGGTGAGCCATGAAGATTTCCCATAGAGGTATATCATACCTCTGTGCCAGTACTTACCCACTGTCAGAGAACAGGAACTCCAGGTGAGCCATGAAGATTTCCCATAGAGGTATATCATACCTCTGTGCCAGTACTTACCCACTGTCAGAGAACAGGAACTCCAGGTGAGCCATGTAGATTTCCCATAGTTGTATATCATACCTCTGTGCCAGTACTTACCCACTGTCAGAGAACAGGAACTCCAGGTGAGCCATGTAGATTTCCCATAGTTGTATATCATACCTCTGTGCCAGTACTTACCCACTGTCAGAGAACAGGAACTCCAGGTGAGCCATGTAGATTTCCCATAGTTGTATATCATACCTCTGTGCCAGTACTTACCCACTGTCAGAGAACAGGAACTCCTGGTGAGCCATGTAGATTTCCCATAGTTGTATATCATCCCTCTGGGCCAATGATACTGATATATCATACACATTGTATGATTGTACTTACCCACTGTCAGAGAACAGGAACTCCTGGTGAGCCATGTAGATTTCCCATAGTTGTATATCATCCCTCTGGGCCAATGATACTGATATATCATACACATTGTATGATTGTACTTACCCACTGTCAGAGAACAGGAACTCCAGGTGAGCCATGAAGATTTCCCATAGTTGTATATCATACCTCTGTGCCAGTACTTACCCACTGTCAGAGAACAGGAACTCCTGGTGAGCCATGTAGATTTCCCATAGTTGTATATCATCCCTCTGGGCCAATGATACTGATATATCATACACATTGTATGATTGTACTTACCCACTGTCAGAGAACAGGAACTCCAGGTGAGCCATGAAGATTTCCCATAGAGGTATATCATACCTCTGTGCCAGTACTTACCCACTGTCAGAGAACAGGAACTCCAGGTGAGCCATGAAGATTTCCCATAGAGGTATATCATACCTCTGTGCCAGTACTTACCCACTGTCAGAGAACAGGAACTCCAGGTGAGCCATGAAGATTTCCCATAGTTGTATATCATACCTCTGTGCCAGTACTTACCCACTGTCAGAGAACAGGAACTCCAGGTGAGCCATGTAGATTTCCCATAGAGGTATATCATACCTCTGTGCCAGTACTTACCCACTGTCAGAGAACAGGAACTCCAGGTGAGCCATGAAGATTTCCCATAGTTGTATATCATACCTCTGTGCCAGTACTTACCCACTGTCAGAGAACAGGAACTCCAGGTGAGCCATGAAGATTTCCCATAGAGGTATATCATACCTCTGTGCCAGTACTTACCCACTGTCAGAGAACAGGAACTCCAGGTGAGCCATGAAGATTTCCCATAGTTGTATATCATACCTCTGTGCCAGTACTTACCCACTGTCAGAGAACAGGAACTCCAGGTGAGCCATGAAGATTTCCCATAGTTGTATATCATACCTCTGTGCCAGTACTTACCCACTGTCAGAGAACAGGAACTCCAGGTGAGCCATGTAGATTTCCCCTAGAGGTATATCATACCTCTGTGCCAGTACTTACCCACTGTCAGAGAACAGGAACTCCAGGTGAGCCATGAAGATTTCCCATAGTTGTATATCATACCTCTGTGCCAGTACTTACCCACTGTCAGAGAACAGGAACTCCAGGTGAGCCATGTAGATTTCCCATAGAGGTATATCATACCTCTGTGCCAGTACTTACCCACTGTCAGAGAACAGGAACTCCAGGTGAGCCATGTAGATTTCCCATAGAGGTATATCATACCTCTGTGCCAGTACTTACCCACTGTCAGAGAACAGGAACTCCAGGTGAGCCATGTAGATTTCCCATAGAGGTATATCATACCTCTGTGCCAGTACTTACCCACTGTCAGAGAACAGGAACTCCAGGTGAGCCATGAAGATTTCCCATAGAGGTATATCATACCTCTGTGCCAGTACTTACCCACTGTCAGAGAACAGGAACTCCAGGTGAGCCATGAAGATTTCCCATAGTTGTATATCATACCTCTGTGCCAGTACTTACCCACTGTCAGAGAACAGGAACTCCAGGTGAGCCATGTAGATTTCCCATAGAGGTATATCATACCTCTGTGCCAGTACTTACCCACTGTCAGAGAACAGGAACTCCAGGTGAGCCATGAAGATTTCCCATAGTTGTATATCATACCTCTGTGCCAGTACTTACCCACTGTCAGAGAACAGGAACTCCAGGTGAGCCATGTAGATTTCCCATAGAGGTATATCATACCTCTGTGCCAGTACTTACCCACTGTCAGAGAACAGGAACTCCAGGTGAGCCATGTAGATTTCCCATAGAGGTATATCATACCTCTGTGCCAGTACTTACCCACTGTCAGAGAACAGGAACTCCAGGTGAGCCATGTAGATTTCCCATAGAGGTATATCATACCTCTGTGCCAGTACTTACCCACTGTCAGAGAACAGGAACTCCAGGTGAGCCATGAAGATTTCCCATAGAGGTATATCATACCTCTGTGCCAGTACTTACCCACTGTCAGAGAACAGGAACTCCAGGTGAGCCATGTAGATTTCCCATAGAGGTATATCATACCTCTGTGCCAGTACTTACCCACTGTCAGAGAACAGGAACTCCAGGTGAGCCATGAAGATTTCCCATAGAGGTATATCATACCTCTGTGCCAGTACTTACCCACTGTCAGAGAACAGGAACTCCAGGTGAGCCATGAAGATTTCCCATAGAGGTATATCATACCTCTGTGCCAGTACTTACCCACTGTCAGAGAACAGGAACTCCAGGTGAGCCATGTAGATTTCCCATAGTTGTATATCATACCTCTGGGCCAGTGATACTGATATATCATATACATTGTCCTCAAGGGTCCTAAAAACCATCAAAAAGTTATTTCTTAATGCACTCTTGGTAAATTTAGCAAAACTTCATCAGCTATAAATCATTTTTTGTATGTGTAGTTTGAATTAAGTTTAAGATTAATCTTCTTTGCACTTACATGGCCAAACCTAGGATTGTCTCCCTTTTATATTCATCTTCATCTGTAAATCTGATGATATCTACACCTAAAATAAAAACATTTAGGTAGTATGTCTATGTAAATATAAACAATATCAAATTAACCCCTTTCCTATAAGTGCAGTCCAGTTGTTTTGGAAGGCAAAATGAATATATTTCCAGCAAAATGACATCAAGGACTATCAGGTTTTAATGTAACAAGAGTCAGACCAGCCATCCACAAAATGCTAGTCACACAGGTATGTTATTACGTTATAAAGGCTTACCATATTCTACATAAAATCTATGACAAACATGAATTATGACAAAGTGTTTCAGTTACAAGTCAAGTATTGGAAACTGAAATACTCATTCAATATGTGATACATGTATGTGGAGTTAAAGTTATGCAGCGTTACATGTAGGGGTCCATCGATGCTCAATTTGGTGTTCTATTGTGATTGCTGTTGAGATTGTCGTCAAGATCTTCTTTATCTCATGTTCATGCATGTATATGTACTTTACCTCTTCCCAGGCCCTGTAGAGTTTTAGCCTGGATGTAGTCCTCAAGTTCCTCACTATATTGTTTCAGTTTTGGAATCAACTCTAACACATCTTGTGGCCAATCAAAATCCTTCCTCTTGTTCACAAGCGATATCACCTTTGTCATTACTTTATGAGGAGGTAGCTGGTACAAAAAGTTCATATCCCTGTCTGTTAGAGGTTTTACGGAGGAATAGATCTGTAGAGCGTAATAATACAGAGCAAGTTGCAGGGTCACAGCTGTCTTAGGGAAGGTGTCAAAACATTTTTCTGCATCTGTAGCACATGGTAATGCTAAAAGGTAAGCCAGGCCAAGAGTGGAATCTGTGGCCAACTTGGCATTGGACAGCTTCAGCAAAACTGGAAACAAAAATATTTGAAATTAGTTTAAAACATCATAAAACAGTAGGAACAGAACTGCCAATCCATGAAGTATTTTCAAAAAATCATTGTATATTTTAATCCAGACATACATGTTCTTCAATGTGTTCACATCTTTAAGAATATGTATGAGAAAAATCTTAATGAAGAAGTATAAAACTAATCAGTCAGCAAAAATTCATAAACTTGTTCTTAACTTTGGACAAGCATCACCAATAATAAGTATTCTCTGTTCTTTACGTTAACATGAAAGTTCTCTACAATTTAAATGATTGTGTATAGTAGAGTCCTATATACAGACCTTCTGTAGCTGGCTCACTTTTCTCTCCATCTGTCATCATCTCCTCCAGTTTGACAGTTCTTAACAGATTTTCACTGATTTCTACACTAGGATCCTCTGATACGGTCCCTCTGCTGTAATCCACTGCTGACTGAAACAATAACATGACAATTGATTTCTTTTTCTGGATTCATTTCATACAATTAGACTATATTTTGTTGGCTTCTTATGCTAGTACTCTCATAGCCAAAGTATGGCGGCCTTTTATTTTTTTCTTGTTAATACAACATGTCCAAGGAGTACCACCTCTATTAAATTTTGTTCTTACACTGGACACTGTGGAGATTGTTAAATCAGATCAAGTTGTCCGTTCTGTTTCTAAGATGGCGTGTTAATGTCTCCATCTGTTAGTAAACTTGTTTTGTTTGAGATCCCCTCACTATCTTTGTTTCATATTTTTCAAGAATTTGTATGTCTATTGATTGTGAATTTAGGATTACTCTGTGTTGTGTGTTTGACTTTTAAACTATTTGAACATACTGTATTTTAAAACAAAAACATTTATGCATAGATAAAAAGGCAGGAGAATTTCATAAACTTTTGCTGGTTTATCTTAATACATGAACATGTACAAATGTACTTACAAGATCTTGGTAGGCATTTGGTTGTAGATTTGCATAAAATGGATGTATTCCTTGTCTCTCAAACTTCTCATTATTGTCTGTGTAGATTTCAGAAGTCTGTCTCTGCATAGGTTGTTTTAGGGCGTATATAGTCCCCTCCCACCATTTTTTGTCAGCTGATTGGGGAATAAAAGAAATATTACATCACTGTTGAAGAATTTAAAAATGTTCATGGTGTGATAAGAAGTTAGGAAACAGAAATTCCATGGCTTTATGATAATAAATAGGCATACATGTACATGTATAGTATTAGTTTCTTCATTTCCTGAGTGTAGGGTACTGGTCGAGGACCAGTGGCCGCCCAGGACCAGTTACCGCCTGCCGCATTTTAGAGGGACTTAGGGTTGGAATAATGACATGAAAATTTGTCAGAAGGCTTTTAGACATATATTTTCCTGATTATGAAAAAAAGAAGCTCATCCGGTCGCTAGATTTGTTAAAATTACAAGAAGAGCATTATTGACATGAATTCCGGGGTTGGGGAGAGGGTAGGTGTATTCAATCTATCAATGTGGTCGTTTGCTTTGGGATTTTTTCCTAAAAAGGCACTATACTATCAAGTAAAGATCACTTTTATTACTGTGAAAGCACTGGAACAAAATATTTCAGTTTACAGAAATAGGAGCCAAATAGGCGGTAACTGGTCCTGCAGTCTTGCAAAAAGTGTCCAATTTCAGTCACACTTCAAGACATTCTGTAAACAAATTAATCAACTTTTTCAAAGAAAATCGTATATAACCCAGTGTGATAAGGGTACACTATTGTACATCCAAAGTTTCAATCAAATATTTCATCAATTACAAATTTTATTAGCAAAAAACCCTGAAAAATAGGCGGCCACTGGTCCTCCACCAGTACATTAAATAGATATATTTATGTTTTGAAAGTTTATGGACAGCGCAGAAAGGAGACTGAATATATTTTGTTCTTCTTCTTTCACTCTTTAACATCTATTTTGACATTATGAAAGCAGCCAAACGTGACAATTAAATTTCAAAATCTAACAATAAATGATGTTGGGCAGAAAAAGAAGTGCAGAATCAAGAAAATACAGTATCTGTAGTCAATGCAGAGGTTTGAAATATATAAGTTAAAATGGAATCACAAATTTTCAACAGTACTAACAAAGACCAAAAAATGGAAACAAATTCTTCTTTTCAATTGTAGTACATGTACTGTACTGTACATATACACATACATGTACATTTGGTAGTTCTTACCAACAGTAGACAGAACAGCCTTAGTCGTCTTTGTTGTTGATGTCAGGATTTGTTTGGTTTGTTTGAGGGCAGAGGAAGGAGAGAAAGGATTGTCTCCCCTTACTGAACTCCTCTCCTGTGTACCCTTGTGGATTGTGTCATACAGAACCTGAAATATTTCAATCATTCACAATATCTTAGTTTACATGTGACCTTTTTACGAAATATATACGGTGCTCCTCCGATTGTAACGCCAACATCCATCTGGGTTTGGCAGTTTAACTAGGGGCGATAAATCAGGGGAGTTGTGTAATGTCATCAGAAAAATGTTACACCTTATTGAGACTTTAAAAGACTTTTAGCTCGAAGTTTGGCTTCAATCACATCATACTCTCTTCATCAAATTAATATCCCATATTACTCAATGCATAATGTCCATGAAATTTGGACAGTTAAGTACAGGCATTTGACAAAGTACAAATGATACAGTAACAAGACTAACATGACCAAAGTGTCTATACATGTACATGTATAAGGAACATGTCTTGAACTAAACATAACAGTCAAAGTACACTTATGACTACACTTGATCAATTCTTTTTGGAAATTGTAAACTTGATATCCTAACTTCCATCTAACTAATGGTAAGTTGATAGAAGATTTATCACACTTGAATGATTTGAGAAGGTGTATTGGGAATATACTAGTGTTTTCTCTATCTACCTGAGTCTCTAACAGAGCTTTAGCTTGTAGTATAGGTTCTATCATGTCTCCATCACAATATGTCATGGCAAATGTTAACAACTTCATTCTGTAAAATGACAAACAAAAACTTTATCAACAAATATGCTCCAGCATGTTTTTTTAATATTGATATAATTGAACCTTCCAAACGCGGGAAAAATTGAGAAACTTCATGACGTCACAATGCAATTTCGATGTTTGACTGAGGTTCAAAGCTTGTTTGTCCGAGGTAAAAGCATTGTGACGTCACGATATTTTGCATTTTTTTCCCGCAATCAGAAGGGTCAATTAATTTGTGTAGGTACTCCAGGAAATGTAAGCATGTATTCATTTTCACTTATTCTCCCTTTTAGTTAATTACACCTATAAATTTTAAACACCATCTTCTTCAAGTAGCTTTAATTCATGGTTAAAAACAGTACTTTTTATCTTGCAGAACTAACACAGCTTTGTGCATGCATGCAATGCCTACAACCTAAGGTTCATGAAATACTAAAGCCCCTTCACAATTGGCGCATGACTACTTTACAACACTTTGCGATCAAAATATTTTAGCTTCACACAACCTACCAGATATGTTGCATGATCTCTCGCGATCTTCGCATCCATTTTAGTGTTTCCATCAAAATAGTGGACATGCACACTATTCAGATACAATGATTGCAATCCAAATAATCGCAATGCAACATATGAATGTTAGTACAAACGTCGCACAATGTTTTGTGTGCTCGCACGAGTGATCCCTGTATAAGCATCTCTATCTCACTCACTGATCTCAATTGACCATGAATGTTGCATATTTAAGTCAACTGATGGGAGTTATAAATGGGCGGTATATACCCCCTTTGACTTGCATGAGCATTTGTGTGATCGAACGCATGATTGCCACATGTCTAATAACACTGGCACACATTCAATCATCTGATCATTTGATCACTTGGACAATCCTTTTGCATTATCATACAATGCTCACTTTTACTGTACAACAGCCACAAGACGCAAGATTTTTAATGCCTTTGCATCGCACAACTAAAATATTCGATCGCAAGAATATAATTAGCCGCTTCTGATCGTGCGCCAATTGTGAAGGCTATTTACTTGGCATCTATATCAGAGAAGTCCTCCTCCCAGGCCAGGTCCACACAAACATTCCACGCTGATCCATAGTCCCTACTCATCAAATCCTCACATACCTCATGGCATACACTGTAATCTCCATGCTGAAAAAGGAGCAAAAATGTAAAGATACCTGAATGAATTGTATGTTCATTCTAAAAAGTATTATTGTAAAACCAAATGGTCTATAAAGCCTCTAGTTTAATAAATACATAGATTAATGTACATGTATACTATCTCTTCATGTTTACTTACATGTACGTACGTTTCATTCTCTTTTTCTAGCTGCCCGTTCATATAACAGTCAAATAGATCTACTGCTACCATTAGAGGTTTGTGAAAAGTACATGCATTCTTTATACATGTACATCTTGTTTTATCATAAAGGTCGAGGTATTTTGAAACTGCTTTATCTTATCAAGATCACAATTACATGGGCTTCATTAGTGGAATAGATAGGTCAAGGTTTTTTTTCCGAAGTCATTGGCAAGCCAAAAAGCCGTGCATTTTAAAGAAATAAATAAATGAGAACAGGCCAGTGGTAGCAGGATGAAGCTCATAAAACAAGAATACTCATCTTTTACCTTTACAGCTGTATCAGCTATCAGGTGTAAAATCTTTCCTTCTCTTGAAGCTTTGTTATGGACATCTACCCTCAACAGGTGACCAAGACGTAACATCTTTAGGGAAAAAGTTAAAGTACATGTAGACCAAATATAATAAGCTATATCTTCATCTAAATAATAGAGGTACTGTCTACAAAATTAAAAATGAAAGTTTCTTCATAAAAAGTTTACCAACAAAGATACATGTAGATTTCTGGTCCATTACGACCTCCAAATTCAATCCAAAAATGAAGTTTTTTCATAAAAACATTTCCTCTGTAATATTTATCTAGTTTTATGCAAGACCCTTGATTAAATCAACCAAAGCTGATGCTGAAATACTTTTAAAATTTTGTGGTTGATTAACGGAATATGATACAAATTTTATATATATTTTACGTTTCACATGTACCTTCTTAGTTTGTTGATAGGCCGTGTCTTGGGACTCCAGTGCAGCCTTTACCAACTCTAGTCTCTCCTTACTCATTCTCACTAAGCACAACCAGAAACATTGATAATCATTATATTGATTTTAATGAAAAAATGCTTGCGCTGTATATGTAAAAGACCAAGTTTTTCAACATCAAATCAAGTATTTCACCTGTAGACCTGCAAATTATTTAAGAGGATTTTTCATGTTTTTTCTTTAACGTACCTTGTAAAGGCAGCGTAGCTACACCAAAGTCATCCAGCAGTGCTAATGATGCAATCAGGTCTAATTCTTCCTGTATATCCTCAGGAGGGGGCGTGTCACGAATCAGGTTCAAACATGCTCTGTAATCAATCAATATGTTTGATTAGCAAAACACTCTTTTTTTCTTATTATGGAAAGTTGTAGGGAAAACAAATCTTGAACCTTCCAGAATCATTCTTTAAAATGCATAAAATTGAAGTTAATTCATCATAACATTATGAATTTTTGGCATTTCACATGTAAATGTAGAAAACATGAAACACAACCAAGAACAAAATGCTTTGAAGACATCTACCTAGCTAGATCCATACAGGAGTCCGTGAGATCAGCTGATGAATTAAAGTATTCCCTAGCTGCTGACAGCACCAACTGTATAGATTTATTATACGGTACTTTGGGTTGCTGAGGGTAGGTATGCACCGTGGGTCGGTTCTCTGATTCACTACGCTCCATGAATTCACCAGCAAGAGTTATGTTCTCTTTGGTACTGGAGCACAGCAAACTCTCTGTGAATATCTGAAATGCATTTTTTAACATATTTTAAGGGTAACATTTTTCTGTTTTACATCTTGAATTCCTTTCATAGAGCCCTTCACTCATGAAAGCCTTGAACAATTTTGTTTGAAAGATGGTTCCCTCCATATGATGCAATTTGTAAGAAAAGTGGGGAAATTATTACACATGATCTCCCTCTTTTTCAACTGTCAAAGCAGTCTTTCCCAAAAACTTTCAGCTCACATAGGTCATTTGGACCTATGTGTTAAAGATACACATTGGTCCGACACAAAAACTGTTGTTCCGAAAAAAAAACCCCGCAAAATATCAGTTCTAACATCGGCAATGCGGAAACAGTCCAGGCCTAAATTATCTCTGACTACTTGTCAATCACGTTCTTGTAAACACTTTAAAACAAAGAAATTGAAATTACAATCATGAAACGTTAGGTCATTTACAAGAGTGTGATCAATTTCTCAAGAGGGACCGAAAATTATAAAGACGTGCACTGGAACATTTTATTACATAATGAGAAGACTCGCCACAATGCATCTGTCATTCAGACCAACTATTGAGAGGAAAGCACCGGTCTGAAAGTAATTTTGCCTGTCAGGACCGGCAGACCGATGTTATTGGAAGAGACTGGTCAAGGAGGGAGATCTCCCTCTTTTTAGAATTTCAAAGTTGACAGGTATGTACCTTAACAAACCATGCTAATGATAAAACAAATCATACAGGGTGTACTGACAGAGGCCTGCCGAAATACATTGATACACTTAATCCTGTAGCTCTATCACATCATTATGTTATAATCGTCACTCAAACTAAGCAATCCATGTGTATTATAAAACAGTAAACACACATTACTTACCTCATGACAGAGGCCTGCAGATATACAGCGATACACTTTGTCCTGTAGCTCTATCACATCATCGTGTAATGATCGCCACTCAAGCTGAGATAAAGGTTTTGCTCTGTCGAGAAAACATATTTCATTCTCAAATCAATATTTCTAATACATGTACATGTAGATACTTACATTCACTAGTATTCACAATATTAAACTTTTCATATTCTTCAATCTGTAACTATGAATGTTACATGTATTATGTGTATTACCTGTGTCCTGCCACCCTTGTCAGCTTGGTCATCAGGCTTTTGGCTTCTTCTGCATCATTCTAAACAAATCATTCATATGTACTCATTACTGAAATTTATCTACTTGTTTTCACTGTTTAACCATTATATTCAATATCCATAAATGTGTAAAGTATAGCTACATTTTTTACCATAGGAATACATTTGTACAGTACCTCAGAATTTTCATCTCACCTCAAACATTGTTAGCAATTCCATCTTTTCGGAATTACTTCCCACTTGGGACGGTATCTGACGTTAAAGCATTATGACATGATGAAATTCCTATAGAAACGCTGTATTTGAAGCAACGTTTTCCCTGAATTTTATGCTTGTTACCATAGAATTTGATGACGTCACAATTACTTTACGTCAGATACCGTCCCAAATGAGAAGGGAATGAAAAGATCATATAAGTATAATCATAACTCAGTAATATGATCTGTGATCATGGCATCACATAATACCAACCTCAGTATCTCTGATGTAAAATAAAGGTTTCTTTATGCCGTATTTCTCAAATATCTTTGCTGCCCTGTGTTAGAAGAAATAACGATCTGATAAATACATACACATGTATATTTACATTCTGAATTTTACTCCCCATAGACAGCAATGTTAAGCAGATGGTTGATATTTGCCCATAAATTACCATCTGCAAAATTATATTACCATCTGCTGGACCAATCAAATGGCTTGCGTCGTAATACAAAAAATCGTATTTATAAACAAAGTGGCAGCCCCCATGTCCGTTGCCAAGGCATCAAAATTTTAAACTGATCATTGATGATTGATAAAATAAAGTGTAATGCAAAGATTTTTCAAAGAAATACCAAATATTTGTCAAAAGCTGTAGTGCAGAATTTATTTTGGTCTTGTTCCTAAATCGAAATACAACATAAATAAAAAATAATGCTTTGTCTGCGTTATGAAACACCTGAACGGCGAACTTCTTTTTAGCTATGCATGAGCCCTGTAAGAGAAGTTTTATTCTAAGACGCTGAATATTCTAACTGCACAGGCCAGGTCAAAACAGTCCTTTAAACATCAAATCAAACGGATCATTACAAATCTCAATTTCAAAACAACCACGTTTGATTCAATGCTGTGCAGATACAAACTCGATTTCTGTATGATTGTACTTACTGTAAACGCCCGTGACAATGTACTCGAAGATGTTACATTTACCCTGGATTAACTTATGTAAGAAGTTGTAACAAAATTTCTTTGAGCTCCTGTGCACGAGTGCCGCGAATGCAAGTGCGTGTGACGGAATCTGGGACAAAGTGAACCTGTCGATGTTTACGTCTCTCGTCTCCTCGTATCGTCCTTTAGAACCCACCGATAATCGGGATATTATTTGAATGCACTTTTAACTCAATGACAAGATTTTGTCACCATGGAATTCAATCACTAACCTTGTTGGTGTAACTTTTGAGAGACTTGCGCCTGTAAACTACGATCATCTGGCGAACCATTTTTGAAACCGAATCGCATAACACCTTCGATATACATGCACGCGAAGAATTTGACAATTGGTGACGAATGAGGAAATAGTTTACATCGTAAGACTCGTTCAATAAGAAAAAAAAATTCTTGAAAATATAATGCGAAATTTCTGAAAAATCACTAGTGAAATTACGTCTTGCATAATGGCACTACTTCTTGACACAGTTATCCGCTTCCTTAGTTACGCCTTCCTAGTAACGCTCTCAAAGACAGCGGGAAATTCAAACTTGAAAGGAATTTTTTTACTGATAAAAACGACAAATGAGGAATGTTAATATAAGAAATGAATGTTATTCAGATGGTTGTTATGGGGAATTTATATTACCATCTGGATTTTGATAAATTTATCATGACGCCCTACCGGGCGTCATTCAATTTATCAAAATCCAGATGGTAATATAAATTCCCCATAACAACCATCTGAATAACATTCATTTCTTAAGTAACTCTACTCACCAAAACATATGACTAATGAGAGTTTCATTTAACTAGCGACAGATGTACATGTATCTCAGAAAATGAATAGCTCTGACCATGAACATAAACATGAAATACTATAATTAATTAAGAATTAATTGAGAAGTATTCCCTTACCCAATGTGCTTCTCAAGTTTGTCAACTTCCTTATGTAGCTCCAAAGACCTCTTGGATTTTGTCCTATACAAGTGTGAGAAAAATGTCACGTACACGTGTATTATATGGATAAAATCAAGATTTCTGAATTACAATGTGAAAAAAGAGTGGATTAGATATTGAAATGGATATTAATTAAGAGTACAGCCAGTCAGTTACTAATTAAAAGTATGATCATCAGATAATATTGAAATAAATGTAATGCTTAAATATCCTAAGAGTCGGTAGAGTACCACTTCCTGTATGTCAACTCACCCTGAGAATCCTTTTTGTGGCAAACATTGTACAATATCACAAATCAAGCTCAGCTGATCATCTCTATTAATGGAATAAATGATGATACACATTTAGCAATGATTTCATTCAATATCAGACTGTGAGAGTTAATACATGTACTTATAGATTTGTAGACAATGTGATACATGTATTGAAATGTAAAAAGCTTGTATTTTTATTTCGGTTTACCACAAGATGGAGTACATACAATTGATCACTTTGCCCATTCCTACTCTAAGGATAATTTCAAACAGATTATGACAATTCCATGTTATAATGTAAAGAATATTCAGACTTCATACTTACCTTTCACACGCATACAGTGCTTCTAAAGCTATGGCCATGAGATCTGTCTGTTCTGGTATTACACGATTCACAAGCTGGAAAACACATATATCACAAATATTTATCATCAATGACTAAGACGTTTTATCTGAGATAGGAAGAAAAGATAAACTCCATTAACAATGCAATGAAAATCAATTTTAAGGGAATGAACATAGAAAACATGTTCTATTGATCAGGATCAGTACATGTAATATCATGACTTCATTATCAACTTCACATCAGCTCAGTGAATGTTAGATACTTGTACTTACTGTGATCAGGATAATTAATTTCATGACTTCATTATCAACTTCATATCAGCTCAGTGAATGTCAGATACTTGTACTTACTGTGATTGGGATCAGTAATATCATGACTTCATTATCAACTTCACATCAGCTCAGTGAATGTCAGATACTTGTACTTACTGTGATCAGGATCAGTAATATCATGACTTCATCGTCAACTTCACATCAGCTCGGTGAATGTCAGATACTTGCACTTAATGTGATCAGGATCAGTAATATCATGACTTCATTATCAACTTCACATCAGCTCAGTGAATGTCCGATACTTGCACTTACTGTGATCAGGATCAGTAATATCATGACTTCATTATCAACTTCACATCAGCTCAGTGAATGTCCGATACTTGTACTTACTGTGATCAGGATCAGTAATATCATGACTTCATTATCAACTTCACATCAGCTCAGTGAATGTCAGATACTTGTACTTACTGTGATCAGGATCAGTAATATCATGACTTCATCGTCAACTTCACATCAGCTCAGTGAATGTCAGATACTTGCACTTAATGTGATCAGGATCAGTAATATCATGACTTCATTATCAACTTCACATCAGCTCGGTGAATGTCAGATACTTGTACTTACTGTGACTTTGGATGCGTCAAATACTTTAAAGCAGAGAGTGAGATCTGTTTTAGCCTTGGTGATGACGTAATCTCTGAGTAAGTGAATGTATGCTCCACGAGTTCTCTTCTCACAGCGATTAAGGAACACGACTATCCACCGATGTAGATTCTTACTGTACATCTCCTTACTGGACTGTAAACACAAACATTATACAACGTATGATTATTAGACATGAATTAGAATCATAACCAGAGAATATGCATGTATCTACAGAATATATACACAAATCACAAATCTGCAAATACTGTATACAGGGAAATTTGTGCCATTTTTGACCAGCGACACAAAGAAAAATTTTTGACCGGGCAAATGAAATTATACATGAGGGATTTCTTAAAAAAATGTGCAAATTCAATACTGGGTGAATCAGTGTCCTGTCTACAGTGGGCAAAAATAAGACTGGGCAAATTCAAAGTTGTACACAGTAAAATTGTCTCTCTTTACCTCTCTTACAAACCCACTACTTCACAAAACCCCCTCTCTCTCTTTCTCTCTCTCAGTATACATGTACATTGTATGTACCTCACCATACTTTACCTTTGACATAATGAGTTCCAGCTTGTCATAGTCTGCCATAGCCTGGAGTTGTGAAAAGGTCAAGGTCTCATCTACCTGACACTCATAAACCAGCATCTCCATGGTAACAAGATCATCTAACAGCTCATCTAAATCCTGCCGAGAAGAATATGTACAGAAACCATTATTAATACCATCATGGTATATTCATTCTAAATACATACATGTACATGTAAAACTCATAAAAATCATCAATCTAGTACGATTTCATATCTACTGAATCACTGTACCTCTGTAATCCCTCCCTCTATGGCAAATTTGATGAGATCCATGGCATTGTCCACTAATCGAGATAATCTCTCTATCTCACACGCCCTGTATTTATACCACTCTACCAATACAGACCTGCTGAGTGTGTCATTCCTGGAAATAAAATACATGTATACATCCCAGTCCTCACTACTCATAAAAGGAAATCAAGGTTTTGCATTCCTTATCTTGAAAATATCTGGATAAAAATATGATGCAAATCCAAGAAAAAGGCATGAACGATACCTACTTAAACATACATGTATATGTATAAGCCAAAATTACTACTACATATATATTTACCTAAATGTCTGTAGATCTGGATTATCCTCATATAAGAAATCTCCCAAGTCAACTGTTATTGGCTCTACTGCAGATCTGTGATACATGAATATACAGAATTATGTCATGACTACAAATCTTTTTTGCTGACGTTTGAAAACAAACAAGGTAAATTTAGGTACATGTATCAAAGCAAATTGAAAAATGTTGTCCACATAAAATGTAAGAGATGTTTAAGTCAGATGGTATTCAACAAAATAACTATTAAGGACTTGTATTATACATTGAGCACTATGGTTAAAACTTCCTTACATTGCACACTATGACCAAGTCACTAACCTGCATTCCTTGTTCTCACACCAGTCTGTCTCTCTCCAACTACACATTTCTATACTCTGTACATGATCACCAGTACTGTAAAAGACAAAACGTTAAGTAGATGTGCTGTACAATAACTTGAATAAATCATGAGATACCAGTCACTTATAATGCACATTTTAAAAACGTTATCCAGATAAATATTCTACAGTAAATCTAGATGAAGCCTAAGGAAATCCTCTTGCTTCAAGTTTAATGTGCAATACTTGTACATGTAGATGTTTTAGATTTACTCAGAGCTAAGTATATACCCTATAACGGGCAGTAAGTCCTTGTAGTCCAAGGGATTTGTTGTTTCTGGGAAGTTTGACAGGATAGCAAGTCTGAAAAACAAATCAATGTACATGTACGATAATGAATATTGGCCAATATTACATCCATCAATGAAACATTCAATTTACTCATTCTCATATACGTGTACAATTCACACTTATTGTTCTGCTTTTAAAATACCTGAATCCATGATGATTCAAACAATTTTTTTTTTTTTTAAATATTACCAAGAAAGAAAAAACTAGCATTCCTTTCTGCAGTTTGGTTGTTTGCAGGTACTCCTGAGACAATATTTTGATTTGATGGTCTACCGTACTTTGAAAATGTATGTGTACATATTTATTCTGTCTCAGTATTGTATTCCACAATCTAATAGTAGTCAATCATTCTTGGTGCCTAGGTAAAAAGAAAATTTGAGATCTTCAGAAACATTGTATACAGTCAATACTGTAGATGCGACCACTCGTATTAAGCATCCATCTGCCCTCAGTGACCAGTCCAATACCCTCCAAACGTTTTTTGCTATATAATTCCTCTGTATTAAACGGACATCTGTCCATCGCGACCAGCGTCCATCTTAATTGTTACCTATATGATAAATTCATTTGTATTAAGCGACCAATTAAGGTACATGTAATTACCTCAGTTGTTTGATCGTGAAATTGTTATCAAAACATAAGCGCGCCGATTTAGATCTGCTGAAAGAAATTTTAAATAGTAGTGTTGATGTCAGTTATTTTAACTAGTTAATGATAATTCAAAACGAAACTTAATTTGAAACTCAAGTGTTTGAACTTGAAGAAATGGAAGAAAATGCACCAACAGTACCATCAAAAAATAATAATAATAATAAGGAAAGAAATAAATCAAAGGACTGAAGGTCCTGACACTCGTTTTTTTTTTTTCTTCAAAGAAGTTTGTTTACAGAACCGCTATACAACTCTACACATAGTAATTGAGCGATAAGATCCATATTCAAACTTGACATGTATGTCAGAATGTCTTAGTGTAAAAGCAGTCTGTAAAAGTACCCAAGTACAAACTCTGGCCTTTAGCCATAAACCTGTGTATTCTGCCATATCAACTCACAAAAGTGACCTCACGCGGCGCAGCTAATTAAAGATTGGCAGTCTTCGGTAAAGTGCTATTTTTATTTACATAATCGAGCTGTTCTGTACTTGTTAATTAGGGGTTTCCGTAGGGATTAAGTTTACTGATAAGTTCTATCAATTTAGTTTACTGATAAGTTCTATCAATTTAGGTTTGAAAAAACCATTTGTAAATTTTTGTGTCCCGAGTTTTTAAAGTAAGGTGGGAATGGTCCTGTCCCATTTTACCAAACCTGCTCACTCAAGTGTGAAATGATGGTCAGATGCATCATCTGTACCAGATATTGTTGTGAGCATTGTTAGATGAATCATCAATGCAAGTTTGGTTGATGTAGGACTTATACTTCGGTGGGAATAGATCTGTCCCGTTTTGCTTAACCTGTAGTGTGGATGCCGACGACTGACACCAACACTGACAACGGGGTGATAGCATAAGCCCCTCTCATCATGTCAAGGTGAGCTAAAAAAGTAAACGGCGTAGATCAGGTGAAGAGTAAAATGCCTCAGTAATCCTTTAACTGAGTAAATAAGACTTTTCAACAGATCCATGCAGACGAATCATAAAATGACGATGTATAAGTGGCAACATGGGATAATACAAGCGCGATAATATATTTTAAATCAAAGCATTATGTAAGTACAAGTCACACTTCACGGCGGGAATGGTGGTGACATTGAAGACGGCGATGACGCTGACTAATTATGAAATGACAATGTGGATTTATTTAACCTTCACAGTATGAAAACATTGTCATATGCAATCATACACAGAAATCAGATGTACAAGGAAGATACGCTACTTTAGAATTCTTTATTTCTCACTTCAAGATGAGATAAAGACTCCTGTAAATATTTTTATTAAATGATCAGGAATTATTGCTGATTTTGCTTATTTCTGATTGGCGGAGACACTGTTTGATAGAGTGTACCTCAGAGTGAGTGACCGCTAATGCTCCAAAGCGGTCTATCCAGGATTAGCGCGTGCGGTACCAGCGCATGCGTTAATTTTTGTAGTGTAAGATCTTTGACTTCGCGTATCATTACAATGCAAATTTTAATCAAATCCTGAAAATTTAATAAAGCAGTTATTGACTTTTGATTTCGGTCTACTCGTGACTATACAGACCTGGTCAGGCATTGGTTAACCTCGGCCTTCGGCCTCGGTGAACCAATGCCTGACAAGGTCTGTATAGTCACGAGTAGACTTCATCAAAAGTCAATCATTGTATAATGTATGTTGTCTGTTTATCAGTTCAATGAACAAGCAAATTTGTTCATCTTATTCATACATTAAAACTGGATCCCTTTTTGTGAGAGGATTCTTTAAAGCAACCACTTGTCTTTAGCGACAATTTTTGTTCTTTCCCTCAAGTGGGCGCTTGATACATTATTGACTGTACATTATAATGAGTACAAAGTTACTAGTACCTGTGAGGAACAAGTAATTCTCCATGATATAGGAACAGCAGGTCTAAGGCTTTCCAATCACTGTTCTAGAATAATAACATCAAGACAACTCTTTACTATGGTACATACATGTATATAAATATTACTGCAAAATAATTCCATGCAAATTCATTTTTACATAAAAAGTAGTTACTTTCCATTTATTCGTGATATACATGTGTCATTCGTTTTCAGATCTGTATACTTTTAGACTATAACATAAAGACGAAGTCTTATCCCATCCTTCCTTACCCTGGCATAATCTGTTGCCACCTCAACAATATTTCTGCTGCGGAATTCTTTAAAGAAGTCAGGATTAAATCTCTCTGCTGCCCAGTTCACACCTCCTAAGATCTCCTACACAAATTTAAAATCTTTTAGACTTCAGAATTGTACAATTTAAAATTTATCCTAAGTGTATGTTTGTTAATACATTTTGTATTACTAATTTTTGCAAAAGCTTTTTACCTTTCTTGTGACTTCTTGGACACTTTACCCCTTCTAATCACAGGCAAAGTGTAATGTAAATAAAGATATGACATGTACATGTACAAACATTATTTACCAACCTCGTAAGTTTTCAGTCTGTCAAGGTATTGCAGAAGCTTTAATCTTGCACGGCAAAGTTCTTTTTGATCCAAATTAAGACTGTAAACATGATAATTGCACCCTTTATCAATCACGCTTTCACAAATGATTTATATTGTAACAGAATGAATCAATATGTGAAAAATTTTAATCTAAAATAAAAAATTAAATAGAATTTCAAAATTTTGAAGTAAAAAGATTCTTTTGAACCAGTATCTTACACTAAATTCTTAATGAAGCTTGTAACTTGATGACACACCTCTGAAAACTGACTTGTTGAAGCAATTCCTCTTGTTTCTTCCTCTTCATTTCCTCCTTTATCCTCATGTCCTCAGGATTAAACTCATCAAAGGACATGTCCTCATACAGGCCTTCCTCAGGGTCACATAGAATAAACCTAACATAAACAGAGCAGTTAAGCTTATAAAACAAGGGATTTGATTTTCCTACACGGATATTCCATAGTTGCATACATTATCACTGTAAAATTATGACTACTCGATGTTTTTTCTCCTTTACTTCATATACATGTACATGTACGTAAAATTCATAAACATTTTTTCTTGTATTGTTCTACATATAAAATGTATACAATACCTACTGCATGCTTTACTTATGATATGATAATGTTGAAGTCATACAGTAGATGTGATATGAGACATTTTGCAGATCCTTCAATAAACAATCTATCTCAGGCTTCAATTAATATAACATGCCTATTGATTGATCACATTGGTTATACATGTAGGATTGTTACCTTCCTCCATCCTCCTTTTTACCTATGGCTATGAGAGCCTGTAGATCTGTCCCTCTCAGGCCAAACTCTAACAGTTCCTTCATGGCGTCTATAGTATCAGGCATTCTCTCTAGGCACTCGTGTAATACCCATGACCTCTTACTGATCTTACTCTGTCAAAATATATTACATGTATAACATAAAGTCTCTCCATCAACACTAGTAATGTGTCAATATTTTACATTTCATATGAAACTACATGTACATATATGTACATGCATATTGAAACAGTAAGTGTCATTCTCAGATTGTGATCCTGTGTTATAGACAAAGTACAATGGAACTGAACCACAGCCTTTATTCATTGAAACTATTTTACACAAACAAGTTTGAAACAAATTACTTTACTCGGTAAATCAGTGCATATCTAGTAGAGTGGGGACACTAAACACAAATAAATTGAGACATAGCTTTAGATATACATGTATTAATATGAGCTTTGTGACTATAACCTACCAGATAGTCTTGTATAGAAGCCACAGACACTGCTGACTTTCTCCACTGTCTTTGATACACCCTGTCTGTGTCTAGACCATAAGCCCGGGCAAGGGCAAGAGCTTCTCCATACTCCTCATTGTCTATCTGGAATTAAAAATTCATGCTAGAATTCATGTCATTTTTCCAACTGTGATCATGAGTTGTGTTGAATTTTAGCTCTCCAGGGAATATATCTTTACTGAATTGACCGATTGCAAGAAACTTTGTCATGTCAGAATCTTTTTACATGTATCTCAGAAACAAGCTTCAAACCATGAAAAAATGCATTGTGAAATCGTGAATTTTCTTTCATACAATTGGAAGGGTACATTGCATCATATCATACATGTATTTCGAACTACATAAAAAAATAGTGCAGACAATATTGTTAATGTACAAGTATATACCTTTCTTGTGTACAGTTCCTCCGGGGTCGTTGACTTCAAACACACAAGTCTATAGGTTCTTGTCACCATCCTAAAATATTACATATAAATCTAAGTATACATGTATAACACATTGTTACATGTATGTATGTATACAAACACACAAACTAGTTAGCACTTTTCTACATATATATAGAAAAAGAAATTTAAGATCAGGAATAACAATATGAAAACATATGATAATGTAGTGACTGACTTTGGTCTCTTTCTTGGAGGCTGGAATCTCTCGCTATCTGTCATCCAGTACAGAACGTTCTTTGTATAACGAGTGGCTCGGGACGCTAATGATATGTCATCATCATCACTGTCTTCATAATCCTCCTCCTCTTCATCTAATCCTAAACGGCGCTTTTGTGGAAATTTGTTGTCCACCTATTTAGAAGAAAAATATTTATCATTTAACTTTTGTTGTAAAGACTAACCTTTGTTTCAGATTTGACAGAAACCACAATTTTCTCCGGTGATAGCATATTCTAAATTTCCATTATAAAGACCTTGACAATGTGCAGGAGTAGCATAAGATTTATAGGCAGATCAAAGGTTAATAGCAGTTCTCTGTAAGGACCAAAATAATTTCAATAGCACGTGGAAACAGCATGTCTCCAATTTTGGAGATTTTTGGTGTGGAAGGTGTATATGATATTCTGAGACAAAAATAAACTTTCTTTTTACAAATTAAGTTTTCGTTGCCATGGAAACCATGTTTGAAATTTCACGCATCAGAAGAATACTTGTTACATGGCATTTTCACAAGGCTCGTTTCCATGGTAACAGCTATTGTAGTCAACTGAAATTTCCTTAATTTTTCTCTTTATATCTTTAACAGTATAAATATTACACAAGAAGTATGTTTTTGCCCGCTTTTCTCTTTGTCAATATGCTCTAAATGTAGGCAAAAACCTGTTTTGAAGAGGCCCTTTTTAAGACCGAAAAAGCTCCTAATTTAACCTGATTTTGCTTAAATTTAAGGGCAAATAATTAGAAATGTCAGGCTAACTTGATTTCTATTGCCAATTATCTTTAAAGTTTAATCCTCGATCTTTAAGAAAATGTTAAAATTTGAGTGGGACCTCTTCACAATTTTATCCAAAAGGGTATGAAAAATGGTTACCATGGTGACATTCTGTTCAGTACTATTACACATAGAGTAATTTACTGGTAAATTTTCAGCTGTCCGTTATATATTTTTAAGCATTTTTTTATCAGTGCATATAAAAGAGCATTATTGATTAAAAAAATCACCTTAAAGGTTTTCAAGGTCACAGGACCCAATGTCAAGGTCATCTTGAATGCAATTCACAAAATTTGGTGAAATTCTGCGATTTTTCAAAAATATGAGAGGCTGTTACTCATATATCATGCGGTATTGAGTAAAACAAACATATACATAGTGATTTTGGATATATCCCCTATTTATTGACCAAAGTTGCAAAAAATCTCAAAATCAATGACATCCTTGATTTTTAGCTAGTATTTCATACATACATATAAAAGAATGTGAGATAATCATGATTTTTGTCTGGGGCTTATTTTTTTAGGAGAAATGTTTTGAACTAAAATTTGTAATGTTTTTCCATCTATCTGTCCTAATTTTAGCAAGAAGTATTTTTGATACAAAAATATGGCAGTCAAGCCTAAATTTCATAACAATAAATAACAACAAAAATGCAAATTTTATTGAAATTGGAACCTATATTTTGAATTGACCGTGAACTTAAAGTCAATGACCTTGAACAATTTTGGAAGTGCTCAAATAAAGAATAATTTCCTCTGTTGTCCCTACATAAAGCTTAAGCAATATAAGTTATTTAAACCATGCTATAAATCAATTTGAAAAGATATAGGCATCATGTGTCAAATGAAAAGTTGCCATGGCAACCATTTTTGACCTCAAAATGTAGGAAAACAAAACAAGGTCCCACTTATTTTTTCCAGTGATTATATTTGTCACATGAAATCTATTTTGTTCTGACAACAGTGATGGTGTTATCAGCCTGACATTTTGTGTTATTTTTGCTTAAAAATGGTAAAAATTGGACAAAAATAGGCCTTGATTTTGACCTTATTTTATGGCAATTTTTGACTGCTTTTGATTTGTTAGGATCCGGCTAATTGAAAGAAATGTCAAAAATTTATTATTTTTTCTAAAAATAGAGGTTTTAAAGATTATAAGTTGTTAATACCAATTAACTCTGACAATGGTTTCCATGGCAACATAATAACCAAAGATGACTTATTTGACCATTTTTTTAGTGCTCTAAATAGACAGACCTCGTTTCCATGGCAACTGGAATATTTATTTTTCAAGAAATTGTTATTTTTGTATTCAGGGCATTATACATACCATTTACAGAGAAAATCATGAAAATCCATGACATGCTGTTTTCAAAATATTTTGGTCCTTACAGAGAATTGATATTAATACTCAGTCACACCTAACCAGATAAGGGGACGGACGAGTAGAGTATAACAAAATTTCCTATCTCTTGGTCTCCATTCACATCTGTTACTCATCCGTTAGTGGTCCGTTACTCATTCGTTAGTAGTCCATTACTCATTCGTTAGTAGTCCGTTACTCGTCCGGTGATGTCCATTGGTCACCGTTTTGTCTGTTGGAAAGTTTTGAAAATGCTCAAACCTTTCCACTGGACAGAATGGACTAAAGCGTTTGTTACTTGTACATTATGTATCCGTTGATATCCGTTAGGAGCCCATTGATGTACAGTAGCCTAGAGTCATTAACGGACATCTACCAGACGTGAAAGGGATAAAAATTGAGATGTAACGGACAGCTACCAGATGTCAACGGTCGAGAAATGGATTTCCATTATTGTCTGTTTTGTCCTTTTCTTGTGCATTGCACTTCCAATTTATCCCTTACTTTTCTGTAACACATACACTGAAGTCCATTATACGTCTGTTACTTTTCCAGTAGATCTCCGGTACTTGTACGGTACGTATCCGTTCCAAACTGATCGCGAGGGCCTCAAGCAGTGGCGGCATTGGACGACCAACAGACTAAGGATTTTAGCAAAATTATCATCCGTTAGATTCCGTTCATGCTATCTGGTAAGGTGTGACGCTACCTTAAGTCTTAGGCTCCATTAAAAGAAACTATGAAATACCATGATAAGTAATGAAACAACATGCATTTCTGTGTTTTAGATGAAGGTACATTTTTATCAAGAACAAAGAAAAGAGAGGGCAGGATACACAATGATACAGTTTTTTGTCCTTTTTACATGTATATACCTCTACCTAACATGTACATATACATTTACTAATAACTATATGTATACATACTTCCAGGCCTAGGAAGCCACCATCATGTACAGCAGTGACCCGCGAAGCAGGCTCAAACCACTCTGGTGATGTACCAAGGAGGTTTTTTAATGTATATGATGAAGACACAGTCACTGCTCCAGTACAACGAGATAATATGAGCGCCTAAAATAATAATGATATTTGAATTCATACATGTAACATGTGTATCCATTATGTATGAGTCTCGTTTTTAGGAACAAGACAATGTCTAATAAAATAGTATGTTTACTTTACTAAACATGTAATGTTTTGTATGGGCTTTTTTATCAGCAGGTTTTATCCTCTTTTAGGAAAATCTTACTTGAGATTAATTTTTTTTAACCTATTTGAAACATTTTCCTAGAGTGGTAAACCTTATCTAAATATTACATGTATGTACATGTATGTGCCATTGAACTCACCGAGTTGCTCCACCAATTAACATCCAATAAAGCTTTACATGTGGCCACTGGCAAATCTACATGTAAACAAATCAAGACAATGATAAATTCATAATTTTTACTACACTGTACTTTGCAATCATACATGTAATACTTCCTCGGTATTAAAATTTAATTCTTAAGAAGTTTACAGTCCCAACAAAAAAGACATTTCTCAGTATTATTTCTTAGCAATGATGTCTTTCTTTCAAAGCATTGTATTTTGTAACAAATACTATGCGCTCGAGGAAAGTATGAAAATTCACAGCTCCCTGCAAATAATCATCAGTTTTTTTCAAGGAAATGGCTTTATTTCTAAATTCTATGAAGGTTTTTTAATAAAAGTAAATTATAAATGATATGTCAAATGAAATTTACTGTTAATGAGTTTCCTCTTACTCCTTACTACATGCACAAGTACATGAAATTTTGAAATAACATACCTTTGAGTGTCTTTCTTCTTTGTGGATTTTCAGTAAATTCAGGACTAATTTCATCAAAATTTGGCTACAATTGAAAATTTTAGAGTAAATGACTTAAACAACATGTACATTTTAAAATTCCAATTACAAAAAGTTTGAAATGTATTCTTATCCATAAAATAAAGAAAAATTGCATAAACTTTTATGTAATATACTGTATGTACATAAATATTTACTCAAAGGAAATAACTTTCATTGATACAAATGTCTTAAAGTAGCTACTTCAACATTAAGTACATGTAGTTGTACAAAAATTCAATTTACAAAAATAGGTAAATTCATGAAAGATCAGACATTGCTCCCATTTACAAATCTCGTTTTTAACGACTGATGAAAAATAATTTAAGCAATCAAAAATATAGGTCAGATGCAACATCTATACAATGCAATTACAATTCTTTGTTTATATCAGGAAAAAAGCCTATCTTACCTGATCCTCTAGTTTCCATAGTTTGTATGGTTTGAGGGAAGGTAGATGCCAGACAGACAGAGTACCCGAGTAGTGTATGGCTGAGATGTAGTTATTGTCTGGAGATATGCTCAGCTTAAACACACCATCCTACGTAAAACATTGACATCATGATAAACAGTTATAAGTTGTAGTTTCATCACTTGATAATGAAGTTAGGACTTCTTTCAATAGATTAAGCTAATTTTTTCATATTCTTAATTCAACACTCAAACATAGGGTCATCAGAGATGACAGCTCACACCTCAACAGCATCATTGTCACATGACCAGCAACTATACCTTCATTGCACAAAGTATTTCCAGATGCATCATCCACATAAGTTTGGTTGATAAAAAATTCAAAGAAGGCTGGAAGTGAAGATTCTAATTTTACCATACCTGGTCAACCAAGCATAAAATATAGGTCCGATGCAACATCTATACAGTGCATTGCAGTAAGCATTCTCAGATACATCACCCACACAAGCCGGAAATGGACCTGTCTCATTTTACTTAACCTGATTGCTCAAGCATAGAATGTGGGTCAGATGCAGCATCTGTACCATGCATTGCATTAAGCATCCTTAGATGCATCATCCACACAAGTTTGGTTGATGTAGGACTTACAGTAAAACAGGAATGGACCTCTCCAATTTTACTAAACCTAGTCACTCAAGCATGAAATGTAGGTCAGATGCAGCCTCCGTACCATGCATTGTTGTAAGCATCCTAAGATGCATCATCCATGCAAAATTGGTTGGTGTAGGACTTACAGTAAGGCAGGAATGGAAATGTCCCATTTTACCTAAACTGCTCACTCAAGCATGACATGTAGGTCAGATGCAGCCTCAGTACCATGCATTGTTGTAAACATCTTCAAATGCATCATCCATGCAAGTTTGGTTGATGTAGGACTTATAGTAAGACGGGAATGGACCTGTCCCATTTTACCTAACCTGCTCACTCAAGCATGAAATGTACATGTAGGTCTGATGCAGCCTCCATACCATGCATTGTTGTAAGCATCCTCAGATGCATCATCCATGCAAGTTTGGTTGGTGTAGGACTTATAGTAAGGCGGGAATGGACCTGCCCCATTTTACCTAACCTGCTCACTCAAGCATAAAATGTAGGTCAGATGCAGCCTCTGTACCATGCATTGTTGTAAGCATCCTCAGATGTATCATCCATGCAAATTTGGTTATGTAGGACTTATAGTTTGGCGGGAATGGACCTGTCTCATTTTGCTTAACCTATAGTCGGACGCCGACAACGGGCAATAGCATAAGCCCCCTCTACTTCGTCGAGGTGAGCTAATAAATGATTAAATGCTATCTTTTGTCTAATCTGAAACATGATCCCTTGTTATTGCAGTTACATCTCACCTGAAGGTCAGTTTTTCTACCCAGAAATGACACTGACTTCATCCTCCTCATGAATGATTTCTTCTTTGCTGCCTATGAAAAGAAATAGCACATTGTATTGTTCCTGAAAAAGGTATATCATGAAGGATTTATATTACATATGCTATTTTATCTCTTTTTCTGGACCTATGAACAAAACTCATTATGAATATGTGATGATCTAAAGATGTAAGAAAACAAATCAAGTGTAAAATTCCGTATAAATTATTGTTCTTACTTGTTGCTGATCAAATTCATAATCGGTGACGAGTTTGTAGTAAGGTTCATCAGAGAGGACCCTCCAAAGTGACAGACCCTGACCTATAGCCTGTGAGGGGGCGGAGTCAGCCTCGGAGGAG
The DNA here is from genome assembly GCA_028142955.1 of Pinctada fucata. NCBI lineage: Eukaryota > Metazoa > Mollusca > Bivalvia > Pterioida > Pteriidae > Pinctada > Pinctada fucata. Next base: position 69,459,670 of record AP027104.1, on the reverse strand, counting down.
CACCCGCCCACCACCAGAAGGTCTGCCCCTGGGTGGTACACAACGCTAGACACGCCCAGTGGATACTGAGTGTTGAACAGAAAGGTGTGTTGTAGCTGAAAGCCGTTATCTCTGTCCACTGCATAACTCCTCAAACTACCATGGTAGTTAATTACCAACATCTCAAAACACCTGGTTAACGAGAAATTTAACTTACATGTATTATAAATGATTAAGAGATGGAATTGAGTCTATTTGGATATGTATAGCTATTGACCTTTACTTAATGATGAAGAAAAATGACTGAATAAATTTTCAAAAATACATATACAAATGTACATGTATATGTACACATGCTCAGTTCAAAATTGCATATTGATAGACAAAATTCACATTTTCATAGTAAAGTTTTGATAACTTAAATCAAATTCGTAATTTGTTCATCAAAGTCTGATGCTTAGAATCGTAGTAACTTACATTGGATCCTTGACTTTCCTCTTGGTGAACACAATGGCAGCCACAGCAAAACTGAGGTCAATTGGAACAAGGCTGTCCATAACCCTGGTCTGAATAAAAGGTACATTAATGTTGGAATTATTTATTGAAATTATTGATGGCGAATAACGAGTAAAACTATTGAAGATTTTCCTGATTTCTTTTTTTATAAATTCAGATTCTGTAGGTACATGTACTGACAAAAGAAATATATAGATACTGATACAAAATATTATCTCCATCTCACAGAATAAAGTTTGTACCCCAGGTATAGTAAACAGTTTTGTTCCAACGATATCAAATGCATCAACAGTGCCGTCACTACTGGAGCAAGTAACCATGGTATTATCTGGACTCCATGACAACGTCCTCCATTGTGGATAGGGATCTCTGGGTAACTGACCCTTACCCATAACATTTCCATAGCCATCTCTATGTGATCTGTAATTACATACAAAACATCTAGGCCAAGTTTGAAATGACACAAATATTACTAGTTTCAGTATACATGTACTTACAAGGATAAAGTCTTTTTTCCAAGTTTGAAATATCACCATAACAGTAAGTTCATATCTGACTTCTCTTTTTCCTTTCACCATATGTTTTGAAATCATTATGGACATCAAAGGCAATGGAATACACCCAAGTAATCAATTCTTTCTCTTTCGTATCTCTCATCTTTCAATTTGTTCTTCATCTTTATTTCCTTTATTAAATTTTCTCTTCTACTCAAGTGAGTGAATCATGATTGCGATCATACCTAATCTCCAGCCACTGATCCTGTAAGACAGCTAACACTTCTCCATTGCTGAAAGGACAAGAATTAGACAGTAAATTATACTATAAATACAAGTAAAAGACAGGTCAGTGCAAATTTCCCTAAAATAATTTTTAAAAAAAGAAGAAAATCATTTTCAAACATAAGATAAATCATGAACCAGAAGTCTCTGACGAGACTGTAGCTCTCCTGGTTGTTTTTTCTTTAAAACATCAATTTCCTTTCTTAAAGACCATAGGGAGCAGGTGCTCAAACAAATTATAAGTAGCACGAAAAAACAACATATCCATTAGACTGCAACTATAAAATCACTCATATAATTTATAATATCCGAGATATAGTATTTCAAAAAAGAAAGCCACATCAATTTTAAAAGATGCTAGGGGCCAGAGGCTTCTAGCTCAAATGAACTATCAATGACACAACTAGACCACAGATCCATCATATTGCAAAAAGAATTAAGTCTCCATCACATGGAGTTATTTAGGAGAAAATGACCACACCCATTTTCTAAGACCCTGGGGGTCAGGGGCTCAAACAAAATATCAGGTGCAACACTAAACCACAGATCCATCATATTGCAAAAAGAATTAAGTCTCCATCATTTATAGTGTCAGAGGAGTTGCAAGCACAAGATTACATAGAATGATAAAGGAAAAAATGACCACACCCATTTTCTAGGACCCTGGGGGACAGGGGCTCAAACAAAATATAAGGTGCACAATAAGACCACAGACCCATCATATTGCAAAAAGAATTAAGTCTCCATCATTTATAGTGCCAGAGGAGTTGCGAGCACAAGATTACATAGAGTTATATAGAAGAAAATGACCACACCTATTTCTAAGACCCTGGGGGTCAGGGACTCAAAAAAAATATCAGGTGCACAACTAAGACACAGACCCATCATATTGCAAAAAGAATTAAGTCTCCATCATTTATAGTGTCAGAGGAGTTGCGAGCACAAGATTACATAGAGTTATATAGGAGAAAATGACCACACCCATTTTCTAAGACCCTGGGGGTAAGGGGCTCAAACAAAATATCAGGTGCACAACTAGACCACAGACCCATCATATTGCAAAAATAATTAAGTCTCCATCATTTATAGTGTCAGAGGAGTTGAGAGCACAAGATTAAATAGAGTTATATAGAAGAAAATGACCACACCCATTTTCTAAGACCCTGGGGGTCAGGGGCTCAGACAAAATATCAGGTGCACAACTAGACCACAGACCCATCATATTGCAAAAAGAATTAAGTCTCCGTCATTCAAAGTGTCAGAGGAGTTGCAAGCACAAGATTATGTTACATATTGTTATATAGGAGAAAATGACCACACCCATTTCTAAGACCCTGGGGGTCAGGGACTCAAACAAAATATCAGGTGCACAACTAGACCACAGACCCATCATATTGCAAAAAGAATTTAGTCTCTTTCATTTATAGTGTCGGAGGAGTTGCGAGCACAATATTACATAGAGTTATATAGGTGAAAATGACCACACCCATTTTCTAAGACCCTGGGGGTCAGGGGCTCAAACAAAATATCATGTGCACAGCTAGACCACAGACCCATCATATTGCAAAAAGAATTAAGTCTCTATCATTTATAGTGTCAGAGGAGTTGCGAGCACAAGATTACATAGAGTTATAAAATAACCACACCCATTTCTAAGACCCTGGGGGTCAGGGGTTCAAACAAAATATCAGGTGCAACACTAAACCACAGACCCATCATATTGCAAAAAAAAATTAAGTCTCCATCATTTATAGTGTCAGAGGAGTTGCGAGCACAAGATTACATAGAGTTATATAGGTGAAAATGACCACACCCATTTCTAAGACCCTGGGGGTCAGGGACTCAAACAAAATATCAGGTGCACAACTAGACCACAGACCCATCATATTGCAAAAAGAATTAAGTCTCTATCATTTATAGTGTCAGAGGAGTTGCGAGCACAATATTACATAGAGTTATAGAGGAGAAAATAACCACACCCATTTCTAAGACCCTGGGGGTCAGGGGTTCAAACAAAATATCAGGTGCACAACTAGACCACAGACCCATCATATTGCAAAAAGAATTAAGTCTCTATCATTTATAGTGTCAGAGGAGTTGCGAGCACAAGATTACATAGAGTTATATAGGAGAAAATGACCACACCCATTTTCTAAGACCCTGGGGATCAGGGGCTCAAGCAAAATATCAGGTGCACAACTAGACCACAGACCCATCATATTGCAAAAAGAATTAAGTCTCCATCATTTATAGTGTCAGAGGAGTTGCGAGCACAAGATTACATAGAGTTATATAGGAGAAAATGACCACACCCATTTCTAAGACCCTGGGGGTCAGGGACTCAAACAAAATATCAGGTGCACAGCTAGACCACAGACCCATCATATTGCAAAAAGAATTAAGTCTCTATCATTTATAGTGTCAGAGGAGTTGCGAGCACAAGATTACATAGAGTTATATAGAAGAAAATGACCACACCTATTTCTAAGACCCTGGGGGTCAGGGACTCAAACAAAATATCAGGTGCACAACTAAGACACAGACCCACCATATTGCAAAAAGAATTAAGTCTCCATCATTTATAGTGTCAGAGGAGTTGCGAGCACAAGATTACATAGAGTTACATAGGAGAAAATGACCACACCCATTTTCTAAGACCCTGGGGGTAAGGGGCTCAAACAAAATATCAGGTGCACAACTACACCACAGACTCATCATATTGCAAAAATAATTAAGTCTCCATCATTTATAGTGTCAGAGGAGTTGAGAGCACAAGATTAAATAGAGTTATATAGAAGAAAATGACCACACCCATTTTCTAAGACCCTGGGGGTCAGGGGCTCAGACAAAATATCAGGTGCACAACTAGACCACAGACCCATCATATTGCAAAAAGAATTAAGTCTCCGTCATTCATAGTGTCAAAGGAGTTGCAAGCACAAGATTATGTTACATATTGTTATATAGGAGAAAATGACCACACCCATTTCTAAGACCCTGGGGGTCAGGGACTCAAACAAAATATCAGGTGCACAACTAGACCACAGACCCATCATATTGCAAAAAGAATTAAGTCTCTATCATTTATAGTGTCGGAGGAGTTGCGAGCACAATATTACATAGAGTTATATAGGTGAAAATGACCACACCCATTTTCTAAGACCCTGGGGGTCAGGGGCTCAAACAAAATATCATGTGCACAGCTAGACCACAGACCCATCATATTGCAAAAAGAATTAAGTCTCTATCATTTATAGTGTCAGAGGAGTTGCGAGCACAAGATTACATAGAGTTATAAAATAACCACACCCATTTCTAAGACCCTGGGGGTCAGGGGTTCAAACAAAATATCAGGTGCAACACTAAACCACAGACCCATCATATTGCAAAAAGAATTAAGTCTCCATCATTTATAGTGTCAGAGGAGCTGCGAGCACAAGATTACATAGAGTTATATAGAAGAAAATGACCACACCTATTTCTAAGACCCTGGGGGTCAGGGACTCAAACTAAAGATCAGGTGCACAACTAAGACACAGACCCATCATATTGCAAAAAGAATTAAGTCTCCATCATTTATAGTGTCAGAGGAGTTGCGAGCACAAGATTACATAGAGTTATATAGGAGAAAATGACCACACCCATTTTCTAAGACCCTGGGGGTCAGGGGCTCAGACAAAATATCAGGTGCACAACTAGACCACAGACCCATCATATTGCAAAAAGAATTAAGTCTCCGTCATTCAAAGTGTCAGAGGAGTTGCAAGCACAAGATTATGTTACATATTGTTATATAGGAGAAAATGACCACACCCATTTCTAAGACCCTGGGGGTCAGGGACTCAAACAAAATATCAGGTGCACAACTAGACCACAGACCCATCATATTGCAAAAAGAATGAAGTCTCTTTCATTTATAGTGTCGGAGGAGTTGCGAGCACAATATTACATAGAGTTATTTAGGTGAAAATGACCACACCCATTTTCTAAGACCCTGGGGGTAAGGGGCTCAAACAAAATATCAGGTGCACAACTACACCACAGACCCATCATATTGCAAAAAGAATTAAGTCTCCATCATTTATAGTGTCAGAGGAGTTGAGAGCACAAGATTAAATAGAGTTATATAGAAGAAAATGACCACACCCATTTTCTAAGACCCTGGGGGTCAGGGGCTCAGACAAAATATCAGGTGCACAACTAGACCACAGACCCATCATATTGCAAAAAGAATTAAGTCTCCGTCATTCAAAGTGTCAGAGGAGTTGCAAGCACAAGATTATGTTACATATTGTTATATAGGAGAAAATGACCACACCCATTTCTAAGACCCTGGGGGTCAGGGACTCAAACAAAATATCAGGTGCACAACTAGACCACAGACCCATCATATTGCAAAAAGAATGAAGTCTCTTTCATTTATAGTGTCGGAGGAGTTGCGAGCACAATATTACATAGAGTTATTTAGGTGAAAATGACCACACCCATTTTCTAAGACCCTGGGGGTCAGGGGCTCAGACAAAATATCAGGTGCACAACTAGACCACAGACCCATCATATTGCAAAAAGAATTAAGTCTCCATCATTCATAGTGTCAGAGGAGTTGCAAGCACAAGATTATGTTACATAGAGTTATATAGGAGAAAATGACCACACCCATTTCTAAGACCCTGGGGGTCAGGGACTCAAACAAAATATCAGGTGCACAACTAGACCACAGACCCATCATATTGCAAAAAGAATTAAGTCTCTTTCATTTATAGTGTCGGAGGAGTTGCGAGCACAATATTACATAGAGTTATATAGGTGAAAATGACCACACCCATTTTCTAAGACCCTGGGGGTCAGGGGCTCAAACAAAATATCATGTGCACAGCTAGACCACAGACCCATCATATTGCAAAAAGAATTAAGTCTCTATCATTTATAGTGTCAGAGGAGTTGCGAGCACAAGATTACATAGAGTTATTAAATAACCACACCCATTTCTAAGACCCTGGGGGTCAGGGGTTCAAACAAAATATCAGGTGCAACACTAAACCACAGACCCATCATATTGCAAAAAGAATTAAGTCTCCATCATTTATAGTGTCAGAGGAGTTGCGAGCACAAGATTACATAGAGTTATATAGGAGAAAATGACCACACCCATTTCTAAGACCCTGGGGGTCAGGGACTCAAACAAAATATCAGGTGCACAACTAGACCACAGACCCATCATATTGCAAAAAGAATGAAGTCTCTTTCATTTATAGTGTCGGAGGAGTTGCGAGCACAATATTACATAGAGTTATTTAGGTGAAAATGACCACACCCATTTTCTAAGACCCTGGGGGTCAGGGGCTCAGACAAAATATCAGGTGCACAACTAGACCACAGACCCATCATATTGCAAAAAGAATTAAGTCTCCATCATTCATAGTGTCAGAGGAGTTGCAAGCACAAGATTATGTTACATAGAGTTATATAGGAGAAAATGACCACACCCATTTCTAAGACCCTGGGGGTCAGGGACTCAAACAAAATATCAGGTGCACAACTAGACCACAGACCCATCATATTGCAAAAAGAATTAAGTCTCTTTCATTTATAGTGTCGGAGGAGTTGCGAGCACAATATTACATAGAGTTATATAGGTGAAAATGACCACACCCATTTTCTAAGACCCTGGGGGTCAGGGGCTCAAACAAAATATCATGTGCACAGCTAGACCACAGACCCATCATATTGCAAAAAGAATTAAGTCTCTATCATTTATAGTGTCAGAGGAGTTGCGAGCACAAGATTACATAGAGTTATTAAATAACCACACCCATTTCTAAGACCCTGGGGGTCAGGGGTTCAAACAAAATATCAGGTGCAACACTAAACCACAGACCCATCATATTGCAAAAAGAATTAAGTCTCCATCATTTATAGTGTCAGAGGAGTTGCGAGCACAAGATTACATAGAGTTATATAGGAGAAAATGACCACACCCATTTCTAAGACCCTGGGGGTCAGGGACTCAAACAAAATATCAGGTGCACAACTAGACCACAGACCCATCATATTGCAAAAAGAATTAAGTCTCTATCATTTATAGTGTCAGAGGAGTTGCGAGCACAATATTACATAGAGTTATATAGGAGAAAATAACCACACCCATTTCTAAGACCCTGGGGGTCAGGGGCTCAAACAAAATATCAGGTGCACAACTAGACCACAGACCCATCATATTGCAAAAAGAATTAAGTCTCCATCATTTATAGTGCCAGAGGAGTTGCGAGCACAAGATTACATAGAGTTATATAGGAGAAAATGATCACACCCATTTCTAAGACCCTGGGGGTCAGGGACTCAAACAAAATATCAGGTGCACAGCTAGACCACAGACCCATCATATTGCAAAAAGAATTAAGTCTCTATCATTTATAGTGTCAGAGGAGTTGTGAGCACAAGATTACATAGAGTTATATAGGAGAAAATGACCACACCCATTTCTAAGACCCTGGGGGTCAGGGGCTCAAACAAAATATCAGGTGCACAACTAAGACACAGACCCATCATATTGCAAAAAGAATTAAGTCTCCATCATTTATAGTGTCAGAGGAGTTGCGAGCACAAGATTACATAGAGTTATATAGGAGAAAATGACCACACCTATTTTCTAAGACCCTGGGGGTAAGGGGCTCAAACAAAATATCAGGTGCACAACTACACCACAGACCCATCATATTGCAAAAAGAATTAAGTCTCCATCATTTATAGTGTCAGAGGAGTTGAGAGCACAAGATTAAATAGAGTTATATAGAAGAAAATGACCACACCCATTTTCTAAGACCCTGGGGGTCAGGGACTCAAACAAAATATCAGGTGCACAACTAGACCACAGACCCATCATATTGCAAAAAGAATTAAGTCTCTATCATTTATAGTGTCAGAGGAGTTGCGAGCACAAGATTACATAGAGTTATATAGGAGAAAATGACCACACCCATTTTCTAAGACCCTGGGGGTCAGGGGCTCAAACAAAATATCAGGTGCACAGCTAGACCACAGACCCATCATATTGCAAAAAGAATTAAGTCTCTATCATTTATAGTGTCAGAGGAGTTGCGAGCACAAGATTACATAGAGTTATATAGGAGAAAATGACCACACCCATTTCTAAGACCCTGGCGGTCAGGGGCTCAAACAAAATATCAGGTGCACAACTAGACCACAGACCCATCATATTGCAAAAAGAATTAAGTCTCTATCATTTATAGTGTCAGAGGAGTTGCGAGCACAAGATTACATAGAGTTATATAGGAGAAAATGACCACACCCATTTTCTAAGACCCTGGGGGCCAGGGGCTCAAACAAAATATCAGGTGCACAACTAGACCACAGACTTATCATATTGCAAGAAGAATTAAGTCTCCATCATTTATAGTGTCAGAGGAGTTGCGAGCACAAGATTACATAGATTTTCATAACCACGCCCATTTTCTAAGACCCTGGGGGTCAAGGACTGAAACTAAATGTCAGGTGCACAACTAGACCACATACCAAGTAGGATGCAAAAAGAATTAACTTTCTTTCACCTATGGTTTGAGAGGAGTTGCGAGCACAAGAATTGTTTACGGACGGACGGACGGACAGACGGACAGACGGCCGGACGCCGGACGACGGGGTATCGCATAAGCTCGACTGGTCTGAGACCAGTAGAGCTAAAAATCATTTTCAAACATATGATATACTGATAATAGAAAATACCTTCCTAAAGCCAGATTCCAGTTGATCTGGTAATTGTTTAAGTTGACCAATCCTGTGGGTAAAGAGCAAGGACTTGCTTTCCTGAAAAGTATTTCAATTGTAAGCTGAATAAAGATACTTACATGAAAGAAATCAATATCATGCATCAGATTCAGAACAACAAGTTAAAAGTCATGTTTGTAAAACATTAATGCCCCCCTACCCCTTCTGTGATTAAAGTCTGTCACAACTTTATACTTGCATTGATACAACCTATGGGGGTATAAAGTAACAGTGTAATAAAAAAAGTCAAAGAAGTATAACTGTCAGGAGGACCTGTATGTACAGCATTTATGCTTTGTTAAAGCTCTTCTTCTAATAAACTTCTATAAGGTAATTAATATGAACTTGACCTAGATTTTCATTTGATATGTCTGTACACAAAATTTCATTCCAATATGTGAATCCACTCCAGAGGTATTGAACGGAAACTGATGTCGTGGGCGACCGACGGACTGACAGACAGAAAGTCAGACAGCGGCAAAGCAATATGTCCCCTCTTCTTCAAAGGGGGGCATAAAAATTTTTGATTGAACCCAAATATGAACTTGACCTAGATTTTTATTTGATGTGTCTGAAACAAAATTTCATTTCAATATGTAACTCCACTCAAGAGATATTGAACGGAAACCCTGAAATTTTGGTATTTTTTGAAGTGCAAGGGGCATAACTCTGTCAAAATTTTGTTCATTGGACCTAAATATGAACTTGACCTAGTAGATTTTCATTTGATGTGTCCGTATACAAAATTTCATTTCAATATGTAACTCCATTCAAGAGATATTGAACAGAAACCCTGAAGTTTTGGTATTTTTCAAAGTGCAAGGGGCATTACTCTGTCCAAATTTTGTTGATCGGACCTAAATATGAACTTGACCTAGATTTTCATTTGATGTGTCTGTATACAAAATTTCATTTCTATATGTAACTCAAATCAAGAGATATTGAACGGAAACCCTGAAATTTTGGTATTTTTCGAAGTGCAAGGGGCATTACTCTGTCAAAATTTTGTTGATTGGACCCAAATATGAACTTGACCTAGATTGTCATTTGATGTATCCGTATACAAAATTTCATTTCAATATGTAACTCCACTCAAGAGAGATTGAACGGAAACCCTGAAATTTTGGTATTTTTCGACATGCAAGGGGCATAACTCTGTCAAAATTTTTTTGATCGGACCCAAATATGAACTTGACCTAGATTTTTGTTTGATGTGTCTGTATACAAAATTTCATTTCAATATGTAACTCCATTCAAGAGATATTGAACAGAAATCCTGAAATTTTGGTATTTTTCGAAATGCAAGGGGCATAACTCTGTCAAAATTTTTTTGATTGGACCCAAATATGAACTTGACCTAGATTGTCATTTGATGTATCCGTATACAAAATTTCATTTCAATATGTAACTCCACTCAAGAGATATTGAACGGAAACCCTGAAATTTTGGTATTTTTCAAAGTGCAAGGGGCATAACTCTGTCAAAATTTTTTCGATCGGACCTTAATACGAACTTGACCTGGATTTTCATTTGATGTGTCTGTATACAAAATTTCATTTCAATATGTAACTCCATTCAAGAGATATTGAACCGAAACCCTGAAATTTTGGTATTTTTCGAAATGCAAGGGGCATAACTCTGTCATTTTTTTTTGATCGGACCCAAATATGAACTTGGCCTAGATTTTTGTTTGATGTGTCTGTATACAAAATTTCATTTCAATATATAACTCCATTCAAGAGATATTGAACCGAAACCCTGAAATTTTGGTATTTTTCGAAATGCAAGGGGCATAACTCTGTCATTTTTTTTTGATCGGACCCAAATATGAACTTGGCCTAGATTTTTGTTTGATGTGTCTGTATACAAAATTTCATTTCAATATATAACTCCATTCAAGAGATATTGAACCGAAACCCTGAAATTTTGGTATTTTTCGAAATGCAAGGGGCATAACTCTGTCAAAATTTTTTTGATCGGACCCAAATATGAACTTGACCTAGATTTTTGTTTGATGTGTCTGTATACAAAATTTCATTTCAATATGTAACTCCATTCAAGAGATATTGAACAGAAACCCTGAAATTTTGGTATTTTTCCAAGTGCAAGGGGCATAACTCTGTCAAAATTTTTTCGATCGGACCTTAATACAAACTTGACCTGGATTTTCATTTGATGTGTCTGTATACAAAATTTCATTTCAATATGTAACTCCATTCAAGAGATATTGAACAGAAACCCTGAAATTTTGGTATTTTTCGAAATGCAAGGGGCATAACTCTGTCAAAAATTTTTTGATCGGACCCAAATATGAACTTGACCTAGATTTTTGTTTGATGTGTCTGTATACAAAATTTCATTTCAATATATCACTCCATTCAAGAGATATTGAACGGAAACCCTGAAATTTTGTTATTTTTCGAAATGCAAGGGGCATAACTCTGTCAAAATTTTTTTGATCGGACCCAAATATGAACTTGACCTAGATTTTTATTTGATGTGTCTGTATACAAAATTTCATTTCAATATGTGAATCCATTCCAGAGATATTGAACGGAAACTGATGTTGCGGACCGACCGACAGACCGACGGACCGACGGACCGACAGACCGACAGACCGACCGACAGCGGCAAACCTATATGTCCCCTCTTCTTCGAAGTGGGGCATAATAATAAGAATACAAATGTGTATTTCCAAATCAGTTTGCACTTCTAAATTAGAACTATACTTTCTGCTAAGTGTGTATTGTACATGAATACAGTATAACTTCTTATTGTGATATTGGTTTTCATGGCCACATAAATGTGTAGCACTGTCATATTGTGATATTAGTTTTCATGGCCACATAAATGTGTAGCACTGTCTTATTGTGATATTAGTTTTTATGGCCACATAAATGTGTAGCACTGTCTTATTGTGACATTGGTTTTTATGGCCACATGAATGTGTAGCACTGTCTTATTGTGATATTGGTTTTTATGGCCAAATGAATGTGTAGCACTGTCTTATTGTGATATTAGTTTTCATGGCCACATAAATGTGGTACAGTAGCACTGTGTAGCACTGTCTTATTGTGATATTAGTTTATATGGCCACATAAATGTGTAGCACTGTCATATTGTGATATTAGTTTTTATGGCCAACTATATGTGTAGTACTGTGTAGCACTGTCTTATTGTGATATTAGTTTTTATGGCCACATAAATGTGTAGCACTGTCTTATTGTGATATTGGTTTTCATGGCCACATAAATGTGTAGCACTGTCTTATTGTGATATTAGTTTTCATGGCCACATAAATGTGTAGCACTGTGTAGCACTGTCTTATTGTGATATTAGTTTTTATGGCCACCTATATGTGTAGTACTGTCTTATTGTGATATTAGTTTTTATGGCCACCTATATGTGTAGTACTGTCTTATTGTGATATTAGTTTTTATGGCCACATAAATGTGTAGCACTGTGTAGCACTGTCTTATTGTGATATTAGTTTTTATGGCCACATGAATGTGTAGCACTGTCTTATTGTGATATTAGTTTTTATGGCCACATAAATGTGTAGCACTGTCTTATTGTGATATTAGTTTTTATGGCCACATAAATGTGTAGCACTGTCATATTGTGATATTAGTTTTTATGACCACATAAATGTGTAGCACTGTGTAGCACTGTCTTATTGTGATATTAGTTTTTATGGCCACATAAATGTGTAGCACTGTCTTATTGTGATATTGGTTTTCATGGCCACATAAATGTGTAGCACTGTCTTATTGTGATATTAGTTTTCATGGCCACATAAATGTGTAGCACTGTGTAGCACTGTCTTATTGTGATATTAGTTTTTATGGCCACCTATATGTGTAGTACTGTCTTATTGTGATATTAGTTTTTATGGCCACATAAATGTGTAGCACTGTCTTATTGTGATATTAGTTTTTATGGCCACATGAATGTGTAGCACTGTGTAGCACTGTCTTATTGTGATATTAGTTTTTATGGCCACATGAATGTGTAGCACTGTCTTATTGTGATATTAGTTTTTATGGCCACATAAATGTGTAGCACTGTCTTATTGTGATATTAGTTTTTATGGCCACATAAATGTGTAGCACTGTCATATTGTGATATTAGTTTTTATGACCACATAAATGTGTAGCACTGTGTAGCACTGTCTTATTGTGATATTAGTTTTTATGGCCACATGAATGTGTAGCACTGTCTTATTGTGATATTAGTTTTTATGGCCACATAAATGTGTAGCACTGTCTTATTGTGATATTAGTTTTCATGGCCACATAAATGTGTAGCACTGTGTAGCACTGTCTTATTGTGATATTAGTTTTTATGGCCACATGAATGTGTAGCACTGTCTTATTGTGATATTAGTTTTTATGGCCACCTATATGTGTAGCACTGTCTTATTGTGATATATGTTTTTATGGCCACATAAATGTGTAGCACTGTCTTATTGTGATATTAGTTTTCATGGCCACATAAATGTGTAGCACTGTCTTATTGTGATATTAGTTTTTATGGCCACATAAATGTGTAGCACTGTCTTATTGTGATATTAGTTTTTATGGCCACATAAATGTGTAGCACTGTCTTATTGTGATATTAGTTTTTATGGCCACATAAATGTGTAGCACTGTGTAGCACTGTCTTATTGTGATATTAGTTTTTATGGCCACATGAATGTGTAGCACTGTCTTATTGTGATATTAGTTTTTATGGCCACATAAATGTGTAGCACTGTCTTATTGTGATATATGTTTTTATGGCCACATAAATGTGTAGCACTGTCTTATTGTGATATTAGTTTTCATGGCCACATAAATGTGTAGCACTGTGTAGCACTGTCTTATTGTGATATTAGTTTTTATGGCCACATGAATGTGTAGCACTGTCTTATTGTGATATTAGTTTTTATGGCCACATAAATTTGTAGCACTGTCTTATTGCGATATTAGTTTTTATGGCCACATAAATGTGTAGCACTGTCTTATTGTGATATTAGTTTTTATGGCCACATAAATGTGTAGCACTGTCTTATTGTGACATTAGTTTTTATGACCACATAAATGTGTAGCACTGTCTCATTGTGACATTAGTTTTTATGGCCACATAAATGTGTAGCACTGTCTTATTGTGATATTAGTTTTTATGGCCACATAAATGTGTAGCACTGTCTTATTGTGATATTAGTTTTTATGGCCACATAAATGTGTAGCACTGTCTTATTGTGACATTAGTTTTTATGTCCACATAAATGTGTAGCACTGTCTTATTGTGCTGGGTTTTTTTATCAGTTTATACTGCTATATCAAGTGTGTTGTGCTGTTTTAGTTTGACTGCATTTATCATCAAGTTTACCAAATTTGGATATAATATACTTAAGGTATCCGTTGTACAATAGAGTCATTTTACATAGCGTTTTAATCATCTCCATTGTAAAGTATGGTACATTTTATGCCTGGTAAGGTACTATAAAGTATATATTTTCTGAAAGGTATTGATGTACTGAGTACAGATATAAGACTCCCAGGTCTTAAAAATCAAAGGGGAAAAACTCTTGTACAACTTTGTTATTTTGCATATGTTAAATAGAGAAAATAGACAATTTAAATGCTTCATCAGTTATTCCCCTTTGTTTTTCTGGTCCCAAAATTATTATTTCTGAGCAGTGGGCATTATAACCTTTAAGAAAATATATAGTTTATAGTACCTTACCAGGCATCTAAAAATGCCCTATTGTACATTGGATACCTTAAAATAATGGTTTCCAGATGATGACTCAAGAAATGTTTCACCTATCCATATCAAATATACTGGGGAAGACCCCTAATGATTTGGGATCAAAGGTCAAGGTCATTATTAGGGGAAATGCATTTAAAATCATGGTTTCCAGATGATAACTCAAGAACATTTTCACCTATCCAAATCAAATTTGGATATACATGTATGCTTAATTATCAAGAGGGAAAGAATATTCTCCTTCTCTCACTCATGAAACTTTTCATCAGAATAAAACAAAATTCCACTCCACCATGAATTGACATGTCTAACCTTTACATGTCTATAGAATTATGTAAATACTTACTGAGAGGACAGTCCAATAGTTCTCAAGAAAGTCCATACACTTCCTGCAACGATGAATACAATACAAATATCAAAGCTAAAATATAGATTATCAAATACTTCAAAACAATACTAAGAGGATAGCAGATTTATAGTTCAAGTGATACTAGTATCAAAAAAGTAATTCATGTCAAAAGAAATTGCAGAGAAAATATGTCTTGCACATCTTATGACATTTTAGACTGAACAAACAGTACTTCCAGTTCTAGGGGTCATACAAATTGAAGAGAATGGTTCTATTTGCTAGACACAAAAGAAATACAGAAGGATCACCATACTAACTCTGAGTGGCTGAAGTAAGGCGTCCTACAGTTGAGCTACTGGCCCTTTCTTTGTTGTATCGCGTCTGAAATGATATGAAATATTTTGGTATAATAAAAGTCAAATACACACATACACAGACACATTACATTTGTTTTATCCTTTCCTTATAATTGTAGACTAGAAAGTGTTATATAATGTAATATTTACTTTTAACATTGAAAACCTCCTATCTCAAACTTATTTTGTCTGTATAATATGAATTGCATATGAGCCTATGGAGAGCGTCACGACGTCATGGGGAAAATTAGCATGGGAATTTGCCCATCTAAAACTTGTTTTGTCTATATAGTTTGTAGGGCTGGGACGATACGGGTCTCAAGCGTATCGATACGTATCACGATACAGTGCCTACGATACGATATGTATCACAATATTTCAGATCTACATTCCTGTAATGGGGATTCTTGCTGTATGGAATGAAACTCAAGTATAACATTAAAATATTTTGATAAAACGATATTTTTCTAGATCCTGGAGACAAAATCAAGATTGACAAAAAACCCAAGTAATTAAACAAACTTCTGAAACTTTGAACATTGACTTCACAAGTTATTACTCATAGACAGAGGCTATTTAGCTACAAGTTAAGCTACAAAACAAATGTGTACCCTTTGCCATGAAATTTTTGCAATATAAACATGTCGTTTTTATACTCTTTTTTGTATGTTCATTATCTCAGTAACTTCATCAACAAGGCAAGCTATGAAATGGTAAATACGAGGTGAAAAGTTCATGAATTTATGTAACAACCCCCTCCTTTTTTCAATACATAGAATTATATTGTATATCTCTCTTTTCAATTCCCCTTCCTATTTGAGTAATCCTAAACTGAATATTTTTTTCATGAGGAAATCTTTTTCAAAAGTAAAACACAGCATTATATATGCTCCTTTCCCTGGAATATTGAAAGAATTGCAGCATGATTTATCTTTAAATGAGTTTGATTTTATCTGATGGATACATCCTTAACATGTGCGTATTATCTTATGTGCATGTATTATCACATTTTGAAATAGAGAGAGAGCATGTGCGTTAAACACGTGGACATAATCTTTTATGATTTTGATTATGGAGTTAAACTTGTTGCAGGCAAGATACGTTTTTAATGTTTACAAGAGAATTAAAAAATACAGATCGTAGACAGATGTTTTTTTTTTTCTCTTCAAAGGCTGTTCCCGACGTTTTCAATCAAGGATTGACTCGAGTCGGTTTAACTATAAAGTTAGCATACGATTTCAGAACTCTTTCTTTCAGATAAATAGACAAAATTATCTTAACATTGAAGAGAAATAGGTCGAAGGCCAGCATCTCAAAATCGATAAATAAATGGATTATGCACGCATGAATAGCTACTGGACAATAATTACTTCATGCTGTTTTTACGTTGTGCTTTGCAAACAACGCCTACCCACTAATACTATTACCTCATTTATAAGCATTGATAACATCAGGTAGCTTCTCTGGACAATGTTTTCTTACTTTTTAAATTAAGATCACGTTAGAAACTTCAACTTTTCAACGAACATGAGTTTGAGTATAGACAAATATCTTTAAGATTCCCGCAAACTATAGAAAACTGACAATTATACTGTAATGCAACGTGCATTTTGCTTTCCATCCAGAGCAAACAGAGGAAGATTAGTCAACAAAAACATCTTTATCATTGAAGTCTCCACTTAGGGGAATAAGTCACACGTTTCAGATAACCCGAAGCTTTCAATCGACATAGTTGTCGAGCATTTTCATGCCTTTGAACAAAGTTAAAAACGGGTCCGGATATCGCGATATAGCTTCAGCATATCGATACGCGTATCGTGGAACACTGTATAGCGATTTATCGATATATCGTCCCAGCCCTAATAGTTTGATTGGGTGTACTCACTATCATATAACATATACCAAAACTTACGACTAAGCGAGATCTATTGAATGGTATCAAGTTTATTTAAATTATTGCATCATAAAGCAGTCAAAATCGTGTTTATTCAGTTTCCGAAGTGAGCCGCACGGACAGTAGCTAAGAAGTACGTCGTACGGCTTGGAGTCACATTTCAATCTGCAGGCGAAGCACGATAAAGGTACGTAGAGACTTCCAGCGGGAAATGCTCAGGACGATTCAACTTCATTTAGTTCACTCCATAATCACTACACAAGTTTCACAGTAAATGGACATAAAAAAGCCGAGTTATTGGCTAAAAACTGCTAAAATCATTTGGAATTGTCTGCTCGACCAATAAATATGGAGAAATTGTTGGGCAACAGATTTGTCAGACTTCACTCTGTAACAACCATAGTGGGATTCAGTCTCTTACAACGGCATCCAAGAGACTGGATTATTCAGTAATTCACTGAATAATCCAGTCTCTTGGCCAGGTCCGGGATTACTACAAAAATGGCTATAATAGCTAAATATGGCTATAATAGCTATAAATGGCTATATTGGAGAAATAATTTTAAGTATTAAAAAATAAAATTTTTGAATTTTTCTTTCAAACTCAAAATCCCAAATCTTTATGACCATCTGATCAAAGTTTACAAAAGAAGTTGGTATGCAAAACTTACAATTTTCAAGTTTTGACCAGGATAAGTTATCTAAATTTTGACTCATTCAATGACAAAGATGGTACATTTTACATGTCAACTTCTTTAGTAAACATTGTTCAGATGGTCATAAACATTTGCGATTTTGCGATTTTGAGCATTAGATCAAAATTCCAAAATTTACTTTTTTAGTATTTAAAATTATTTCTTCAATGTAGCCATTTATAGCTATTATAGCCATATTTAGCTATTACAGCCATTTCTGGAGTAATCCCGGACCTGTTGGCTGTCGTTGTTGAAAATGAAAGTTGAAGAATTCATTGACTGAGCAGTTATCGATATATTTTGCCATGAAGTGTTCTTTCTCTTACAAAAACTTCAGCATCTTGTGGCCATTCCGCTTGTATTGTGAGGTCATATAAAATGTTCTCATGAATAGATTTTCCTTTCTTTTCCTTTTCCACGTCGCCTGCGCCAGCAGCTGACGCCATTTTTAAATCAAGCTCGGAAATCACTCTGCTGACTAAAATTCAAACTGAAAACGGTCTGTCGGGCACCTTTGGTTATTTTGTATCTTTACATTAATCAATTATCATAAATTAGATAAAACAATTTTGAAACACAATGCCTCCGTCAGACAGCTTTTAAATTTTTTTCCTAATGCAAAAGTGGCGGCTTCAGGGGGGGGGGGGGGGGGTGACCCCCGGGGCACTGAACCAAAATTTTCCGAAAACATGTAGATTTTGGCCCATTTTCAGTAAAAATCGCCCCTTGATCCCCCGGAAAGAAGATGCTGGATCCGCCACTGTGCACTATAGTGGAAGAAGAAGAAGTTCAAGGTCATTTTGTCAAAGGTCAAGGTAACAAGTGAGAGTTCAATCTTCAACGATGACTAGTCGGATACTTGTTTCACTGTACATTTCGTACATAAATGCCGTTTCAAAATAAATGTGTCATCGTTGAAGAAAGAATGAGAAAATGCGGTCAGTCATAGAGGTAAAACACTCACTAGGTAAATAAGTTCTAGTATCAGAGTAATTAAGGAAAAATGTAAAATGAACATCCTTTTTAACAGAGGTGAGATAGATACTGTCATATGTCAAACTCAAGATCAGTAGGTTAGAGGTCAAGATATCAAATAAAAGGCCTTGTCACAAGCAATGCATAGTGAAATGTCTAAACTGAATCGGATATTGTTCAAAATTTATTTTTACAACCTTTAATTGAGGTACGAAAATCAGACATCGTTTGGCATTCCGGTTTTTGTTTTTATTTATTTATTTATTTAAATAAAAACACTTGGTTTCTTCTTGCCGTACGTTTCGGCCATGTTAGGCCTTCATCAGCGGACTTTATTTGTTTTGGTACAATATGTGACGTCATAATTTATTTTTGAAATATTTAAAAATGTACAAAAGAAATTTCGCGCAGGTTTTAGTCATAATGGCAAAATAAATATCCAAATCTCTACTTGAAAATTACGCTTTTTTAAGTGCGTCGGGGGGGGGGGGGGGTCACCATTTTTCCAGTAAATACTCATTTAACACAGAGCACAGCCATTACAACCTGCAATACATAAACGTTTAAGTACTCCAGATTGCATTTATCATTATTGACTCGGAGTCCAATTATTTCGATTTTTTTTTCTTATAGTATTTGTCTTTTTTTCAAATTATAATTCCTATCAAACAACTTATATAATAATAATTCTATCATTTCGAGAAATATTGGAGATGGAGAAAGGACGAAGCCTTTTGATTTTCAAGGCCAAAGGTCAAATGCCAAAGTGTGGACGACTCAGTGGCTGTGCTAAAGTGTCAACATTTTTTCCCAAAATTTCTTCATTTGCATCTTAGCATGATAATGCAATATTCGCGTCAATTTCACTTATATATCGTTAAATCAGAACAAATAATTTTGGTGTCCATTGTCCTTTAACATACAAATGCAACGTTCGACGAAATTCATGTGCATGATTTTATTTATTTATTTATTTATTTATTTATTTATTTATTTATTTATTTATTTATTTATTTATTTATTTATTTATTTATTTATTTATTTATTTATTTATTTATTTATTCTTAGAGTCTGATATAGTATAATTGTCAGTTTAGTCATTTTCTTTATTTCTTTATTCTAAACGAATAAAAGATAAATGTGTTTGTTCAAATGCACAGAAGTAATGCATAAACTTTGCTTACAACAAAAACAGAATCACTACTATATCAAGGTGAAAATATTTTTTACAAATCGTTGTCGAATTTATTTTCCCTACGCATTTTTATGGAATTAATGAAAATTTTTGGGTTTAATTGTTACATTACAAGGCTTGATCATTCTCAAAGAGACGAGAACGAGAGACTCAATTCCTATCTTCAATATTTGTATAAAGCATTTTCTTTTGAAACGTTTATTTATTCAGCGCATGTTTTATGTCCATCGTATTATAACGTATGCCCAGTAGGGGTTATTAGGAACTGCTAAAGAGTTAATGCTGGAATAATAGAAATTGAAATTGCTTGGGGAAATAGAAAAATAAAGCGACGACTTGAAAAGAAAAGTACAACACACGGAATCTAGCTAAAACTGTCCGTTCTAAGAAGATTATAGCGGCACTAAAATCACACTGAAATTTCCACAAGAAATACCAATATTCACATTTCTACAACAATATTGTTGCCGTTTTCAAATCAAATGAACTGATATATGATCAATATTGAAGGTTTTGGTCAAATATTCATTATTATTTGATTGCAATAGACAACCCTTATGAATGACACCGTGTACAATCATGATTTATACATCCATGTATTTTTTGTAGCAATAAATGTTTCAGCAACAACTATGAGATTTGTTTTAATGGATTCAATTTTCACATATATTACAAATTAAGACGATGAAATTAATATATACATCAGAAACACTACTTTCGCGAACGTTTAGAATCCCCTACACTTTCCGGAGTGATTATCAATGAAATTCTATCTCATCAGTGAATTAACTTATTTTTGTTGTGATGTACTGATTCGAAATATTACTGAATAAATAAAGTTTAAACTAATGAAATGAAAAAAGTAGCGATTTTTCAATAAAATGAAGAAAAAAAAATTTATAAGACACAAATACACAACGTTTAGATATTATCCTACGTGTTGATCACCCTTTTTGGTTATAAAGACACCGTAGTGAAGAAAGTGTCCTGACCGTTCAAAGCGATTGACAATTCCAAGAATTACTTTTTTTTCAATTCCAACTAGTTGAACGATTCAACAAAAGTTATTTCTATCGAAATCTCTATCAGATAGTAACTTTGAATTTTTCAAGACTTCAGTATATATATGTAAATTTGTATTTATTTTCCTCTGAATAATATTCTAAAAAAGTACCCATTTTCTAGTCGGTAAACCATGTCTTAGAGCATAACGCTAGACTAAAATTAAGAACAAAACGCATGTCGGATCAGGGTTTCCATAATAGATAAATATCATTATTTGATTTGTTTTCGGACTTAACAACAATTTTGTTGCTTTAGTCTTATTTTGCTTTAACTGTTTCGACTCTATATCTTTGATGAAAAAAAAGAACAAATCAAAAAACAGGAAAATGTACCTACATCCTCAATGTTTTTGATATCTCGGGAAAGTGCAAAATATGTGGGAAAAAAATAATAAAGAAGAGCTATTTTGAATTTACAACAAAAATCAAATGTAACATGTACACATTCATTGTATTTCATATACACCTGTGTGATGACCCCGTACGTACCCTATGATGGATTCAAAAGAAAAATAAGAAATCTAAGGGGCAATACATTTATATTTCAATAAATTAAAATCATTCCAAAGGTTTACTTTGAGGAAATATATTTACATTCGGAACATGAGCCAAAAACATCTGGAACAAAATAAAACTCTATTAGAAAAACGATATACACCACAAGGAAACATCGTTATGTATCTTCAACCATTTTGCTACTTGCGTGACAGATGGCCGTCCAAAGTCGGCACCGGTTACCCATTGGTCTCGTCGGTTTATGTGTAGTCTTTTGTGTTTAATGTTTGCATGTCGTGTGTCTCTTTTCCGTCTCGTGCTGTACTCGTCTTTGTGTTTTTGCATCGGGTGTTTTGGTGTTTTACTGTTGATGCTGCAACGGGGTCTTGTTGGAGATCTCCTCCCTTCTTTCAATGGTTCGGGGTTTTTTTCGGGGTTTTTTTTTTACGTTCATCTTTTTTTGCATAATTTTCAATAAAACAATCCTGTTTGGGGAAAAAAATTCGTATAGACTAGGAACATTTTATACAATACAATAGAAGTAAATGGCAATTCTCCGATTTGGCCAGTTACTTTCGTTTAAATATGAATTTTTCTCGGTTTTCGAATTGGTACGTCCGTCCATAAATGAATAGATACACTCTGCTTTACATTGCATGCAAAAGAAAATCATGATCATCACATTTTACAAGCAAGAAGGCTCCTATACTCTGGTGATAGAAGGGTTCGTATTGATCATCAATTGTTTCAATGTTTCATTCTACTTCTGTTTTTCTGTATTGAAAACCTTTGTCTTCATCTAGAATATCATCAAAATTATGAAAATTTAACTTTGTTTTTGGTGTTTTATTTTGGGAGGGGGTTGCAATTGATTTATTATACATATAGTTGGGTTTGTTTGTTTGTTGTTTTTTTTTTTTTTTTTTTTTTTGGTCTGAATATTTCGTCTGTACTCTCCTCTGTTTGGTCCTTAAGATCAATGGAACCGCGGGAATCGCTGATCAAGTCTCTGATCAAGTCAATTTTTTATTTTTTGAATATTCAAACATTAATATAATCCGGTACACTGTATTGGCAATGTCTGTCCATAGACTGCTCTCTGATCGTAGAGTTTGAAATAGATATACAGAAAAAATACCAATTTTTTAACAAACCTTGGATAAGCACATCATTTGCTTCTAACGTGGCAGATGGCTGCCCTAAGTCGGCATCGATTGCCCGTTGGTTTGCGTGTAGTTTTTTTGTGTTTTGATGTCGTATTTGGTGTTCCTTGTCCCGTATACGTCTTTTGCTGTGTATGTCAGCTCTGTGCTTTGATGCCGTATTTGGTGTTCCTTGTCCCGTATACGTACGTCTTTTGCTGTGTATGTCTACTCTCAGTGTATTTTAGCTGTGGTTGCTGCAACAGAGTCTTGTTAGAGATATCTTCTCCTTTCTCTTGTCAAACCGGAATGTGTGTACCACTGTTCATTGTTAAATTCAAATAACCATTGATTGTGTAAACTTCTTTTTCTAATGGTACAATGATGACCAAGAATCGCTTGATGAAACATTGGATTTTGGCAAATTTACCATCACTATATTAGCAAATAGATCCATGACAATCTAATAGACAAATCGTGTCGCCGAAAATCATAGTCTGAACGTTTCATCAAACGGTCCTTTGTCGTCATGGACATTCTTCTGTAATTTCTCAATATTAAAACCCAAAACTTCGTTTTCATTTGTGTCTTCTGACGGAAGCCTCTTATTGGTAATTATACACTTTATGAAATTGGTAAACGACCCATCTAGTAATGGTATTGTTTTATTCATTCTTTTTTTCAATCATATGATCCTTTCGCTGAAGACAAGCAGCAAGAAACTGTTCTTTAGATTGTCAATCGTGTTAACCAAGCAAGTTTGAAAGGCTCATCAGAATCTGCCCACTTGATCAAAGCACGATTGGCGCATTGTGAATATACATGTACCATTATTGAGACAATGCAGTATATCAGAGTATTTTAATAGACACACCCAATTCAGCAATTGCTCAACTTTAACATTTGAGAATAAATTAAGACCTCTGCATCAACGTATTCGATACGTACATATCGATTCGTTTCCATAGTAACTGTTTCAACATCATTCCGTTTCTGTACATGAATCATAGTTGCTTCTTACTTACTGACATCTAATATAAACCAGCCATAATTCAAATGTTTAAAAGAAACAAAAAATATTCTAGGATTTCAATATTATTTATTGCACTCATCAGACTGATTGCCAATGCATTCTTTCGTCGAAATCATAATATAACATTAATATTCACATCATAAAAAACAAAATGTACAATGAGATTCCAGATGAGATTCTTCTGTTATAATACATATAAATGATTTTTTTAAAAATACTTTACAGAGTTGCGTAGTCTGTGCACTCTTCATTCGTTTATATACACTCTTATTTTACATTAGATACAAATAATAGCACTATTAGTAAACTGGTTTTTTTTTCCATCGAATTTAAAAAGAATTTACGGAATTTTCGAAAAAAAATCTGATAAAAAGAAATTGATATAAATGTAAACTCAGTTCAGTTATTTATAAAATCGTGCTCAGTAGAAAAATCTTACTTTTTGGTAAGAAATATTTGATAATCGAAAAAATGAATTTATTTAAAGTCAATCATAATGTCAAATTTTAGAATAATTAGATAAAAGTTATCATAGTCTATATACCCGCTGGCACGTACTTCTAAGGAGCCCACAAATATCACATTGTCAGCTTCATTTTGGCGTCATCACTATTGTGCAGTCTGTAATCTCTGAAGCCCCGCGTACTGGGAACTGCAGTATGATGATGGAGGTAGCGAGGAGTAATTCGACAAGGACGGAGTCGTGGAAGGTACGGACGGCATCTGAGATCCGGAAAGATACGATCCTCCGAAAGAAGGTCCCAAAGAAGACCCGATTGTATTGTTCATGTTCATACCACTAGAGTTATAGTACGGTGAGTAGCTGCTGGGCGGTGCAGTATTCCAGGATTCCGGTTTAGATGGCGGTAGTCCGTATTGCTGAGGCTGCGGAATTCCCTGGGAAAAGGACGGCAGACCCAGGGGATTTAGTGAAGGATATGGCTTGTAGCCTGAAGGTGGTCCATATAAACTAAAATGTCCGTATGAATTTACATGCTGCACATGAGCTTGGTCTTCTCTCTTTGGTTTAGCTAATTTGAATCGCTTAGCTCTCCTTAAGAAGCTTCCGTTTCCGAACATGTCTCCACAGCCAGGATGTAATGCCCAGTAATTTCCTTTTCCCGGTCGTCCGGGAGCTCTTGGAATTTTCACAAAACAGTCATTCAGCGACAAATTATGTCTGATAGAGTTCTGCCATCTTTGCTGATTTTCCTTGAAATAAGGAAACCGGTTCATGATAAAGGCGTAAATCTCGTTCAGCGTCATCATTCCAGATCCTGAACTTTCTATTGCCATGGTGATCAGAGCTATGTAAGAGTACGGCGGTTTGACGTCAGCGAAGCGGCGTTTCTGTTGTGACAATGTTGACGTCCCAGAGTAGCTGCCGTTCTCTTCATCAAAGTTATCTATGCTTGTATCAAAATCTGATCCCGGTGAGTTTGTTTCCTCTCGAGAGTCCTGTTTGTCCACGTGATCGGGTGGAGGGATTCCCACAATATTGTTTTGATCGTCCAGTATCTGATCTTCCACTTTATGTCCAGGCATCCCACTGTAGCCCATGTTGCTCTGCATCAAGTGAGGGTTAGCCATCATACACGCTGCTTTGTCCTCCAGACCATCCATGATCATGACACTATAAGTACGATATTAACCAAAATTTGTCTCTCTTTTTCACTAAAGATGATTAATGCGTCAAATATTCTCGTGGTCAGTTTGTTTTTGCATCGAATTCAAATCGAAAATAACGAAATATGATCAGAAGTAACAGTTTTTATCGAAACATTGCTGGACATCGAAAGTGAAATCTGATTGGTCGATTTACTTTTGTATTGAAAACATATTTGACAAATGACCATAAAGTAGTCTATTGTGTTTGAATTAAAACGAACAAAAAGTCAATAGAAGTGAATAGCCTGGGGGCATGAAATGACCGTTAAATCCGTCCCATACTATTTGCTGATCATGATGGTCAACGGTTGACTAACTTTTAATCCCCGCCCCCTTGGTCAGTTATGTATTTTGATAATTTTGTATACTCAGCGACCGGGGAGATATACAACAAACGTTTAACTGCAGTAAAAATAAGAAAACTTTTGTCTCAAAATATTACTCTTAATGTTTAATATTTTCGCATGTTTCCATTCTACCAACACATCCCAGTAAAAACAAATTATTCTGTGCTGTTACAAGAATTGTCGTTAATACTCAATGATGTGTTTTCTTAAAGTGTTTATACATCTTTACCTTTAAGAAAATAATTATCGTATTTTGTCCTGATTGTTCATAAATATTATTTATCAAAAGGTTAATATCGACACAAACATTTGATTTCGGACTTAAGAAATTCTTAAACAACACGGAAGTTTCCTCCTTGCTATCATAATACTACGTTGAGGGAAATTTGACTTTCAAAGTTTCAAACAGCCTGCATAAAACGGACTGAAAGAAATCATAGAATATTCATTTAATACAGAATTAGAAACTAAAATCTATATCTGAATAGTCTTCATTCCAATTTTGTGAAAAGAAAGAAAAGGAAAAGCAACAACAACAATTAATTTATGTATAGGTGCATTTACACTGGTCAAAATAAGTTGAGATTACCGTTTCTCATATGTTTACAGCTAAAAGCTATTCTAGTCTTATTATTCTAAGAATATTTTAAAAATGTTTACTTGTCACAATATATTATAGCCACATATAGGATTCATATTATATAAAATGAATCCTATATGTGCCTACATTTTATATATTGCGACAAGTAAAGAAGTTAAAAATATTCTTAAATATAGGATTCTTTTATAAAGCCAAATATAAGATTCATTTTATGAAGCGAAATATAGGATTCATTTTATAAAACCAACTATATGTTTCATTTTATATATAGGATTCATTTTATTTTGAAAAATGGAAACATGCAGGATTTTTTTTTATCTATATACATATATTTCTTTTCATTTCATCGCAAAATTTCGCGGAAAAGTCCTTTTCAATACTCAAAAGTTCTTGGTATACCTTAATTCCAAAAAAAATCTACGGTGACCCCTTTGTGATGAGAAGGTTCCTGAATATGAATTATTAGCTTTAATTCAAAATTTGGGAAATTGATTTACAATTAATTAATAAAAAATCTTTGGCGATTTTCTCATGGTTTCTTATACTGAAAAGGAACTTTACTTGCTAGAATATTTCTTTCTTTCTTTCTTTCTTTCTTTCGTTTTTCTTTCTTTCTTTCTTTCTTTCTTTCTTTCTTTCTTTCTTTATTTATTTATTTATTTATCTATTTATTTATTTATTTATTTATTTATTTATTTATTTATTTATTTATTTATTTATTTATTTATTTATTTATTTATTTATTTTTTTATTCTCTGTTCAAATAGGGTATTCATTTACATTTTGCTTCTTTCCATTTCATTTTTTAAATTCCTCCTGCAACAAACCCCTTTGCATTTTAATATTAATCATTCGTTAATTTTTTGAATGTGATTTGCTGAAGCCAAAGACAGGCAACTCGAACATGTGTAGCTCATCTTTTTTTCTGCTCAAAATGCTTTTTCTGCAGTTCTCAACTTAGAGTAATACCATCAATATCGTAAGGAAAGAGATATCATTCCATTTCATGGATCGAAATAAATAAATAAATAAATAAATAAATAAATAAATAAATAAATAAATAAATAAATAAATAAATAAATAAATAAATAAATAAATTCCAGACCACGGTCGAAACAGGTGGAGACTCTTGATGGCATAACTTTTAATAAGATTATGAGAATCAAATTGGATCCGAACTTCCTATATAAATATTTATTGACTTTTTCGACAAACCTAATACCTATTTGTTCAATGCTATGCAATTTTTGGTTTATAGCGGTTAGCATCAAACGCGCGTTTTACTTATCGAGAAGGATTAACGGGGGATAAGATTACTCCAAACGGATTCACTTAATTTGGTCGAAGTATTTGTTGTTTTTGCAGCTAAACACGTCCACTTCATTCCCCGACGTAAATCTCTCCATTTCTTATTACGACACTGTTTATTTTTACAGGAAAACTCATGTTTCCCGTTCTTCATTTATTTTCTTAATTTCGTTCATTTTTTTCTTCAGTTTTATAAATTATGTGTTTAAATTAATTCCAGTGGCGGATTCAGGGGGGTGCGGAGGGGGCGCCCGCCCCCCCGGCACTGACCCCAAATTTTCCAAAAACAGGTATATTTTTGCCCATTTTCAGTAAAAATCGGCAAAATTCGCCCCTTGACCCCCCGGCAAAGGGGGCGCTGGATCCGCCACTGAATTCATGTACTTAATATTTTTCTTTATTGGGGAGGGGGTTACTTTAAAATAAGATAATAATTGAAAAGAGAAATTCTTTTGAAATAGCCAGGGGCTCAACAAGGTATCAATTATCGCATTCTTGATAGAGATAATCGAATCTTTTTACAACTGTCAAGTTTATGTAACACTTGGCCGTTCACCTTTACATGAGAATACAATATCTTGAAACCCTGTCATCATTTGCCATGATTGACCCGATAGAAAGCATAATGACAGCATAGAAAATGAAAGCGTGACACCTTAGAAACGGAATTCTTGTCATATCATCAAGAAACCTTAAGAAAAAAAATTTACTTGTTATTCAGACTTTGGGGGGGGATGTCTATATATTTCTGTATTTTCTTTTTTTTTTCTTGAAAGGAACACGGAAAAGGGATTAAGAACAAGCATTACTCTAACTTAATGACTTAATTAGAAAAGAAAGGAGTTTACCGATACTCTCTACACAACAATGTTTAAAATAACAAACATCAAAAGAACCGACAATATTGTTTGCGCAATATTAACGACATAATAATCATTAATCCAATTAAAGCTCCTTGAAAGGCTCGGAGAAAAGATCAAGGACTTAAGTCTTTTCGAAATTTGTAGCAAGTAACTTATTTAAAAAAAGTTAACCGGTATAAGATTCTTTCAAAGAAGTACTCCTTGAGATTATGTTTGCTCGTTTATCCGTCAAAATCCCAACTTTTGACGGAAAGAGTGTGGAAAGCCAGTGCGGCTTGCTTTATATGTTTAGTTTCTTTCATAAGCTTATCTCGCCGTAAAGTTTTCTTTTTCTTTTTACCTATTTGAATCTATTTTCGAAGTCTTGGTTACCCAATTCTTCTGTAGTAGAATTTTTTTTTATTTAATACTTCTCATAAAACAAGAAACCGGGTATCCCCTTAATTGAAAAAGATTGATTGAAACGCTCTTGTTAAATTTTGAGCGAAATATTATAATCATGTTGGAAAACTAATATTTCAGTAATTTTCAGATAAATTCAGAAAATTTCAGATATCGCGAAAACGTATAAGATTCGATGTATCACATTCTTCTTCATCGCACTTTATTCCCAAATCCAAACTAATTTAAATGAAATGTTAGTATCTTTTTTTTCCAGGGGTCTTTTAAGTCTGCATACTGCGGACATCCCCCCCCCCCCCCCCAAAAAAGGAGGCATTATGATAAAAATATTACTCTTCAAAATAATTGGAAATGGTGTTTTAAGTAGTTTATACCATTAAACCATTAAAAAATTCCTTGCTTACATTTTTTCTCTATGTTACAAGAATATAGCAAAAAAAAGTTCCTTTCAGAAAAAAAGTAAATCAGCTTTAGTGTTATAAACTGAAAAAAAAAAAAAAAATGACGAAAAAGTATAAAATTTTCATCAACATGGCTTTGGACAAGAACCATTTAAAAGTATTTCCAGATAGATTGATGTACATTTTTGAACATTAAGCCATTGACTTTCAATCGCGTTCGTTTGAGTGTAAAATCTTCAGACAATAGACAAATTCTCCAAGAAGTAATACCACATAGTACTCTTGTTTCAAACAAAGCCTTCCATTAGCATGGATCCTGTGAACATGGCTCCCACAAAAAGCGCCAGGCATTTTAATGGGCTTTCGCACTTTTGTTTTCATAAACACCAAAATATTTTTTCTAGAGATCACATGTCGAACAATCAGTGACATTAAAGAATCAATTTGACTAACGATGATGGTTTTATTATTGGAGTGAGCATACAGCTGAAATATGTTCAGATTACGTACTGTTATTAGTAAATTCTAATAAAATTCTAATAACCTTTTATCATTACAAAAACATCCATAAAGCGAGGTATTGGCACCATGAAACAGTACTCGACAAAGTTGACAGAATTCACAGAGTACAATCACACAAACATGGTCCTGGTGTTATACGGTGTCAAGACAAATCACAGAGACACCTCACAGGTCAAATATCATACAAATAAAGGAATTGTGGAAGGAGAAGTGGGGTTACATTTGGACCTCTTCGGTGATTGTATTCAGATTGATGTATAACAATAATGCTGTAGCCTTTCTAACTATTTTCAACATTATATATACATACTAATTTTTATAAGGCAAATTTAAGTTTGAATCTAAAACATGAAAAACGCGCAAAATTCCTCTCTACCATTAAGAGCAAATATAGAAGAGGATAGACCCCCTCAAAAATTCAGAACAAGAGGAAAGGGAGGGGAACTAAACTCAAGGCCAAAAGAATGAGTCATTAATATCAAGCTCAGTGTTACGGGAAGTCTTGTTTCCACACATCTGTGTTGAAATAACAACAGTAAATTCCGTAAGGATTTGTCAATAATTGCAACGCATTTGTTTACATTTCGAATGAAACGGAAAGATTTTCTAATTGAAAAAGACGTCGAAATAAAAAGCAAACTCATTGGTCATTTAACACAGTAAAGAGAGGTTAGCTTTCCCACGTAGCCCAAACATTGCTACCGGCCAAGGACCATGGTTCAATATTGAACCAACTTTTTGGCCTTCTACCGTGCAAGTTTTTCTAGAAAACAATAAGTTTCAAGTTAATCTTTACAATTATTTGGACCTAATATAACTAGATTTAATGACTGTTTTTTGACAATATTGAGACTAAATTTCACACCTAATTTTGTTTTCTATTCAAATATTAGGAGATATTGTTAGCCATCCATAAAAAGAATATCACAATGATAGATAAACGAATAAATAAAACAACAACTTGAAATGACATGAAACTATCAACACGTGTGAGAATGAATGTTCGAATATAACCCCCCAACAGAACGGGACAATGGGTAGGGGGGGGGGGGGGGGAGACGCACGTAAAGTAATTGTTGGCAGATGGAAAGGGACGGGAAGTTTATAATCTGGATATAGGAGTTAATATCTTCAGGAGTCAACGGGTATGAATCTTAATACCACAAAAGGGAAGACAATTGTAGATACATGTACATGTAAATTGATTAGAGACGAAAGGGATGTCTCGATGACAACTCTGCACAAATCTTTGCATCAGCATTTTTACATTGTCAGCATCTTTGTCCCGGCCTTAATCACACATTCTCGGACCTTTCCCGTCGCATATTCGAAGAAAAAAGAAAAAACCCAATGATTTTCCTACGGAAAGGCCCGACAGTGTCCTGGAGTATGGCCGTTCTTGTTTCCATTCACCACGTTTTGGATGCTTTGGTATCTTGTTATAGATCTTTGAGCATTTGGGAGTCCTTGGAATAAATTTCAATAAAGTTTTCCCATCGTATATATACACTTGTATGTTCTATATTCAATTCTGTATAAAGCATTTATTTATTTCAATTTTGGCATCGATAACTGAGATATCAATGCCTAATTCACACCACAAAGACCGATTCGTTCACCAGTTATTGTAAACATTCGTTACGTTTTATCATTTTCTTTCTTTAATTAGTTCCCCGCCTCTTTCAGTCGCTGTGGTGGGTACATTTTTTGTACAAACTTTCTATACCGAGAAACAGAGAATAGGCAGCTTTCAAATGTCAATTCAAAATGACAAAAATTGCCGTAGGGGTTTGACTAAAAAAAAGACTGAATTTCGCATAGCAGAAAATTGAAATGGAGTGAAATGGAAGAAATGCCAGAGGCAGGGTGTCTTGTTAAGCTGTCAAAATTTGTTTTTAGATTATGTATGTCATTAGTATTTACAAACAAAGGGATTAGGGGAATTGATAAAAACTATGTAAATATATTATCTCATAGAGCCGTTCGTTGATTGAATCATCATTACGTGTAAAAGATCAGCGAGTTATTTGAGGCAAACTTCAAGATCTTATACTTTCTTGAAAAATAATATACATGATATGATTCTTCCCGGAATGCCCACATTTTAAATGAAATATATTCCCGGAATGCCCACATGCAAAAGACAATGGGTGTTGTTTTAATCAATTTAGAAGGTCCAATTACCGTATATGATCATATAAATCGGGTAAAAATATTGTCAAATTTCAACAGTATTTTCCGTCGTATTGATGAATCTGACGACGATTTTTAAATGAATTTGAAAAGAGAAGGAACAGCCCTCATTTTGAAATATTTGAAGAGAAAAAAACCCGTATATAATTTTTTTTTCATTTTTTTTTTCATGTTTCTTTTTCATGTGTTTTTTCTTTTTTTTTTTTTTGCACGGCATGCAGAAGTTAACATGTTCAAGATTTTCTAAGGAAATGGCGGATCAAGAAAAGTTTTAAAAGGGCAGTGAGTTCAGCCCATGAGGGGAATCCAGCCGTAAATTCACGTAAAAGCTAGGAAAAAATCAGCAATTTTTGCAAATTCCAAGCGGGACCTGACCCTCTAACCATCACTCTAGATCCATGCTTAGTGTTCATTTTGAAAAAAAAATGACCATCACCTCAAATTTAAAACAAATCTTATAAGAAGTTTGTAAACAAAGATCTGTGGCGGATCCAGATTTTGGGTTAGGGGGACGTAAAATTGGCAAGGGGTCTTGTGACCGCCGAGGTCCCCAGTGAGTCCAGGGCAGAGCCCTGGTAGCTGGACCAAGGGGGGGGGGAACAAAGCCCCCCGGAAGCCCTGGAATTTCAGCCTTTTAAGAACCATTTTCTTGACTGTAATTTATTAAAGAATGGAAATAATACGGAAGTGTTCCAACTCTATACCTTCTTGAAGAAAATTTCAAACCTTATATCACTTCGTCCGATAAATTTCGAAAAATTTAATGAAATCGGTGGTTTGGTTTCTGGGGGTGTTTTGGTGCTATTTCTGACTATTTCGTAGATTTATTTAGGAAACAGTAGTTTAATGCTTCCAAAAGCATGTTATAAGTGTCCCTTCGTTGGGCACTGTCGGGGATGGGGCGCTTACTGTAATATCATGAGTTAAAGAAGATCCTGACGATAATCTCAACAGCACTCACAATAGAGCACCAAATGGAGTATCGGCGGACCCCCAGCAAGCTAGAGGTGAGACCAGGTGCCCGGGAGGAGTAAGCATCCCCTGTTGGCTAGCCGCAACCGCCGTCGATGTTCATGCAAGAAAATGAAAACAAAATTTGAAACACATGCACTGTCTTAGGTAATGTGAACCATGCATGTTCTTGTAGTGCTTCACTTACAATTATTATACAAATGTATATGCATTTATTATATTTAATACCTTGCATTTGTTTTGTAAATATTATCGACAAAAAAAAAATGCAGAAACTAACAATGAAATATAAAATAGTGAAATTAAACATACATTTCTGTATCATTTTGCGTTCACATATATGACATTGAAGAATTTTACGGTAAATGAATTAATTGCCACAAAGTGTTGTTTTAATCATTTCATGTATTCCCGGAATACCCACAAAATAATTCAATTCTACATGTCGGTACATCAAAGAATGTGGGCATTCCGGGAATAAACCCTTTTTTTTTCAAAGGGATTCAGCATTTTTATGAGTTTAAATCCAGTTTTCTGTTCTTGTTTTTCGTTGTTGTTGTTGTTTATTTTTTTGTATTAATTTGCCTATACCGTATCCTTTAATCCTTGTTCTTTAGTTACCGATTCATATATATCCTTTTATTAATTCTTTCTTTATCTGTCTAATTATTATGCTTCCACATGCGACGACGACTGAACACAAAAAGACATGGTTTTCAAAAAATCTCGTCAAGCAAATTAGTATAATATTCATGTGTATAATTCATTCATTTATTAGTTAATGTCTAATCTGTTTGAAATAAGCACTTTTTATTAAATAATAGTCAAATATGTACTGAAATTCATGCAAAAAAAAAATATTTGTAAAGCATTGTTTGTCATTTTATAGGTATCTTCATAATTTAGGAATTTATGAATCTCAATATCAGAGACTGTAATTTCCAATTCCTGTGTAATAGAATCACCACAGGTTAATTACTTCTATTGTACATGTAGGGAACATGACAGCTAGTTGGTACCTACTGACATATGCACAGATATTACAAGATAAAATCATCATTTTACATATCTGATCTCCGCCTTATTTAAACACGGTTGATTTTTTCCTACTTTTTACGCTTGTAAAAGCTTTTCAGGTGTCACCCAACCCCTGCCTCGCGCTGACCAGTGAGGTACCCCCGGGCACAACCTGTCATAGGCGTATTGCTGTTGAGAGTAAACTGTGAAGTTTGCTGTTCAAATTGACTTTTGGCTTAACTTTTCCTCATGTTTTTGTCATTTAAAGGATTATTGGATTTGTCGCTACATGTTTCTTGTTTACAGACAGAACTCAATTTGTTACATTTCCGTAAAATAAGATCTACTCCTCTTCTAAACCCGTGGAATTTTGGAATTATCTAACAAATCGATTATTAACAACTGATGAACTGAAACTAAAACTTTCATGAAAATTCACTAAATCATTATCTGCATTTTGAATTGGCTTGCGAGAAAACAAAAATAATTTGGGTAGAATCAAAACAAAACTCAAATCATTTTCTTTGTGGTGACACAATATAATGTTCCATCACAGAGACCATTGGGGTACCTTTTATTTCTGTATTATATATGAGAACGAAGACACCAGCACTTGACATAAAAATTCCCCTAATGACGATTGAATATTCGAAACATGCATATCTGGTGCAAGCTGTCCTTTGCCATATCTGTCCAGAAAGTCTATCTCTTACAGCAGAGTTGAGTCACTTAGCTTTTAATGCATAAACTGACAGTGCAAAGTTCAGTTCAAAAATGATCTTGGAATACATGTATACATTGAGGATTTAGAGTAAAAGAAAGGAGGGAATCTCCAACAACACCTAGTTGCAGCAGTAACAGCAAACCCCAAAACACGCACTGTAAAAATACAAAGCAGACGGGCACAGAAAGAGACGCAAGGAACGCCAAATCACACAGAAAAATCAAACACAAATTATTACACATAAACCAACGAGACCAATGAGTAAGAAATTAAAACACAAAACGGTAATTCTGTACACTATGTTTAATCTGATGACACAAAATATTGACTGACAAAGAAAACATGAACTGAAAAAAAATTAATCATAACGTGGACAATGATAATGAGAATTCCATAGCTCAAACTGAAAGTATGAACTGAATGTTGGAGAAATGTGCGACATTTGAACTGAAAAGAATCCGGCAACACAAAACATGAATTTGAAACGCAACAGATTCGATGATCAGATTATGAATTGAAAACTTCAAAATGAGAAAGACAATGAAAATATTATCTGGATGCAGAGACATGAAATAACTCAACACATCTGAACTGAAAAGTATATGACTACACAAAAATCTGTGTTGTGTCAACCGTTTTAAACATTTCCTAACACATGTAACATGAATGCAAACTATTATGGTGGATAGGATTAGAAAATGCACATTGATG
This sequence comes from Pinctada fucata, assembly GCA_028142955.1. Lineage (NCBI taxonomy): Eukaryota > Metazoa > Mollusca > Bivalvia > Pterioida > Pteriidae > Pinctada > Pinctada fucata. The sequence continues at coordinate 69,423,933 of AP027104.1, read as the reverse complement.
AATATTTTTGCCTCTGAAGAAAAATAAAAGCAAATCATTAGATGCATTGAATTCTTTTTTAAACTCTAAAACATTTCGTTTCCACAATAAAAACCTTTTACCATCTTTTTGACATAGTGTTCTTTAAGCTAGCAGAATTCATAGCGTTATTATTACGCATTTCAATATTCTAAGGCTCGTGTCCGTTTAAGATACGGATCATATAATACAAAACTTTCAATTCTTGAATAGGAACAACAAACGAAAAGAAAAAAATCCTTATCCTTCATTTCACTATATTCTAGACTGCTCTGAAAACATAAAGATGAAACAATTATAAATATTGATACAGGTAGTATGTCTGCTTACATAAATCAAACTGTCCTGGTACAATATTTCTGTTTTATACAAATATTTTACGGACTGTGTTCAGTGTAACTTGATCGAGTCTATATAAAATATTGACTCTGCACTGTTTATGTCCCTCATATTCGTCAAAAGAATTTGTTGGATGAGTTATTTATATAGACAAAAAGATAATCTCTTTGAAAAGAACAAATTTTTTTAGGCATAGCAAAAACGAAAGTTTGTAAGTTGAAATATCATATACTAGTATAAATTACCACTCATTTAACTATACAATCTGTCGAAATACATGTAGTACAGATAAATGTATAAATTATGAAATGTAAGATATCTTAATATCAAATAATTTCACAATCAACTGGCGGAAAATACTTTGACATGGAATCGAATGTACGGTAATGTGGGGAATAGGATTAGAAAATGCACATTAAGTTTTTCCTCCTTCTTATTTGCTACAGAAGAAAAATTAGAGTCGGTCATAAAACGCATCGATTTTAATTTCGTTTCCACAATGAAAACCTTTTACCATCTTTTTGACATCGTGTCCTTCAAGCTAGCAGAATTCATAGCATTATCATTGCGCATTTCAATATTCTGAAGCTTGTGACCTTTTAAGATAAGTATCATATTCGAAAAAAAAAAAAAATAAAATAAAATGCAAAAAATTAAATTCATGAATGGGAACAACACCCGAAAAGAAAAGAAAGAAAAAAAAAAACAACAACAACAACAACAGCAACAAAAACCAACAAAACATATTCTTCTCTAGACTGCTCTGAAAGCAAATGTTAAAGATGGTATGAATTACATTTACCAGACTGTCCTGGGACAATATTTCTTTTTTATAAAAATATTTTACGGACTGTGTACAGTTTAACTTGACCGAGTCTATAAAATATTGACTCTGCGCTGTTTATGCTCCTCATATACTCGTCAAAAGAATTTGTGGATCAGTTATTTAGGTAAACAAGGGAAGTGATTATCTCTTTGAAAAGAACAATATTTTGGGGGTAAAGAAAAAACGAAAGTTTGCAAGTTGAAATAGCATGTGTAAATTATTATTCATCCAGGTAAGCAATCTGTCGGGAAAATACAATAATATTTACAGATTTCTAAATAGCAAAATTGAATCAAGGTGGAAAATGCTTTGACATCAAAACAAAACACCTTTTACCTTAAATATCTTATCATACTACATCATCTTACGATTTAACGTCCATCCTTCTCAAACGAAAAAAAAAAAAATGAAACCAATGAAACTTCGAATCGGACCGTGTACAATTGTGACTAAAATACTAGTGATACGGCACGTTTGCATTTACAACTACAAGCAGTCCTAATTCTCAGTATCTCATGATGATTTAGACAGAGGTAGGCCAAACTGTCTAAGTGGAGAAAGGCATGGATTTGGTTTGTTTCGATGATATGGATTTTTATTTCATTAAAATGATTTGATTAAATAATCTGATGTGCACAAATCTCAGTACTATTGTTTGTCCTGTCTTCACATTTAATTTCATTGTATGAATAAATCTTTTTTGGATTTTATGATAAAAACTGGAAACAAAGTAAGATATATCTTGTTAAGACTTGCTTCAATGTCAGTGTCAGGAACATAAAGGTATAGGGGACAGTCATGGGAATTTGAGACCCCCTAATGACAGAGGCTGGTCATTTCTAGATCTGTTTGAATAACGAATCACTACTACAAAACGTCTCATGGAAAGACCTAATACAAACAAATTATCAAATCAATAATCCCTTCTACAGGTATGGACATCCACAAGGATAAGTAAAATGACATCTTTTCGTGTGTATTTCATTTTTCCTTTTTCAAAAAAGGTATATATATAGAATATATACTACGACAAAAAATATATAAGGAAATACAAAAAAGGGGGGAGAAGAGGTTACAGTCAAGGAGAATAACAATAACAAACACACATAGCACATTACATCTAATGATCATCTTTGGTGTTCTTTCTGAGTCAACTCTTCTCCACTCATCTCATGGTTCTATTCCAGCATTTCAGGTCATTATTTTTGGAGTAAATATAAGGAATACTAGAGAGGATGTGTCAATATTTTTCTTAAATTTTGACCATCCTCTTGGCCAGGTGTTGCAGTGATTTACTGACATAATCCCAGGATGGTATGCAACCCCCTACATGGCCGTTCAAACAAGTCCAATGACAAATCTATACCTTGTCCGTTAAGAACAAATCCAAATATTTGTCATTTACAATGGACTATATATACCTTAGAATACACAGAATCATTACCTCTGGTCTGAAGTTAATAAAAAGGAAAACATGCAGAAATAGTAAATACAGACAAAGGTATACAATAAATGCTATTCATCATAACACACTATTCCTTTCGTTGAAAGCGCACGACAAATGTAACACCAGAAACGGATACTGGTATCTGGCAACATACATTTTTTAAGTTTTAATTGAAACAGCATCGTTAACTTCAATACTTAATTATCACGTGATTGGTGGCATGTGGCGTAGTAATCCGGATTACAGGGTTCGCTTTCTAAAGATAGGTTGTCGATATGGAATTATACATACTTATAAAATAAGACAACATAATTAAAGTAATGTAAGGATTCGGAGATAGATTCTCTAGAATCTTATCTTTTATAGATTTATTCGATGCGCTGGTCGAATGCATTATTTATAAATGACTTTCAAAATTATATTATAAGCGTGAGACTCCTTATGCCCCAATAATTCGTGTCCGATCATCGCCGATTACTGATCATCGATCGATTTCGGAAACGTACCTATTCTAAATTCTTCTGGTTTTTTTTTTCTTATTGTCGCAATAAAAATGTCGAAGGAAGGGATGACTAAACAGATCTAACGTGGATCGTACAATACAATGGGAAGAGTAATTTCTCGTATTTATTTTTTTTCTTCGTCCATTTTACTAGAAATATTTCAAATACATTTATATAATGTTTCTCAATCTATTATTTATCAAAAATTTCTATGGATAAACGTTTCACCGTGTACTTTCCGATTACCGATTCTTACAAAGCTGTCGGATTCTTATGCACAGTGTACATAGAATCGATCTGGAGTCGACATGAAAATCGTTGTCTATCTCTCATACATGTAGTCCAAGACGTATTGAAATGATAGGAATCGTAACGATGCGGTACGATACGATATGACTGACGCTTCAGCGATATATCGCTATGATGGAATTTTCTTTCTGACAATGACAATGGTATTTGTTGTAATGTACACCTGGTTGTAGAATGTGTGACAGTTTATTCTCTACTTCACCATTTCAAGTATCATACCTATGATTATATGTCAAATAAAGTTTTTGAAATTTCAAAAGTAGCTATTTATATTACAAGGTAGCTGAGAAAACAGAGGTGGCAATTTGCTGTTAGAACCAATATATTTGAATTTAATGGCTTAAATATTTTGGTTCGGATACACACCTCGAGAGCTAAAGTATACAGATCTATGAGGCTAGTCCTTGACCAGCAAACAAAGAGTCAAAGAGGGGTAAATATAGACTTGAGGGGTTTGTTTGACCAACGGATTGCACTCTGGTAATATTTGTCCATCCCTCTTACCACCGAATAGTCAAACAAGATTTGATAAATTCTAGCTTCTTTGTGAAAAATATAAGAAAAATGATACTAATAGTATTTACAGTTTAAATTTGTATAAAAAAAAAACAAACAAAAAAACAAAACAAAACCAAAAAAACCAAAAAACAATTTTCAGATATCATGCGTCTTGAAACAATACATATAAGGTAACAAACAACGAATAAAAAAAGTCATCTCCCTTCTTTGAAATTGAAAACATTCTCCCTTCTTAGAAATTGAATAGCCATTCAGAAAAAAATTCTAACCGTAGAAATAATTCCCAAAGTAATTTTGAAAGAAAAATATATTTCAATGTTCTCTACAACACTTTAGAGGGACTTGTTGGTGCATAGACGTTTTTTTTTTAAATGTGAAAAAAGGAAACATATATATCCATCACAAATAAATGGCAAGAGCAGTAGTTTTTCTGAACGAAATAAATAATACAATGAGAGAACCACGGTCACACCTAGCCCTATATGGAGCCGCGCACTCAAAATCTATTAGACAACCTGTAAAATTCAGAAATCAAACTAGAGGGCGCTCCTGAAATAAATTTGGCTTCTTGGTGAATGGACGTTTTAAATAAAAAAGAAAAAGGAAACATATCGATCATAAGTAAATGGCGAAAACAAACATGTACACAAAACAGTTTTACTACACAAAATTAATAATACATTGAGAAAACCACGGTCACACCTAGCTCTACATGGAGCCGCGCACTCTTGACAAAATAGGCACACCGTAAAATTCAGAAATCAAACTAGAGGGCGCTACTGAAATAAATTTGGCTTATTGAAACAGGGACGTAAAGGAAGCACATCGATCATAAATAAATGGCGTTTACTACATAAAATACTTCAGTAAATAATACATCGAGAGAGCCATGATCACACGTAGCTCTACATGGAGTCGCGCACTCTACAAAATAGACACACAAAATTCAGAAATCAAACTAGAGGGCGCTACTGTACTGAAATAAATTTGGCCTTGGCTAAATCACCTTGACTAGTAGTACACATTATGATTTCATGACCAAAACACGTGTCTGGGGCAATAAAATAGATTTGAAATGTTGTTCAAGAAAGATTACCAGATAGAACACTTCCATTTTCTAATTCTTACGTTATAAGTAAGCTTATCCAGTTCAGTATGTGTTTCTATTTTTATAGCCTAATCCATGCTATTTATAGCTATGGTATAAGTTATTAAACCAAGTGGCGACAGCTATCATAATTGGGTTACTATTGTAAAATGTGATTTGTTCAATATTTCTGACAGATAGGCTTTAAAAAGAGACGTATCCGAAATACAGAAAAATGACACATGACGATTATAGTCTGAGACTATAAGAATATATCTGTTTCTCCCGAAAGGTCTCAGAATCATGTAAACACCGGGGCATAATCTTCAATATCTAAATTTTCATATTCATATGCAAAAGCATAAATAAAAAGCTCTTATTTACAAAGACAAAGGAAGGACTTCTTTAAAAGAATGGTGTTCTGATAGTGATTATGTTTGATCGGTCCTCTTACAATCCAAAACCAGAAAAGCAGTCGATCGTCGAAGACCTACGCTGAGATGCACCGAAAGTAAAAGCATTGACCTCCGGCGATGTGTCGAGCAATAATTCTACTTTGAAAAATATGTATTTTCTTGGGAAATCTAGGTCTCGTGAGACCTGTGTAAATCCGGATTCGTGGGAGGGTTGTGCGCATGCAACTCGGATAACCTAACTACATGTATTTGGCATTTATATGGCAGATAACCCTTCGAAGTCTGCCCCGGGTGTTATTGGCTCTCTCTTTTTATGTGTTGTCCGTTATGTGTTTCAATTATGTCTTTTCTTGTTTCTTTGTCGTTTTGTGTAGTTGTGTGGAAGTGCAGTTTGGTCATAGTAGTTTTACTTGTCGTCCTTTATCTGTGTTATTTCCATGCGTGTTTGTTCCGCCGTAGTCACTATAACACGTCTAGCTGGAGATCATCTTCTTTTGATCACAAATCTCTTCTTACTATTATTGTAAATCTATGGTTATATACTGCAAGATGTACGTCCAACTTACATAAGCATAGTCATTTAAGGGACGTTGCAGCATTCCGTTGCAGTGGTTCCAAGGAGCTGGAGGAAATGAGAAAAATGACAAGGTACGTGTATAGCCGGAGGAGGACTACAGTGACATAAGGTCGTGTTAACAATACAAACATTAATCCCGAGCTGATCGATTTCAATTCAGGGGGATGATTTTTACCTTTTCCAGTAGCACACCTGTGGGTCCAGGACGACGGAGAGCCACTCTTCTGACGCGCTACCTTTCAAATCGCCTAATTACAAAATTAAATCCCATAAGGTCTGGTTTTAGAATTACATTTAGCTTGTTTGTACAGAGAATTAAGAAGGAAAGATCTTGTAATTGAGAAAGATCATTAAACAAAAAGGCACATCATTGTTCGCTTTTGCATGAATAGGCAAATAACTTTCCCACGAATACGGATTGTTAAAAAATATTTAGACCGGAGTTCAATATTTTCTTAATTTTATGCAATAATACTCTTGTAATAGAATATGTTCATTATGATTAAATTGAAATATTTAATTTTAGAACGTTGTCATTTTAATACCTCTTCAAGAAAATTCTTCCTGTGAACTTCAATTTACTTATTCTAATTCATATAATTTGCATTTCGATAAATACAATATTTGAAAAAAAAAATGCAATACTCTTTAGTATCCTTATGCAGAAAAATAATACCACTGAAAATCGAACATAATTTAAATCCATTTTGTCAGAATAAGTTTTTTTTCTTGAATTAGTTGACCAGATAATTATTTGGGGTTTCTTCTCTTTGTTAAGAGTGGCTTTAAAAAAAGAAGAAAGATGGATAATTATTCATCCTTACTTTAATCATGATAACATTTTTTGATTCACCGAAGGGCTTAACTAAAAATAAAATCATGATAACTAGTTATCATAACATTTTTGATTAAGCCCCTAGATATCATTATTACATTTTTGGTTAAGCCTCTAGTTATAATTACATTTGTTGGTTAAGCCACTAGTTATCATGATTACATTTTTGGTTAAGCCACTAGTTACAAAATGTATCATGAATACATTTTTGGTTAAGCCACTAATTATTATGATTACATATTTGGTTAAGCCACTAGTTATCATGATTACATTTTTGGTTAAGCCCCTTATCAACGTTTATCATGATTACATTTTTGGTTAAGCCACTAGTTAATCATGATTACATTTTTGGTTAAGCCCCTTGTTATCATGATTACATTTTTGGTTAAGCCCCTAGTTATCATGATAACATTTGTTGGTTAAGCCACTAGTGATCATGATTACATTTTTGGTTAAGCCCCTAGTTATCATGATTACATTTTTGGTTAAGTCCCTAGTTATCATGATTACATTTATGGTTAAGCCCCTAGTGACCATGATAATATTTGTTGGTTAAGCCACTAGTTATCATGATTACATTTTTGGTTAAGCCCCTAGTTATCATGATTACATTTTTGGTTAAGTCCCTAGTTATCATGATTACATTTATGGTTAAGCCCCTAGTGATCATGATAATATTTGTTGGTTAAGCCACTAGTTATCATGATTACATTTTTGGTTAAGCCCCTAGTTATCATGATTACATTTATGGTTAAGCCCCTAGTGATCATGATAATATTTGTTGGTTAAGCCACTAGCTATCATGATTACATTTTTGGTTAAGCCCCTAGTTATCATGATTACATTTTGGTTAAGCCCCTAGTTATCATGATAAAATTTGTTGGTTAAGCCACTAGTTATCATGATTACATTTTTGGTCAAGCCACTAGTTATCATGATTACATTTTTGGTTAAGCTCCTAGATGATCCTAGTTGGTCGCCAAATTTCTGAAATTTTAGAAACAAATGGTCCAGGCTTTTTACTGTACCTTGATGAAAAAGTAGGAAAAAAGTAGGAGTAGTCAATGAAAAAAAGTAGGAGTAGTCAATATGAAAAAGTAGGAATTAATAGGGGAAAAGTAGGAAATTTTCTATCACTTTTAGCCACAATTTTCAGTAAGTATGAGACACAAATGACAGTAAGCAATGATTGTAGACTGGTAATGTTCATCTTTGATGAAATCACAGAGAGAAATAAGGAAACATTGAATTTTCATGTAAAATATTTAGAATGGGCGAGCGAAGCGAGCCCGAAATTTAAAAAAAAAACTTTGAATCAGATGTCGATGACAAATAAAGCAAGTAATTTTTTACTTCTGAGATGAAAAAGTAGGAATAGTAGGAGGTTTTGAAGAAAAAGTAGGAAAAAATAGGATCAAAATAAAAAAGTAGGAAAAGTAGGAAATAGTAGGAACAGTAGAAAGCCTGATGGTCAGGCCATTTCTTGTTTTTATTCTGTTTTGCGTCCGAAAAAGCTACCAGAAAGCCAGGGAGAAAAACAAACAAGCAGTTGCAATTTCATAGTATTGCAATTTCATAGTATGTAATGTAGTAGTACAATGTGAAATCTGATAGAAACTTTTTTCACTAGATTATTAACAGATTTTAGTCAACAAAAGAATGATAGATAATGCAATGTTTTGAATCACTGAACTACTTTTACAATTTTACATGAAATATACCCCCCATTTCTCTTTAATTTTTGTATAAAGCATAATTTGCAAAAGATTTTATCATTTTAATTTTGTTTTGTTTTATGAAAATGGGCTCAAAATCTCCCAGCACGAGGACATAAAACAGAAATTAACACAAAATTTCTGAGTTTCATTTTGAATATGGTTTAAAATATATCTCTTTTTTGTGCAAGAAAGTATGAAATTTTGCAATAACGCAAAAATTTGACTTTATTGACTACTCTAACTTATTGAAACAGATTCGATGTTTCCGTACTGAAAAAGCACAGGGCCCGCAACTAAACAGTCAGTGCTCTACCGGCTGATGCAAATTCATGTTAAGTCACACTGAAATAGGGTCAGGGTTCAGACTTCTTTGGACAGAAACTGGCATTGAGTTTTTTTGACAGTAGAAGAACGTCTATTTTTTCTGGATATATATGATATCCAAAATATTATTCACTAACCGGAAGCAAGATCATTGAGTGTTTATGAATACGATCGCCAAGGTCAATGATTGTCTTATGGGTATCAACATGTCCTCTGTCAGACTAATTTCATCGGACCTAGGGATGTGAACAGCAGACACAATTTGGATTTTTCTTACAAAACTGCAGCAAGAAGATTAGAAAAAAATTCTGTACGTTGGAGGCCTTTCTCGCTTATATCTTTGAATGGCTATTGTATTTTCGACTCTTCGGCTTCTCGACAATTAACAACGTTGTTTTCTATTCGTTTTCTTGTGAAAAGATAAAGCATTGGTTTTTACCATTCCTGACAGGGAGCAGCAAGTTTTCAAACTTTATCTAAACCGGAGACAAAGCGAGGCTACTCTTGTAAACACAAGCAGACTTTGGTCGGTTCGTGAATGACAAACATGAACTGAAAGAGAAAAATAGCCAAAATGTTGTTTTCTATAATATTATAATTAGCGGTTAGACATAGAGAGACGAAATGAAAAAATAGACATTTAGCATCAACAATCACCGCGAAAGAACAATGGATAATGATGCTCTGAAGACAAAGCGAGATAACTCCTTTATTCTACATAATCAGACTCATGGTTGACCTTGAAATTCAAAGATTGATAATCACTTTGATGTGCTGAGATTTACCCATAAATCGAAGACGAAGTGAATGAATGCGTATGAAATGTTCCCCTAATTAACGCTTTGAATATACAAGTTGTATAAAAAAATAGAACACCCATGAATGTCCTCAAATTACCGGTATGCCACATTATTTTAATGTAATTTAAAATACTAGTTTAACTACATTGTATTTTCGATGTTGAAGAACAACGAAAGCGGGTGACTGGTAGATTGTTGGGAATATTCCGTGTTTCCTTTTTCTTTCTCCCAGTAAATTGAGGCTGATATAAATTATCCACATATCTGTAAAATTCGAAAGCTCGCCGTAGACAAAGCGAGGCAACTCTTGTGCCATTCGTCAAGGAATTGGCCGCTTGGGAAGGTCTTGTGTGCGCCTAACTTTAAGCACAAAAACTTAAAATGATAAATCTAGCTTAATTACATACTGCTTTTCGACTTCATGAAGAAATATAGATGTTCGAGTTTGATGTACATCTGGCGACAATTTAAATAAAAAGGACATAAAAACAAAACAAAACAAAATGGCATTCGTCTTCAACTTCATTAGAGTTGTTTTTATGGTAGTTTCCTTGAGACCTTGTTCTATTTTTATGGTAGTTTCCTTGAGACCTTGTTCTATTTTTATGGTAGTTTCCTTGAGACCTTGTTCTATTTGTATATCGACCCTTTTCTATCTGCAGCTCATAAGAAGACGTTGTTAATTTACTTAGGAGTGGTTTGAACATTTCATTCGCTAACTACTAGTAATTATACATGTAGCTCGGATGGGTATCGAAATTTTGGCCACCTTTATTAATTTACAATGGAAACGTTATCCTTCTGTCTTTTTTTCTGATGATCAAATACGAAAACTGATTACTTTTTCCTGTGTAAAGAGATAATGTTTTGGGCGTTTAAAGGGGTTAACAGAATCTTAAGTTGAATGGCCTAATTGAACAATCCTCTCTTTAAGGTATTCAATGGGTAATGATAGAAATGATAGAAAACATTGAAATTAGGAACACATGTATTTATCATGTAATGTTTGTCTGTGTCTTATGAAAATGTGAAAACTTTTGTACTAGGCTAATAGATATTGAAGTAAGAAATATGTTGAAAAGGGTAATGTTTTTGGAGTCATTTCCCCTTGGTGATAAAAACTGAAAGAAAAATCTATTGCAAGAAAGCTAGTTGGTAAAGTTAGGATTTTTCATTGAAATTTAACGAAAATTTTTGACCAATCGATATTTGATGCTATATCCTTCTATTGAAAAAATTGCTTGGAAATAACCTTTTCTACGAAAGCCGAATAGTGTCAAACAAAAAATTAAATTTATCTCGTTATTACGAGAAAAGATCTCTTCTCGTAATAACGAGATAAATTTAATTTTTTGTTTGACACTATTCGGCTTTCGTACTTTTCCCGTAGAGTTAAATGTTAAATCGAAGGGCCCATAACTCTTGAAGTGACCCTTTTCAAGCAAATTAATTGGTCATTTTTTAAATTTAATTATTGCATTATAACTATGTTAAGGTTTTTAGAGATCCAGATTCCATAAATGGACGCCCATTTACTTCTCATTACAAATTGAATACCTTAATTTTAAGCAAATGTTAACTGTTGCATTTAACTTTATCCAATCACATTGCTTTTTACTGTATGTGCTTCTTTCTTTAAAAAGTAAAGCAAGAATTTTGACATAGATACCCTGGATTACTGACCCAAATTTCAAATTCATGTATCTGAAACGCGATCACGGTAAAATGAATTTGATTATGTGCAGAATTTATATAAGTACTAGAAGTTTACACATTGAAGTATATAAGAGCAAACAGTTTGGAGAGCTTGTTTTTACAATTGCAGACTTCAGATCTTTAAAAAGGGGGGAACACAGGTGCCCGTGTCAGACTGGGAACCGTTTGACTAAGGCTTTAAATTTGATTTTTTATTGATTTGAGACACGTGGAAATGAATTTAAACCTGCTTACTAAATGGAAATAAATGTCAAAGCTTTATTGATATACGAGAAATTGACATTTTCCTATTTCTACAAAGTTGGTACCCTGTGTCCCCCTTATTAGATCCTCCATATAAATGGATAGATCTCAAGTACACTCAGACATACCTTGGTTGATCTAATGGAGTTTTGTCATTAGAAAAAAGAAATATACTCTTAAACAGCAAGTCAGCAAATATCCCATAGTGTAATATGTTACCCCTGTTATTAAATACATTGACTCTATTTTCATTGGATTAGGAGGTCTTTAACTCCGTAACAATCTTTAAAGTTAATCGCTTAATCCCGTGGAAAAGTTAATGTCGCACAGTCGTTTGTGTATCACTTCAATCTGGCGAGGCATCGTGAATATTTCTAACATTAGGTAGTGCATCTAGTTTTTATGTGATATAAATACGAATGCTTTCGTGTGATGCTTATCAGTAAAGCTGGTAGATGTTGAGTGACACTCAGACTTTATCTCCTCTTTGTTGAAAAATATAATGATTCTTTATCAACTGACGTGGATGAGATAAAGTCGCTCAGTTTACATTACGGCTTCTTGCGCTGCCTTTCCCTCTCACTTTCAGTCCGGATGTTAACTTTTTTACAAGTGAAAAGAAATATTTCTTTGGAAATATACAGGAAATAAAGTAATTACTGTCTCCCTAACGAATGCATCTCACATATGTGAAATGGAGAGGTTTGCTCGAGTGTAAGTTATGTAATTTTGCGCATCAATTGGAATCTGCAAACGCTCACTGTTAAAAGGGAATCGTTAAAATTTTATTCAAAAACTCGGTGGGTCAAATAGTAACCTAACCGTGAGATTGAAAATCCACTTCCCCATTATCGGCATTCCTATGGAATTGAGGTACGATATTTCTAAGTGCTGACAAGAATGGGATGCAAGACGAGATTTACCTTGCTGGTGACAGTAGCTTTGACCATTGTTTTTCTAGAAATAGTTTCCAGTTCAGAAAAGGATAACAAATCGCACAGATGGAGTGCTTACCAATATAGAAAGAAAAACGCACAAAGTCCGCGTAGAAACAGGGATCCGTATTATTCCAGGTACAGATATTCTTCCTACAGGAGGGACAATAACTGGCAAAGTGACCAAACTATGCCCCCAAGTACCCGTACAGGCAGCAACAGACAGACGGACACAAATACACGGTACTCATCAAACAGAGGAACTTATTCGAGAAACCAAAATTTGTACAGAGGGTAAGCATAATTGTATTATAACGTACATTTATTTTTGTCAGCTAGCTTAAGAGAGAGAGAGAGAGAGAGAGAGAGAGAGAGAGAGAGAGAGAGAGAGAGAGAGAACACGATCGCACATGCTGATGACATATTCATGAATCGGGCATATTCATTATTGTTTTGAATCTCTGATGTTTCAAGGGTTGTGTGTCGTTTTGTATTTCGGATGTTTAAAGATTAGTTAGTTGTTGTTTTGTATCTCTTGTGTTTCTAGACTAGTTGGGTATTGTTTTGTGATTCTAATGTTTCAAGTCTGGTTGTGTGTTGTTTTGTATTTCTATTTCTATTGTTTCAAGTTTGGTTGGTTGCTGTTTTGTTTTTCTAATGTTTCAAGTCATGTTGGTTGTTGTTTTATGTTTCTGATATTTTTAAAGTCTGTTTGGTTGCTGTTTTGTGTTTCCGATGTTTCAAGTCTTGTTCGTTGCTGTTTTGTGTTTCCGGTGTTTCAAGTCTGGTTGGTTGTTGTTTTGTGTTTCCGGTGTTTCAAGTCTGGTTTGTTGTTGTTTTGTGTTCCTGATGTTTCAAGTCTGGTTGGTTGTTGTTTTGTGTTCCTGATGTTTCAAGTCTGGTTGGTTGTTGTTTTGTGTTCCTGATGTTTCAAGTCTGGTTGGTTGTTGTTTTGTGTTCCTGATGTTTCAAGTCTTGTTGCTGTTTTGTGTTTCTAATGATTTAAGTCTGGTTGGTTGTTGTTTCGTGTTTTTAATGTTTCAAGTCTGATTTGTTGTTGTTTTGTGTTTCTAATGTTTCAAGTCTGGTTGGTTGTTGTTTTGTGTTTTTAGCTCACCTGAGCCAAAGGCTCAAAGTGAGCTATTGTCATACCGGATTGTCTGGCGTCCGTCGTCCGTCCGTCCGTTAACTTTTCACTTTTTCATCTTCTCCTCTGAAACCGCTTGGAGGATTTTGATGAAACTTGGTATGCATGAAGTACTAAAGGTCCTCTACCAAGTTTCTTCATTTCGGCTTGATCCCTTCAGGGGTGGATCCAGGGCGGGGTCAAATAGGCCCCGGAGGGTACCCCTCTTCAAAAATCTTCTTCTCCAGTTCCACTGAATGGATTGAAAAACTAATTGTATCAATGTGATCTAGAAGGATGTAAACGTCTTCAAATTGAATAGCATCATTTAAGAACAAATAAATTTGCAACGTGGACCAGACATGCACGTTTCGGGTACTTAACCCTCATCAGTGATCCTAAATCCTAAATTTAAACAATGTAATATGCCAAAAAGTATGAAAGTTACTATGTCGAAAAAGGGTACCGAAAGACGTAGCAGGATTGGTGGGATATGATGCTACAGGACCCACTTTTTAGAAATTTCAAGACATTTTGATAACAGAAATTTAGTTTGCGTTGAAGAAACGATCAACCGAAATTGATCGAACTTGGCTACATGTGCCCTCGGGGACTCCTGGTCCACCAGCAGTGACACTCACCAAGTGGTATAAATGTAAACGTCTTCAAATTGAATAGCATCATTTAAGAACAAATAAATTTGCAACGTGGACCAGACATGCACGTTTCGGGTACTTAACCCTCATCAGTGATCCTAAATCCTAAATTTAAACAATGTAATATGCCAAAAAGTATGAAAGTTACTATGTCGAAAAAGGGTACCGAAAGACGTAGCAGGATTGGTGGGATATGATGCTACAGGACCCACTTTTAATGTTTCAAGTCTGGTTGGTTGTTGTTTGTGTTTTTATGATATTTCAAGTCTTGTTAATTGCTGTTTTGTGTTTCTGAGGTATCAAGTCTTGTTGGTTGCTGTTTTGTGTTTCTGGTGTTTAAAGTCTGGTTGGATGTTGTTTTGTGTTTCTGTTATTTAAAGTCTGGTAGGTTGTTGTTTTGTGTTTCCGATGTTTCAAGTCTGGTTGGATGTTGCTTTGTGGTTCTGGTGTTTAAAGTCAGTTTGATTGTTGTTTTGTGTTTCTGGTGTTTAAAGTCTGAATTATTTTTGTTTTCGATTTCTGATGTTTCAAGTCTGGTTGGTTGTTGTTTTATGTTTCTGATGTTTCAAGTCTGGTTGATTGTTGTTTTGTTTCAGGTGTTTCAAGTCTGGTTGGTTGTTGTTTATTGTCTTTGATGTTTCAAGTCTGGTTGGTTGTTGTTTATTGTCTTTGATGTTTCAAGTCTGGTTGGTTGTTGTTTATTGTCTTTGATGTTTCAAGTCTGGTTGGTTGTTGTTTATTGTCTTTGATGTTTCAAGTCTGGTTGGTTGTTGTTTATTGTCTTTGATGTTTCAAGTCTGGTTGGTTGTTGTTTATTGTCTTTGATGTTTCAAGTCTGGTTGGTTGTTGTTTATTGTCTTTGATGTTTCAAGTCTGGTTGGTTTTTGTTTATTGTCTTTGATGTTTCAAGTCTGGTTGGTTGTTGTTTATTGTCTTTGATGTTTCAAGTCTGGTTGGTTGTTGTTTATTGTCTTTGATGTTTCAAGTCTGGTTGGTTGTTGTTTATTGTCTTTGATGTTTCAAGTCTGGTTGGTTGTTGTTTATTGTCTTTGATGTTTCGCTAGTTCATTTGTGTTTCTGATGCTTCAAGTCTGATTGGTTGTTATTTTATGTTTCTGATGCTTCTAGTCTGATTGGTTGTTATTTTATGTTTCTGATGCTTCTAGTCTGATTGGTTGTTGCTTTGTATTTCTTATGTTTCGAGTCTGGTTTGTTGTTGTTTTATGTTTGTGATTTTTCAAGTTTGATTGGTTGTTGTTTTATGTTTGTGATTTTTCAAGTCTGGTTTGTTGTTGTTTTATGTTTCTGATGTTTCAAGTCTTGTTGATTGTTGTTAAAATTGTTTCGATAATGTCCCATAGAGAACGAAGCTTAGTTATAGATAAGACACACGGATGCCAAGCGGATATTTTATTCTTACTTCTTTGGTGTAGTCTTAGGTTGCTTCTTAACATTTTTTTTACCTTAATTTGGTAAAAATTCACACACAAAATTCGTACAATTTATATAGGAAAAACATTACACTGGATAGATCGCACGAATGTTATTCGTGACAAAAAAAAAAAAACATATTGGCAGTTAATCTCTTTCTTAACGTGTCAATTCTCAAAAAGAGTGTCAATAACTGGGATTCTAGTGATATTGAAAACGAATATTACATATATTTTCGAATATATGTCAAATCGGACATACATTCTTTATCTCTTCGTGTCTGCGACTTCTGGACTTGCGATAATAATTTATCATCATAAGTACACAAATTACTTCTCAAAACATAAAGGCGCTGGGCTATTTGTCATCAGGTTGACTGCTGTATAAACGAGACCAGATTAAAGTGCTGAATTGATACCCTGGCCTAAACAAATTGCTCTGTAAACATAGTTAATACTTAGGCATAATTAAACTTTCCAAATTAGATGTATAGTACTTGATTAAGTAAGATTCCATACCGTTCAATGTGACCGTAGCACGAACTTGGCCGTCCACTTCTCGTCGAAGCCGAAGATAAGAGCACTTGAATTCAAACGATACTCTTGTCACTTGCTGTTATCCAATAAATTCTATTTCGTTTCCTTTCCTAATTGAGCGATTAAATAATTTTGACACATGGAACTTTTCTTTTGATATATTATCAGAAAAGACCACACAAGAATGCGATTAAATATTTGTTCAGAATTCGATGTGCAGATTTGAACTTCAGATCCTTTTAATATCCGTTTGAAGATGTGGGTGTGTATCAACAATTTCAAGTGGCTGGGTATGAGAATTTCGACTCTTATGTAATTCTTAATGTGCTGAAAATGAGAGATCGAGAGATCGAGAGAGAGAGATATATATCAATGTTTCAGACATCATTTGGGGTGGACAAACTCTGAGCTATATAATGACAAATTCAGACGACGAATGGCTGGAATGTTTTTTTTTTCTGCAAAATAAGACAAAGCATTTATAATTTGTTGAATGATATCCATGTAACGTGGAAGTACATAAATATTTTCTGTCATATATATATAGACCAAACTTATGTGGACCACAGGCACGTCGACGATGCTGTAAGGGCTGGAGCAGACATCCTAGCAGCTACAGATGTATCATTCGTAAGTCAGAAAAAATCTCAGAATGTCTTACATCTCTACTTAACTTACATGTATCCTCCCAAAGCATTTCCCCCCTTACTTTTTTCACATGTAAGGTAATGGCGGATTTAGGGGTGCAGACTGTGGAGGAGTCTCCTCCACCCCCAGCAGGTGGCATTGACCCAATTTTTATTCAAAATCTACATTTCAGACAATTTTCTATCAAAATTAGCAATATCGACTCCTCGATCCCCAGGAAAGGGGGCACAATAGTCTATAAGTATGACCCTATCTTGGTCTAAGCAATGCGAACAGTAAAAACAATAATTATCTATTTATGAGATATTAGATTTCAACGGATATAATCCAGTTTTGCACATTCCTTCGTGTTAAATTGTTTTCAGTGAGAAGAATATGAATATAGACAGTACATAGAATATACGATTTGTAATTCAAAATAAAAGTTAAAATGTGTAAAGATTTCATTTTGCTATCAGAATACACGAGGGATAGTCAAATTATATTCGCGGGCAAAATTAATTTTATATTCTCGTAAAATAAACATTTCTAAATATTTAAGGAAAGGCTATATACATCGGTTTTCAGAATCTTCACAATTTTTAAAAAATAACCTTATGAATTGTTTGAACTATGTTATGTCTAAAGAACAAATATGACCGGCCTTTCTGTTAAGATATCATCCTGTCAACTACAATGTACCGTGCACCTTTCGTGAGCTCCGGTTGAATTATGCACAAAAACCCTTGTAGGTATATATTTCTTCGGACAATGTTTTATGACTTATTTATACTATTTATTTGACAAATTACACCTGAAAAGGATTTAGCCATAAAAATTTGCGTTCATGTTCAAATCAGGGAAAACTAGGAAAAAGTAGCATCAACAGTATACATATTAACATAAAGCCACACCTCTGACATGACGTAAACGGACAGTATTGATTTATTAGCATATTATTGATTTTTATACCTGAGTGGCCGTGTTCACAAAATGTGATCATGTGCCAATGATTATGTGAATATGTGTTCAAGTGACAATTTGTTCGACCCTTCTCATACATGTACGTATTGAGAAAACAATATTCAAGGTCTGAATCGACGGCGATTTTTCAAGATAATGGCAGATTTGCCGATTTTAAAATACCCTCGCACAATTTCAATAGTTATTTACATTTGTAATACACGAAAGGTCAGTTTGCCATTTCATGTAAAAAGCAATGCAAATTGCATAGAATTCTTCGATTTATGAGTGATAAAAAAGGGGCTTAAAGTCCGGAAACCTTTATGGTAAATCTTTATGTTTAGTATATGTTCCGATCGATTAATCTTTTCTGTTCATCTGATCTATTTGCAGAAAACTATCCCAATATTGATATTATTTCACAATTAGCACCCCCCCCCGAATTACATAAGTTTGTCTACAATGAATGTTCGATATATTCTGATACAACATTTAAATCACTAACCTTTCTTTCATTCTATCAGTAACGTTATGTTCTGTTTTAATGAAACCATGTTTTGCAACCTGTGAAAACGGACAATACAAAAATTTGATTTGAGACATTGTCCACATTTATTGATCGTCCCTCGTATGCCTGAGACTCATGAGAAAATCTTTCTTATTGGACATATTGTTTCGCTTCGCATGATACATGAAGTAGATACATGTACAACAACACGCCGATTTAGAGGAGTAAAGGGGTGGTTCGGAAAGGGGGTGGATAGCTCAGGACTCTTTTCCTTGAACATGCATGTCAAAAATACTTATTTTCAGATTGAATTTATGAGTCTTTCGATTCCCGCTCGGACTAGACACCTGTTTTTTTCAGTATAGATATAATGCGAATACTATAATCAATGACTTATAAAAATACATGTTTATAGTCCTTGCTATCATATCTTCCTCAGCGTCTATAGTAGGGGTTATTCTCTATCACAACTTGTGACTTTTGCCATTGTTAAGATCCGAGTGTTGTTGTGTTGCGAAGATTATTTGTTTTAGAAATTAATCTGTGATCGTTCATAATTTCAGCAATTTGTGTGAACGGATGCAATGGTGGAAATTGTATTAGACCAAACCTTTGCTTATGCACAAGCAGAGAAGTTTCCTCGACAGCTTGTCAAGGTAAAAGCTTTTCCGGAAAACTGTTTACCAGTATACTTTGGAACTTATTTTGTACTTTCAGTTTGGCGGAAAATTCAACTTAATTATATTTTTCTCACTTTTTTAAAGCTATATTTGATGGTAAAAATGTAGGACTTTTACACAAATCTGTCATTTTTTGTCCATATGACCAGTACTAGTCATTGGCAAAGCAAGGACGGGGGGGGGGGGGTGTTAAGATGAAAGGGGGGGGGGGGAGGGAGCATTTTTATAAGTTTATTGTAATTTGAACAGATTATAAGCATTAAAGGTACAAATGTAAGTGGTTCTGATGAAGTATTACTACAAGCCGTATTTTGAACTGTAACCCCACGGATGCAAGGGGTTCAGGGCAGAGTGCTTCTAAAGTTGGGAGGTTGGGGAGGAGGTGTGGGGAGCCCTGGTTGTGAGGGAATATGTTTAGCACAGTGTTCCCACTTGTCAAAAATAAAAGGGCGCTGCGCCCTTGATGCCTTTCCTCATGCCCTTTATGCCCTCCCTTACACCCTTGCATGATGTCCTCTTTTTGTGCCCTTCATGACCTCTTTGATCCGCCATTGAAGCCTAATAGGGATAGATTATGCTGAAAGTGTACGTTAATTACTGCACTGCCTTACGTACTTGCCTTAATTAAATTGTTTGTACAATCAATTAACACCTTTACACCTGTCACAAAGGACTGCCTAATTAAGATGTGTTACTTAAATTAGCGCAGATTGAATGTACGTGAAAAGTCAAAAATTGCGAGGTCAAAGCAATTTATTTAAAATATATTTTCATTTTTTTATGTTAAGTATTGTCATAAGTAATCTGAAGTTATTCTCAAAGCTGCCACTGGGGGCATTTATGTTTCATAAACATAGAGCTTATTAGATCGTATGTCTCATACAAAAAATGTATACAATTCAATTTTAATTTTGGCAAGTAACATTTTAAGCTGTGTTACCTGGACCACCACTCTTATAAACAATTGTTTTTTTATGTTTTGTCATACCCTGCTGCTGATAAACAAAATCAAATGATTAAATTTTGCTGCACCATTTGGGTGCACACATTAATAATAGATTGGAACATTTTCGATACCGATGCATGTAAGCGCATGGTGCATGTTTCTCCTAATCTCCTAATCTGGTCATCAAAAAAGAACAGTCAACACCCTCGGACTGTTCAAATGGACAATTCATAGAGGTCACTTGTCATTGTCTAGGATTATGTTAATCTTTCTCTCTCTCTCAATTTGAAATTTTCGTCTTGCAATATATTCGATGCCTGGGTTTACATGCCTATGAATATGATGATTGGGCTCTACATGTTTTGTTATAATTATTGGAGACAGATAAACAGGACAGTTCAACAGATGAAATTCATTAGGGATATCAAGGAGATGGCCGAAAGGGAAAAGCTTAAAAGTCAAGGATTGAGGGAAGGGGGTTTCTGTGAAAAACTTCTGAAGAATCTAGTGTGTAATTTTCTTCAAATTTTTCAATCAATCTAAAAATTGTACATGCACATTATGCCAATGGTGATCTAGTAAGTGGTATAGGCTCACTTTGGCCTCATGTAAACTTTTGCTTGTTTTTTATCTTAGGTTGTAATCCCCAGTGTCAGAATGGTGGCAGATGTATTGGGAGGAATCGTTGTGCTTGTCCATATGGATTCACAGGTCAACTATGTGATAAAGGTATGCTTATACAACATGTTCAAATAGATTTCACATAAATTGATAAAAGAGGCTTTACAAGGGCTGATTGATATGTGAACTTGTGAGCCTCGGTTTTCTGGGGTTGCAGAAGGTATTCTGTTGATAGATTATCTACAAAAAGGACAAACAATCAATGGCACATACTAAGCTTAACTTCTGACACAGTTACAGGAAAATATTAAACTTATGCACTGCAGAAAGCTCACTAGTTAAAGGTGTGTTGTTCTATTAGGACAATGCTCCTGTTCACAAGTCTGTCACTGCCATGGCTGCCATTCATGATTGTGGCTTTAATTTGATTAAGCATCTGCCTTATTCACCTGATCTTGCTCCATCAGACTTTCATCTATGCCCAAAACTGAAAGCAGCTACTTCTGGCACCCAATTTCAGTCCAATGATGACGTCATACTTGCAGTAGATGGCTTTCTGACCAGTCAAGATAAAGAAGTTCTTTAAAAGTGGTATTGAGGCCTATAAAAACCGGTAGCAAAAGCGTATAGATACTTAAGGGGATTATGTAGAAAAATAATGTAAAATGTCTGATTAAATTCAAATCCTTAAATACAAGGCTCACAACATATCAGTCAGCCCTCGTATATGGTCCTACAGGGCTGTCGCTAAGCCTAATTCCAGTGCCAAAAAAGTATCTTTTTTCCCAATTCAGTTCATAAAAGTTCCCAATTCACAGTGGTCCTGAAGCAAACATGTAACAGAGATTGAGATATAGCAAAACTAGTGGAAGTTGTGTGATAAGAGGAACCATATACATTGTATACATGTATGAAAGCAAGTCGCACATGACCCTGAATTTATGTGTCTTAAAAAGATAATTTATTTAAAATTATTTGACTTTGTAAAGGTTAAAATTGAATATTTCATATTAGCTAGAAAATTCCTAATATCGTAAAAATATAGCTGTTACCCAATGTGAAAGGCCTCGACCCCTGTCCCAAAATACCCAGCGACAGCCCTGTCCCATGATTTTTGGCCGGATTGCGAAGCAAAATATGGTCTATGAAATGGCAAAGTCCATCTGTCAGTCTGTCAGTCAGTCTGTCAACATTTTTGACCTTGCGATACAAAATTCTGAATTTGTAGTTTAGACATTAGGGAGAAAACAATGACGAAAATTGACAAGTAGCTTTACATAATTGAGACCTTGACTTATGACTTAGTGACCTTGACTTTGAAGTTTGACCTTCTTTTCAAAAACGTTAACCTTGACCATATCTTTTGAACCTAAAGGGTTTGGGAATTTATGTTTCACATTCAAACTCCTTTTGATAAGACCTTTCATTTATCGATGCATCGCGGTGAATCATTAAATCCCTGCCTCTTTTCTAGGTTTTTAATTTGAACTGTCACATTATATCTTGTCTTCTGATAGTACTGTAATAATTTTTACATTTTTCTTAACTCTTTTAGTACATTGAGTCATTTTACATAGCGTTTTAATCATCTCCATTGTAAAGTATGGTAAATTTTATGCGTGGTAAGGTACTATAAACTATATATTTTCTGAAAGGTAATGATGTCCTGAGTACAGATATAAGACTCCCATGTCTTAAAAATCAAAGGGGAAAAGCTCTTGTACAACTTTGTTATTTTGCATATGTTATATAGAGAAAATAGACAATTTAAATTCTTCATCAGTTATTCCCCTTTGTTTTACTGGCCCCAAAATTATTATTTCTGAGCAGTGGGCATTATAACCTTTCAGAAAATATATAGTTTATAGTACCTTACCAGGCATAAAAAATGCCCTATTGTTCATTGGATACCTAAGTGTCAGTCAGGATTCTTGTTGAAATGCATTATGTTAGTGTATGCTATGTCTACAGTAGATAAGCAGATTACTGCAGGAATGGATCTGGTGTAAACAAATTTACACTTTATTTATTGAAATGGATATTGTATAAACAAAAAGAATTAAGTAGAAGATATATCGCAAGTGTAAGTGGCTGTCACTTTTAATCACCTTAGAAAGCTGTTATCATAGATGTTTAGCAAGGAAAGTTGTAGTAAATATTGGCAATATTCACATTCTTGTTAGACAGTAATTACACTTGACATAGACATATTTATAAGCTATAGAAGGCTAATGTCTGTTGTTTACATGTCATTCTGTCAATTATTTTTAGATTCTTGAATTGAATTCCTATCATGACCTTTGTGCACTCAAAAAACAACAGAGTGGCACCTCTTGAGTTTAGGAAAAAAGACCTTACTCCCCTATGAATCCCTTTCAATGCCAAGTTGATAAGGTTTTGTGAACAAGTTGTACCTGATGTGATTCAGTCTTACATGTAGCTACTGACATACACTCATGGTTTAGGCTCGTTCTTCTATACCTGGTTACTCCACAGTTGACTTATACGCTTTGAACCCTTCCCCCTGACCTTCCATCCTGCATGCTTCATGTAGGTTGATGATTTCTCTTTATTTGTCTGTAAGACTGTCTGCTGTCTGCCCTTGAACACCATGTTGTACCTGCATTATAACTCAAGCAGTTCATCACCTGATACAACAATGATGTTTCATTAGCTCGCTGGGACGAAAAAGTCCGGAGAGCTAATGCCATACCCTCGGTGTCGTTGTCGTCGTCGTCTGTAGACAAAACTTTAACCTGGGCTATATCTCTTTAACTATAAGGGATAGGGCTTTGATATTTGACTTGTAGATACCTTGTGATGAGACCTTTCATTTGAGACCATGACCTTTGACCTAGTGACCTTGACCTTAAACTTTGACCTACTTTTCAAAAACTTTAGCCTGGTTTCTGATAAAAACCTGTATAGGCGAGCTATGTAATCTTTGATTACCCTATTTTTTTTATGATATACACCAGTAATTTGACTGTGTCCTGAGCATATTTTTGAAGTATCAAAAAAGGTCAAAGATGGACAAAGGCTTAAATTATCACATATACATGAACAAAACATAAGTATTTCTTTGCCTACAATATTACACATATATACTGATTCTTGGTCATAACGTTAAAAGATTCCAAACTTGGCATGTATGGAGGAGTGTGTGTTTCTACATTCATGATGCCTCACACATTGTTTTGACAAAATAAGAACCTTTATTAATTTTTTGTTCAAGGTCAATTTGTAATGCATTGTTTATATGGACAAATGTGTTTCTACACCATAACTTCAGTAGCTTTTTAACTATCTTTGGTTATGACGTTATCTTTACTTGCATTCTAAGGCAGTTAAGTACTTTTACATCCCGCTTTTGTAGATTACCGGACTGGTCCATGTTTTACTCAGCTTTCAAACAACATGTGTAGAGGTCAGCTACCTGGGGTTGTATGCACTAAGAACCTATGCTGTGCTACTGTTGGTAAGGCTTGGGGGAATCCCTGTGAGCAGTGCCCTGTCAGACCACATCCCTGCCGTAGGGGCTTCATACCTAATGTCCAGGCTGGAACTTGCCAAGGTTTGTATGAAAAAAAATTATGTTAATGACTGACTTTATGTATTAGGAAAAATATTGACGAAGATATTTAGGTATATTTGTACAAAATGTTTTCACAAAGGCATTTTGTCATTTAGCTTGTAAGTTCCTCTATTTCATACAGTATACAGTACATGTTGATGAGACTTGATTTTAATACTTTAATAGTACATGTTTAACACTATTTTTGGACAGATGTTGATGAGTGTATAGCCATTCCTGGTCTGTGTATAGGAGGTACATGTGTGAACACTATGGGATCGTATAGATGTGAATGTAAGGCAGGTCAGAGACAGGACCCTATCACACAGGCTTGTAAAGGTATGTGTAATAACTCTGTAATGATTATTCTGGTAAATGAGTTGTTAGGAGTGCTCGTATAGATGTGAATGTAAGGCAGGTCAGAGACAGGATCCTATCACACAGGCTTGTAAAGGTATGTGTAATAACTCTGTAATGATTATTCTGGTAAATGAGTTGTTAGGAGTGCTCGTATAGATGTGAATGTAAGGCAGGTCAGAGACAGGATCCTATCACACAGGCTTGTAAAGGTATGTGTAATAACTCTGTAATGATTATTCTGGTAAATGAGTTGTTAGGAGTGCTCGTATAGATGTGAATGTAAGGCAGGTCAGAGACAGGACCCTATCACACAGGCTTGTGAAGGTATGTGTAATAACCAATGATATGTTGAACTCTAACAACAGAAATGTTCTGGTCATACTCTCATTAATGCTTTGACTCGTAGGACTCGTATAATACTGAAACAGTTGTACCATAACTAATTAATCTAGGCATGTTTTAAAAAGATAAAAAAAAAAGATGAAATTTGATGTATATTTACTTTAAAAAAATATAGTAAATTTGTTTCTTGAAGTTTTTTGTTTTATTTACAGACATCAATGAGTGTACAGAGACTCCCAATATTTGTGAGCATGGACAATGTACCAATACAGAGGGTAGCTACTTCTGTCTGTGTAACCCAGGGTATGAGCTCAGTACAGACAAGTCTAGGTGTATAGGTAAGTATGGTTGAAGACATGATTTTCTAAGATGTGATTAATTGTTAGAAAAGAGATTTTTCACAGCAAAGATAATGTTCTTTATAGTGCTGAATTGATACATGGGAGGCCTGTAGGAATAAATGATTTTCTGTCTATAATTTAGATAGATACCAATGGAAAATGTAAAAGATTTTTATCGAGCTGTGACAAATGTGCTTGGAGCTAATGTCATAGCCTGAGAGTCGATGTTGACATCAGTTGCATGGAAAAAACTTTCTTTGGCCATATTTCATGAGCTATATGGGGAAGGGCTTTTATATTTCACATGTACATGTAAATTACTCATGACCAGACCTTTTCATTTGTGACCTTGACCTTTGACCTAGTAACCTTGACCTTGGAGTTTAGCCTATTTTTAAAAAACGGCAATTCAAAGAATGCTTGTGTCGCCTGCAAAGTCGCTTATTTTTTTCTGAAAGTAGGTCAAATATATAGGTCAAGGTCAATAGGTTAAAAAATTATGGTATGTTTAGAATTTTCATAAGGAATACACATGTGAAATATCAAAGCCCTATCACTTAATATCAAAGCCATATCACTTACCAATCAAAAGATTTAACCAATCTTAGTTTTTTTGAAAAGTAGGTCAAATATCTAGGTCAAGACTATGAGGTAAAAAATTATGGTATGCGTAGAAAGGTCATGTCAATCAAAAGTTATGGGGTGTAACATCCAAAGTATGACAGACCGACGGACAACAGACAAAGTGATCCCTAAGTGTCCCTATGCTTCGCAGGCGACACAAAAACTTTAACATTGGCTATATCTCACTGAACTATAAAGGATATGGCATTTATCTTTCACATGTAGATTCCTCATGACGAGACCTTTCATTTGGGACCTTGCCTTTTGAACTAGTAACCTTGACCTTGGAGTTTGACCTTCTTTTTGGCCCACCGTGACAAAAGTCATTGTTGTCTGCAGACAAAACTTTAACCTTAGCTATATCTCTTGAACTATGAGTAGTAGGGATATGATATTTCACATGTACATGACCTAGTGACCTTGACCTTTGACATTGACCTACTTTTCAAAAACTTTTAACTGGGCTATATCTCTTGAGCTATATGGAATAGGGCTTTGATATTTCTAGTGTAGATATCTCATGATAAAACCTCTTATTTGAGATCTCTACCTTTGACCAAGCAACCTTGACTTTGAACTTTTACTTAAATATAATTTCCAAAACTTTAACCTTAGTTACTTTTCAAAAACTTAAACCTGAGCTATATCTCTTGAACTACAGTATATGGAGTATGGCTTTGATATTTCTCATGTAGATACTTTATGACGAGACCTTTTCATTTGATATCATGACCTTTGACCTAATGACCTTGACCTTGGACTTTGACATGCTTTTTAAAAAGTTTAACTTAAGCTGCATTTTTCTCGAACTATAAGGAATATGGCTTTGATATTTCATATGAGGTACCGTGTGATGAAACCTTTTACTTGATACCATGACCTAGTAACCTATACTTTAGACATTGACCCACTTTTAAAAATTTTTAATCTTGACTTTATCTCTTCAAGTACATATAAGGAACAGGGCTTTCATTGCACATGTTAATACCATTTGATGAGACCTTAATTTGAGATCATGACCTTTGACCAAGTGACCTTGACCTTGGACATTGACCTACTTTTCAAAAACTTTAACCTGGGCTATAATGCCAAACTACATGTATATGGGATTGGGCTTTGGTGTTTGATATGTAGATTCGGCATTATCTTTCATTTGAAACCATGACCTTTGACCCAGTGACTTTGACTTACTTTTAAAAACTTTAACCTAGATGAATTATATATTTTCAGTGTATTGGGGAAATCTCCTTAGACTTTTCTTGTTTGTTTGTTTATTTTTTGCTCACCTCTTCATTTTCTGCTTTAATAACTTGGTTTAAAAGTGGGTAGCTCGGTATCTAACAACGTATTGATGCTACAGTAGCCAAACTTACACAAGTAATTTATCTTTGGATGCTGAGAGGGGTACCATTGCATTTGATGCAGCATCTGACCTAATTTTTATGCTTGAGGATTTGGTTTTTAAAACCAATATTGATCAAAGTATAATGCTACATATACAAAACTTGCATATTGGATATATCTTTTATGAAACTATTCTCAAATGACCTTGACCTTCTTTTTCAACTTGAGTGACTTCGCTTTATAAAGCCATTATTGAGAAAAGTATAAGTGCTACATATAACAAAATTGCATATATTGCATACTTTTGATGAAACTTTCATAAAATGACCATAACCTTCTTTTTTCCACTTTAATGATTTTGGTTTTTTAAAGCCAATATTGAGCAAAGTATAAAGCTTTTAAAGCCAATATTTAGCAAAGTATAAATGCCTCATGTACCAGACTTGATGATTTGATGCATCTATGATCAGACTTTGATGAAATGACCTTGACCTACTTCTTGTGCTTGAGTGATTTTGCTTTTAAAAGTCAATATTTATCAAGATATAAGTGCTACATGTACCAAACTTTCGTATTGAATGAGTATTTGATCCAAGTTTGATAAAATGACCTTGTCCTACTTTTCTGCTTGAGTGATTTTGCTTTTGAAAGTCAATATTGAGCAAAGTTTTAGTGCTACTTTAACCAAACTTGTATACTGTAATATTTCACCTTTGAAAAATGTTTGAAATTTCACTGCCATGATAACATACTGCCATGAGATAAGCTTTGTAATCTGTTATTACCTATTTTTTATGTTGGGTAAAAAGTCAAAGAAAAGCAGAAAAGTTGTATTCTATTGAGAAGTAATGACAAAATTATTCTTAGCCTTCTTGTTCAAAAAGATATATAAATACTATAACAATTACTTTGGAACTGAAACAGATAAAGCTTTGTTATATTTCATATGTGTATTCCTTGATAAATTATCTTCCCTTTTGGCCTAAGTAGTATTTACTACAAAGTAAAGCTGCTTATTGGACCATCACTCTTAGCACATTTTGTTAACACTTTTGGCATTTGACCTTTTTTTTCATAAACATTTTCTTGAATTAAAAGGAGGTATTGAACACTTGGACGCCAAATTCAATTTTTCTCAAAAATTCTGAAATTATATATTACTTGTCTGTCTTTGATTATACAAAGTTACATTTGATTCTATCCACAGGAAAATTTTCTATGAGACTTTGAAATATGCATTTTTCAACGTTTCCATGAATTTCTTGATGACGTCATAATATTAAAAGTACGGTATCATTCCAGTTCTCGTAAAGCTATTGGAAATTAATTTCAATTTAACTATCAAAATCTTCATAAATGTATTGCATTTACATATGGAAAAGATGAGATGAATTGTGTTTTAAACAAAGGTAGGATACTGGAATAAAATATGATACCATCGCTCAAAAATTTGCAATTCCGAACCAATTGACCGAGTTGATAGCTAATTATTAGGAATCCTGTGGATGGATCTTTGTCAAAAACTAACAAATTGGTCAACAATGTCCAGAGATGATTTCATGATTAAATGAGAAAAATTGAAATTTATGATTTAAAAAAATTACAAAGCTTTATATTTTCCTATTTTTTCCTTCCAAAATCGTTCATTTTCAATGAAGTGACATCCGCTTTCCTGTAATGTAAATTTGTCAACGAATTCACCGTAATGAAGATTGAACTTTCTATTTTACACATGCAAAGTTTCAATGCGATACGTTTGATATTGATTATTTTATTGCATTTTGAATGCGAAGGTTTGTGACGCCATTTTTGCCGATAACGTCGAAATGACGTTGTGGTTTGCTCATGGCTAAAACTCCCAAAGTCCACAATTTCTTAAATCGTCATAATTTCTGCAAATGACGCCGGAAATTATTCAAACTTCATCAGGATACTCAAATGTGTATATCAATCAGTTTATCAATTGTTTTGAAAAAAAAAAATAGGAAGTGAGAAAACAAGGTCATGAAAGGAGGGACTCTCCAACAAGATCCGGTTGCAGCACCAACAGCAAAACATCAAAACAGAACAAGTGAAGACACAGCAACACACGCAACAACAAAAGTGATGATATTGTTACATTGGTGTTTAACTTTTACCTAGATACTCATATTGATGTAGGGGATCATGTACACAAACACATTTTGTTCTCTTTGAGTTACAGTCCCATACATGTTGTACCTTTAATGGACACATAAATTATATTTTTTAACTCCTAATGCATCTCCTATATATCTATGTATGTATGCACATAATATTGCATTTGACACTGTGATTTATACCTCGCCCTGATTTCATTGCAAATTTCATAGCGTAAAATTTCAGGAGATATGTATTTTAAAAGTTTTAACACTGAAATTGCTGATGCCAAGATAAACATGCACATAACAAATTGCACAACTGAAGTCTACCCGTCCCTATAAGCCAA
The DNA here is from genome assembly GCA_028142955.1 of Pinctada fucata. Taxonomy (NCBI): domain Eukaryota; kingdom Metazoa; phylum Mollusca; class Bivalvia; order Pterioida; family Pteriidae; genus Pinctada; species Pinctada fucata. The sequence continues at coordinate 69,394,175 of AP027104.1, read as the reverse complement.
ATGTCATACACGATGGTGCATTTATTTAGATTATATGAACAAAGATAATCAGACTGTGTGTGTGAAGAAGTAGAGCTTAGACATATTTGGAATAATTTCTTTTATATTAAGTTAATTCCCTTCGTTTACAAAACATAATGACGTCGCAGCGTGATTCCTCCCGAACGCTTTTATACAACACGTGCAACGGCATCGGTTGCATATCAAACCATCAATCAAATGGAAACCGATGCCCACGAGGTTATACTCCCTTATCAAAGTCATTTGTATTAAATAGATCTTTTTAGAAACTGCCAGAAAATAATTTGTAAGCACCTATAATTTCTTACTGTCTGTTTACACACAATTTGTTCAGATGATTTATCTTTGATGGGAAATCGCACGGGTTTGTATAGCAACCCCGCTCTGGATTCTAACATCAATAGGGCGTGTTCGCATGTTTAGATCTGTAAAAACCATCAGCTCAAACTTTTGATGAAATTTAGTCATCGAGTTTAGCAGAATAAAACTTGAATCACTAAACACAATTACTACTGTTACATCGTGTAGATCACGTCTTGATAACGTAACTGTGATGTTTCTGAAAGAGCGCGAAAATTCGCGACTGCTTAGAATCAAAGGTTTTAGAGTGTGATGTCGGTTTGTCTGACCATTCGTTATTTCGGAGACGCAGTTTTGTGTATGACATCCGACAAGGGGGAGTAAGGTATTACGTACACTTATCTTGAGAAAGATGGCGACATACCTGCTCTTGAACAATTCTAGTCATACTATTGATGAATAAAAAAGTACTTAAGGTATTCAATGGGTAATGAGAAGTAATTGTGCCACCCATTTATGGAATCCCGAGACTTAAAATCACTGCATAGTTATAATGTAAAAATTAATCAAAACTTTTCGACCAATTTAGATAATGAAAAAAAAAGATTGCTTTGAGACTTATGGGCCCTTACAGTTAACATTGAACTCTATGGGAAAAAATGAACTTTTCTTATAATTTTCAATATAATGATGGGACATTAAATATCGATTGGTTAAAAAATTCTTTAAAAATATATTTGATCAAATTTCGCAAAAAATCAAAAGTTCACCAATTAGTTTTTCTGCATTTAATTTTTTTCTATATTTTTTTATCAAGGGGAGATAACTCCCAACCCTGATCCTTTTCAAAATCTTTCTTTTTTTCGATATCTACTAGCTTAGTACAAAAGTTTTTTAAAATATCATTTGAAAAAGAAAAATATTAAATTATGAATACACCCAATATCAATGTTTTTGGCATAATTTCCATCATTACCTATTGAATGTCTTTGAATTACTACATTTTAATCCTATAATTTGGTTGAAGTAAAATTTCTACTAGTATCCAGATTTATATACCAAAGATAAAAGAAAACTGATTTGTAGACGTATTTTGAGAATGTTTTGTTTATTATTATTTACTTTAGACTGACAACATTCCAATACTAGTATATAAGTTTTCCCACCGATGTTTGACAACCCACAACACGTTCACTCTAGTTAGTGGGCGGGAGGACAGCAAATCTTAGTGGGAGGACAACGTAATGTTAGAGTAAGGTCACTGTCAAAGTCACGTGTGAGTCTAGACTATGGGAACTTGGGGGTATATAACGTACATATTTCTTGTCAATGGAGGTGAAGTAACTGTTATAATGAACGCAGAAAATTATCGATGTGCTACACAGATTTGCAACCCTTTGTCTTGTAGTCTACTAGATTATATTGAAGTACTCCTGGACCACATTTTAGAATAGTTATTGGGAAGCCATTCCGGTTTCATGGTCTTTCTGAAAGTATTTTTCATATTTACATATGTCTTCCGTACGATATTCTCTCTCAGCGTGGGTGTTTTTGCTAGATTTTATTTCATGTTTTCAAAACTAAAAGAAAAAAATGATATTGTTGTAATGTGCGATCCTTGTTTGTCAAGATGGGACTTTTTTGCAGGCTTTTACCAGATGAGATGTACTCTGTTACGTAAATAAATCGTAACCCATGATTTACACCGGCAGCTGTCGAAACGCTCTTTCGTCGGATAGATAACACCACTTCAAATACCTTTTTATCAATTTGTCGAATACATTCCTCACGAGTTGTCGTTCCTTGTCAGTAATTTCACGAATTCTTCTCTCATTTACAAATTATTCTAGAGACCGAAGCATGCGAAGATTGTAACGAAGGAAAAATAAGCATGGGAAAAACAATTGTCACAGTTTCTCACTTCTGAGGATGATGTTAGAAGCAATTGTTATATAATTATGTAAGAACTGATATTTTTAAAGAGGTAGTGTAACTATTGGAATCCAAACACTTTGAGCCTGCATTTCTATGGCCTACTTGACTTTTTAAGTGTTGTATTAGATATAGATAAAGTACTTAAACAGTGTTAAGTTGTCATATTAAAAACCATGGACTTATAAACAGATATATAAGTTTAATTATAAGTTCTTGGAAAAACAAAGTACGTGTTTGTTAAATAATCTTTGAGTTAGCTTTGAAATCGTGATGTACATCTTACTGTAGTAAAATAGACAATTATTCTTTGAAGAATGTCAGTGTATACATTCTTTGAATAATATTTCATGATCAGGGTAAGTGGTCATATATGTACAATGATAGTGCCTTTGTTTTGAGAAAGAATGGTAGCCTTATCTATTAAATGAATCATTCAAGATGGAAGGAATGAATACTTGATACACATTTGTGGAATTTTAGCCTTTAGCAAGTGCAAAATATAGAAAATGCATGGCAAAAATATATAAAACTCATCCTTTGCATAAAGGCCTAAAAGGTTGATATTATATTACAATGAAAATTTTTGTAAGAAGTATTTTACTTGTACTTGATGAGCGCTAAGGGTTCAACACGTTATGTATTAGTTTATCTGTACTTTATATTACATTTTCTTTATTTTTCATTAAAGTCATAACTTAATGAATTTTACTGTAAATGAATGAACAGCTTCATGAAATTTAGTGTAAATGAATGAACAGCTTCATGAAATTTAGTGTAAATGAATGAACAGCTTCATGAAATTTAGTGTAAATGAATGAACAGCTTCATGAAATTTAGTGTAAATGAATGAACAACTTCATGAAATTTAGTGTAAATGAATGAACAGCTTCATGAAATTTAGTGTAAATGAATGAACAACTTCATGAAATTTAGTGTAAATGAATGAACAGCTTCATGAAATTTAGTGTAAATGAATGAACAGCTTCATGAAATTTAGTGTAAATGAATGAACAGCTTCATGAAATTTAGTGTAAATGAATGAACAGCTTCATGAAATTTAGTGTAAATGAATGAACAGCTTCATGAAATTTAGTGTAAATGAATGAACAGCTTATCCTATGAAGCATGTTTCTTTGCCTACTACACAATGTAGCTAAATAAAAAAAAAACTGTTCTACATTCGGTGAATTTTTCTAATTTCAGTGGTGAAGAGAAAGAATTGTTACAGTCGTATAGTCAATAATCGGTGCTCGAGTCCGATGTCTGTCCTGCTGTCCCTCACAGACTGTTGTTGTGATAGTGGTAAAGGATGGGGGGATGACAACGCATGTCAGCTATGTCCCCGCAGAGGAACAAGTAAGATCTTATAAAATTCTATGTCACATAATTGACAAAAAATACATTATTATGTTGTGAGATTGGCAAAATGAAATGTAGTTGTTATCAGGATTACATGTGCAGAACCCTCCTTCCTATTTGACTTTCAACTCAAAGATCTCAGTGTTCTTGAAAACTTCCATGGAAGTCAGACATTTTGAGATTTTTATTGGTCCAAATAATAGATATGAATTGAGTTTTTATGAGGCAAAACAATTTTCTGTTGACAAATCTGATAAAACGGATACTTTTCAGGAACTCTGTTATTCTCATTACTCTGTGTATGACAGTGCTACAAACAAAACGCCTGATACCAGTGATCGAGACTCAAATAACAAATAGATGTATGAAAAACATGATGGACATCCCACTGTATGTACTCTGCTCACTGAAGCATGCACATGCTTGTATACCAGAGAAATTAGACTTACTAAACATGTGATCAGGTTTCTGTCTCTTCTGACCAAGTTAAGACAAGGTCCGTCATGGAGTATTACCCCTGACCTTGATCTAGATGTTTGACCTATTTTTTCTGAAAATTGAAGATCATAGTGATGGGGCTTTGATATTTCATACATATATTCTTTGTGTCGAGACCTTTCTACAGATACCACCTTGACCTAAATATTTGACCTACTTTTCTCTTAAATTTTTTATTTGCCATAAATTTTGATTGCTATGTTATGAAACTTTGATATTTCACCTGTGTATTCCCTTCCACAAGACCTCTATACAGATACCAAAATGTTTGACCTTGTGACCTTGACCTTTAATTTTGACCTACTTTTTCTAAATGTCTAAGGTTTGCCATATTGATTAGTAACTTGGCATCAGCAATTCATTCTTTCTGTACATATCTGTACCATTCAATGTGACCTTGACCTATTTGATTGATTGTCAGACTTACTGCCGGCGACACGTGTTCCTGGGGCTCTATTTTTTAAATGAGATGATTCATATACATTTATTACAGACATTGAATTTATCTTTTATCCTTCAAATTAAGTTAATATTGAAGTTACCATAGAAAAAAGGATACATTATCCCCAAGTATAAGAAATCCTATGCCATGCATTTCTTAAAGCTGAAGTTCATGGTGTTTTTCTGCATTCACTGCTTGAATGATTCCTTTGATGTTTATTTTTGGTGACATTGATTGTTACTATGTTTTGATTTGTAGATGATTTTCGAGAGTTATGTGAGATCAAGGAAGAGTTTAAAAGAGATGAATGTCGTATATTCCCAAATATATGTACCAATGCCAGATGTATTAACACAGACTACAGTTATAGATGTGAATGTTTGGACGGCTTTAAACCTACATCAGATAAAGACGTGTGTGAAGGTAGGAACATGTGTTCAGTATTAAACTATCCATTATCTGTCTAGACTAGGATGAAAATAAACCATTACACAGCATCAGAGCGATTTACACTTTATTTATTACACGTTTTGTTATATTCTAGTAATAATTTCCACATGCTTACCCTGCTGTTATATCTTTATATTGCCTATATCAGATATAAATGAATGCAGTGAACAACCAGGTCTATGTAGGAATGGACGATGTATTAACACCAAGGGCAGCTATAAGTGTGAATGCAACGAAGGCTATATCTTGTCAACAGACGGCAGATATTGTACAGGTATCAAGATTCATACAGACGATCAAATTAAGAAACTTAGTTCTATATCATTTTTAGCTCACCTGAGCGAAGCTCAAGTGAGCTATTGTCATAGCGCGCCATCCGTCGTCCGTCCGTCGTCGTCGTCGTCCGTCTGGCGTAAACTTTTAACATTTTCGACATCTCCTCTGCAACCGCTGCACAGAATTTCATGAAACTTAATAGGAAGGAAGTACTCAAGGTCCTCTACCAAGTTTGTGTTTTTCGTGCCGATCGGTCAACAAATATGGCCACCGAGGGCTCTGATTGGCTGACACATTTTCGACATCTTCTCTGCAACCGCTGCACAGAATTTCATGAAACTTTACAGGAAGGAAGTACTCAAGGTCCTCTACCAAGTTTGTGTTTTTCGTGCCGATCGGTCAACAAATATGGCCGCCGAGGGCTGTGATTGGCTGACACATTTTCGACATCTCCTCTGCAACCGCTACACAGAATTTCATGAAACTTTACAGGAAGGAAGTACTCAAGGTCCTCTACCAAGTTTGTGTTTTTCGTGCCGATCGGTCAACAAATATGGCCACCGAGGGCTCTGATTGGCTGACACATTTTCGACATCTCCTCTGCAACCGCTGCACAGAATTTCATGAAACTTTACAGGAAGGAAGTACTCAAGGTCCTCTACCAAGTTTGTGTTTTTCGTGCCGATCGGTCAACAAATATGGCCGCCGAGGGCTGTGATTGGCTGACACATTTTCGACATCTCCTCTGCAACCGCTACACAGAATTTCATGAAACTTTACAGGAAGGAAGTACTCAAGGTCCTCTACCAAGTTTGTGTTTTTTGTGCCGATCGGTCAACAAATATGGCCGCCGAGGGCTCTGATTGGCTGACACATTTTCGACATCTCCTCTGCAACCGTTGCCCAGAATTTCATGAAACTTTACAGGAAGGAAGTACTCAAGGTCCTTTACCAAGTTTGTGTTTTTCTTGCCGATTGGTCAACAAATATGGCCGCCGAGGGCTCTGATTGGCTGACACATTTTCGACATCTCCTCTGCAACCGCTGCACAGAATTTCATGAAACTTTACAGGAAGGAAGTACTCAAGGTCCTCTACCAAGTTTGTGTTTTTCGCGCCGATCGGTCAACAAATATGGCCGCCGAGGGCTCTGATTGGCTGACACATTTTCGACATCTCCTCTGCAACCGCTACACAGAATTTCATGAAACTTTACAGGAAGGAAGTACTCAAGGTCCTCTACCAAGTTTGTGTTTTTCGTGCCAATTTGTCAACAAATATGGCCACAGAGGGCTCTGATTGGCTGACACATTTTCGACATCTCCTCTGCAACTGCTGCACAGAATTTCATGAAACTTTACAGGAAGGAAGTACTCAAGGTCCTCTACCAAGTTTGTGTTTTTTGTGCCGATCGGTCAACAAATATGGCCACAGAGGGCTCTGATTGGCTGACACATTTTCGACATCTCCTCTGCAACCGCTGCACAGAATTTCATAAAACTTTACAGGAAGGAAGTACTCAAGGTCCTCTACCAAGTTTGTGTTTTTCGTGCCGATTGGTCAACAAATATGGCCGCTGAGGGCTCTGATTGGCTGACACATTTTCGACATCTCCTCTGCAACCATTGCACAGAATTTCACGAAACCTTGCAGCAAGCTAAGTACTCAAGGTCCTCTGCCATGTTTGTGTTTTTCTTGTCGATAGGTCAACAAATATGGCTGTCAAGGGCTTTGATCTGTAGAAGTATTTTTGTGACTTTTAACCCTTTGTCTGCAACTCAGGTGAGCGATGTGGCCCCCTTGGGCCTCTTGTTCAAAATTTATCTCTTTACATTACATGAATTTTCAAAATTTATCTCTTAATGTTACATGAATGAAAGAGTTGAAACAGAAAAGGTCCAATCTTGAACTGCCAATCTTGATAAGAAAAGAAATCACTCTAGCAATTTGTTTCTCTGAAGCAGATATCAGAAAGTGTACATGTACCTACATGCGTTTTCCACTTACCATAGTAATTTTGACTTGCATCGGTATTTATCAAGTAACTATAGTTCCTACAGTAGTTTACATACAGTATTAAAAAATATAGAAATAGGTTCGATGAGTTTTAGTACGATATATTTTGGTATTTCATTCCATTATTATAAGAGAAAATGTTTTTCATTATTACTTATGACTGTACTATATATATACATGTATGTTAGTGTTTCAGTTCTTGTTTAAATACTTTTAAGACTTAATTTCATTCTTAATTTCAGACATGAATGAATGTGCCAGTACAAAGATGTGCCCCAATGGTCGTTGTGTGAATATAGACGGTGGTTATCAGTGTGAATGTAACCCTGGTTACAGACCTAATGCTAACCGTATGATATGCTTTGGTATGTAGATTTCATCCACACTTTGTTGAATTCCAAAATATATCAAAACTCTCAAAATTTTTGATATACAACTAATAAGATATTTCATTGATTCCCCAAGCTTTCATAATGTTTGTGAATCTCGTTCAAATATTGTAAACATGATTATTCTCGCTAGGGGGATCGACCATTGCGACAGAACGCGTGGGGGTAATTTTTGCGAAATCTGGAGAATTTCCGTTAGTCTTTTATACTGGTAGAAATTTTTGTGTGGGGTTTATTTTTGCGATGATAATACAATAACAAAATTACCCCACACACAAAAATTTCCACGTTTACAGTAATGTTGTAACGATAGTCGCCGATGTCGCCACTATCTTCGCTGAAACTTGAAAATCGCCAACTATCGATAATGATTTTGAAAATTGATTGGTGCTGTTGAAGTTAATTTGATGCGAAATGATCTCAGTGCGAAACGTCTTTGATATAATTCTAAACGAAACTAGATGCGCTCGTGATGGCAGAGTTAACAGTCAAGGAGGAGCATATCCTGGGCGTACTAGGTCCGCCATGTGAGACAATTTTGGCTGTAGAAAGTAAAAGGAAGGCCCTCTTTCTAAACAAGCCTCGATATTTTGTTATCAAGAACAAGGAATGTTCAATATTTAATTAATTGCCATGATTTTAAATGAAACTCAGATTCTTAAATCAGAAGCACTGAGTATTCTCCTTCTGAAAAAGATACAAAACATACAACAATTTTAAACAAGAAAAAAGTTTGATTATTCCAATAGTGATATCCATTGTACTCCTCCGATAGTTTCCAATAATCGATAGTAAAAATTCTCTGATTTTACAACACTAGTTTACAGTATAATCATGTCTGGAATAATTGTATCTTGTTTATATCACAGACATCAATGAATGCACTGAGAATGGCAAGATATGTAGGAACGGCCAGTGTGAGAACACGGAGGGATCATTTAGGTGTATATGTAACCAAGGATATGAACTCTCACCTGATGGTGCTTACTGTCTAGGTAACCTCACTTAGTTACATAGATAATTAATATCACTATATAAGATATGTAGGAACGGCCAGTGTGAGAACACAGAGGGATCGTTTAGGTGTATATGTAACCAAGGATATGAACTCTCACCTGATGGTGCTTACTGTCTAGGTAATCTTATTTAGTTACATACATGTTGATATTGATATATACCCAACAAAAAAACCCCCAAAAAACACACCACTTAATCTTCATTCTATAAATTGTATGATGTAATGTATAGGTATTCTATTCCTTTCCATCATAAATTGTAAGTATATGAGTGACTAATTCAGTCAAACGCCAAACGAATCTGTCTTCATGATAAGACACAGCGCCATGATAAAGACACTTTGTTCAAAATGCTATGTCACAAAATGGCTTTTAAGAATTCTATTCACTTTTTATACTGATTTATGCTGTCAAACCTATCCAAATTGATCTATCAGGAATTGCCATTTGTTTTTTCAATGATTATTAACAATTTTCCCTGAATACAAATTAATTTAATTGCTTCAAATGACGTCATCAAAAAGAAAATCTAAATTTGATAAAAACATCCCAAATATCAACTCTTTGGAAAATGAAGCCCGTTGTTTGATATTTTTCGCTCTTAAATGTGACGCAAAGCACAAAATTACCCTACTACAGCTAGTATCTGACCTTTTTCCGCAAGCACAGTCTTCAGAAACAATCTTGACAGGTCATCTCTTCCATGCAATTTCAATGGTTTTGGATGCGAGACTTAATAACTTAAACTTTTCTAGTATTTCATTTGATTATTTCAATGCGATGTTGACTTTAATCTGCAACAGATAAATAAGAATGGCTGAAGACAAAATTAGTGTTCCTTTGGGATCAGAATTGCAAAATAATGATATCTACGGAAATTTCCACTAAGACATTTAATTCTCAGATTTATTGGCATATTTTGATTAGAGTTGAATAGAGAAACTAGTATTCATCTCTAATCTTACTGAACAGTTGCTGAAAGTGGTCAAAAAACAAAATTGCAGAAGAATACCAAATCAGCGGCCATGCACAAGGGGCTAGAAACAACACGCTTAATTCAACATTATCATTGTGATATGTTGCGAAAAAATGATCGAAATGTGTTTAATCATTGGTAACTCAAGTGCTGGAAAAAGAAATCTATAATTAGATGTACAATTAAATATTTATGATCAATTGAAAAAAATTATTATGTAATATGATGTGCGTTTCTTTTTTTGTCGGGTATATAGATATAAATTTACGCTATTTGAATGGAAAATTTTCTCTTTTCCAATTGACTACATGTAATTCCACACTTTTGTAAAACTTCTACCCAATAATTTGGTCTCAAATTGGGCAACTAATGATCAGAATGAAGTAAAGCCAATGCCACAATTTGAATATGTGTGTGAAACGTTTACAATCTTGCATTTTGAAAAGTGTCAATTTACTTAACCTGGTACAATAAATGTTGTGAGATTCTAAAATGTAAATATAACGTAATGAACATTACAGATTATAACGAGTGTTCAAGAACAGGGATGTGTACACATGGTAGATGTATAAACATTAACGGGGGATACAGATGTGAGTGTATCAGTGGATTCACACCTACACCAGACAGCAGATCTTGTATAGGTAGGATAATGTTAAAATTAAATAAAAACTTACAATTGTAATTTCACATTTAAACTTAAAAATACAATTCTCTTGTAATGTTGTTAGGGAAATTAAGTTTTTCCCAATTTTTGGGAGGATTGCGAAGTAAAATCTGGTCTATGTAATGGCGAAGTCTGTCAGTCCGTCTGTCAGTCATTCTGTCTGTTCGTCAGTGCGTCAACATTTTGGTTAAGGTGTTGCGTTTAAGTCTGTGGAGAGAAAACTGCTTGGAGCAGCAACTTGAAACTTGACATGGTGATAGACCATGATGAGACGAATCAAACTCAGCAACAAAATTTGATCTAGTGACCTGGACCTTGGAGTTTGACTAACTTTTAGAAAAATTAAAACTGGGCTGTATCTCATGAACTATAGAGGATATTGCTTTGATAATTTACATGCAGAATCATCATGACCAGACCTTTCATTTGATATCTTGACTTTTGACCTAGTGACCTTGACCATGGAGTTTGACCTACTTTTAAAAAAACTTTAACCTGCACTATACATGTATATCATTTACTATAAGGGAAAGGGCTTTGATATTTCACATGTAGATTCCTCATGACCAGATCTTTCATTTGATATCATGACTTTTAACCAAGTGACCTTGACATTGATCTTTCACCTACTTTTGAACTATACAGGATAGGGCTTTGATATTTCACATTTCTCGTCAGTGTCTGGTTAAAGTTTTTGGGGTAGCTCAGTATCTGACAAAGCACTGATGCCACATTGACCAAACTTGCACAAGTGATTCATCTTGGGATGCTGAGGTGAACCCATTTATCAAATGCAGCATCTGATCTACTTTTTACACTTGAGTAATTTTGCCTTTAAAAGCCAATATTGGGCAAAGTATAAGTACTACATGTACCAAACTTGCATATTGGATGTATCTTTGATCGAACTTTCATAAAATGACCTTGACCTACTTTTTCCGCGTGAGTGATTTTGCCTTTAAAAGCCAATATTGGGCAAAGTATCTACTTTTTCCGCTTGAGTGATTTTGCCTTTAAAAGCCAATATTGGGCAAAGTATAAGTGCTACATGTACCAAACTTGCATAGTGGATGTATCTTTGGTCAAACTTTCATAAAATGACCTTGACCTTCTTTTTCTGTTTAAGTGATTTTGCCTTTAAAAGCCAATATTGGGCAAAGTATTAGTGCTACATGTACCAAACTTGCATAGTGGATGTATCTTTGATCAAAACTTTCATAAAATGACCTTGACCTACTTTTTCCGCCAGAGTGATTTTGTCTTTAAAAGCCAATATTGAGCAAAGTATCAGTGCTACATGTACCAAACTTGCATAGTGGATGTGTCTTTGATCAAACTTACATAGAATGATCTTGACTTACTTTTTCTGCTAGAGTGATTTTGCCTTTAAAAGCCAATATTGAGCAAAGTATATGTGCTACATGTACCAAACTTGCATAGTGGATGTATCTTTGATCAAAACTTTCATAAAATGACCTTGACCTACTTTTTCCGCCAGAGTGATTTTGTCTTTTAAAGCCAATATTGAGAAATGTATAAGTGCTACATGTACCAAACTTGCATAGTGGATGTATCTTTGGTCAAACTTTCATAAAATGACCTTGACCTACTTTTTCCGCCAGAGTGATTTTGTCTTTAAAAGCCAATATTGAGCAAAGTATCAGTGCTACATGTACCAAACTTGCATAGTGGATGTGTCTTTGATCAAACTTTCATAAAATGATCTTGATGTACTTTTTCTGCTAGAGTGATTTTGCCTTTAAAAGCCAATATTGAGCAAAGTATATGTGCTACATGTACCAAACTTGCATAGTGGATGTATCTTTGATCAAAACTTTCATAAAATGACCTTGACCTACTTTTTCCGCCAGAGTGATTTTGTCTTTTAAAGCCAATATTGAGAAATGTATAAGTGCTACATGTTCTGAACTTGCATAGTGGATGTATCTTTGATCAAACTTTCATAAAATGAACTTGACCTACTTTTTTTCTGCTTGAGTGATTTTACTTTTTAAAGCCAATATACATGTACTTTGAAATATGTTTGAATTGAATTTTGCTGCCGCGAGGTCAGCTTAGTAATCAGTGATTACCTATGTTTTTCATTCTTGTGAGATTATTAGAATAACCATGAAATACATAATCAAGAAAGAAAATTACTTTGCTTTTTAGATATTGATGAGTGTAAGCAGAACCCGTGTATTAATGGTATATGTATAAACAATCAAGGAAGCTACAGATGTGAATGTATGAGGGGATTTCAGCTCCAACCAGATGGAAAAACATGCCTTGGTAAGGCTTTATCTCCATTATAACAGTGCTTAAATTGATGTGTTTTCAAAAGTTGAATATCTTGATTTATTTTTATGCCCCCGGAATCAAAGATTCGGGGGCATATAGTTTTTGGCCTGTCCGTCTGTTTGTCGTCTGTTAGTCTGTTTGTCTGTCTGTTTGTCCGAAAAACTTTAACAGTGGACATAACTTTTGAATGGGTGCTGATATGGCTTTCATATTTCACATGTGTATTCCTTGTGACAAGACCTTTCCATTGATACCAAAATTTTTGACCTCATGACCTTGACCTTAACCTTTGACCTACTTCTAAAAAACTTTAACATTGGGCATAACTTTTGAATGGTAAGTGATAGAGCTTTCATATTTCACATGTGTATTCCTTGTGACAAGACCTTTCCATTTATACCAAAATTTTTGACCTTGACCTTGACCTTTGACCTACCTCTCAAAAACTTTAACATTGGGCCTAACTTTTGACTGGTAAGTGATAGGGCTTTCATATTTCACATTGTGTATTCCTTGTGAGAAGACCTTTCCATTGATACCAAATTTTTGACCTCATGATCTTGACCTTAACCTTTGACCTACTTCTCAAAAACTTTAACATTGGGCATAACTTTTGAAGGGTAAGTGATAGGGCTTTCACATTTCACATGTGAATTCGTTATTTTAAGACCTTTCTATTGATACCAAAGATTTTGACCTTGACTTTGACCTTTGACCTACTTTACGAAAACTTTAACATTGGGAATAAATTTTGAATGGTAAGTGATAGGGATTTGATATTTCGCATGTGTATTACTTGTCACAAGATTTTTCCATCGATACCAAAAAATTTTAACCCAGTGACCCTGACTTTGACCTTTCACCTTTCACATACAATAACTTAACAGAAAATGGTTTTTATACTAACAAAGATGCCACCGGGGGCATTCGTTTTTCACAAACACAGGCTTTATTTGTGAAGTTTTAAAACCATTTACCTTTTAATGCCTGTTTGGGTGAGTACTATTCTCTCATAGTGTTTCTTTTGGAAGGAATAGTGTCAGGGAGGGCACTATTTACCTTCAAAAAGCAATAACATGAGAGAAAAGTACCTACAAATAACAGGCATTAATGGGTTTAGTGCATCACATGACTTTATATACTGGGAATATTTACATGTAAGAAAAGTGTTCTTTATTTTCCCCACTTCATTTACTGCTTTTATGCTCTGTTCATCATGTCATAATACTTACTGAGGGACGTAACTCTGTTTAGCAAAACGCAATAGTGCCCAGGTGCCCAGGTGCCGGGCACTATTCTCTCATAGTTCCCGCATGCGTGACCAATGAAATTCCAAGGATTTATCATGTGATGTACTAATGATATATACATATACATGACATACTCTTATCATTGTACCAATATGTACACACACTTTTTTGTACATTTATAACAGATACGAGAAGAGACAGTTGCTATCTACAGCACAGAAATGGTAGATGTTCTAACCCTCTCCCTGTCCTTATGTCCAAGTCATTCTGCTGCTGTATGGGGGATAATTCCTTGACCACTAAGGCCTGGGGGGCGGGATGTGAGGAGTGCCCAAGGAGAGGGAGCAGGGACTACACCCTACTATGTGGTAGAGATGATGGTACTCTGCCAGATGGACAAGGTAAAAACATATTCTAATGCACTCCGTTTGTAACGCGCATTCTGATTGGCTGAGCGATTAAAAAACTGCAAGGGGATTCACGTTCCACTGCAGTTTTTGCTACTATGTCATGCGTTGCTATGGCAACGTCTTAAAAAGCAGACGTTTTCTAGCTTCTAACTGACCAAAGCATTATAATGGGGTTACCATACTGATGTTTTACAAAAACCGACAGGGTATCGGCGAATCCCCTGTCAGGAATATCCGTGTAAAACTCAATTTCTGACAGGGGATTCGCCGATACCCTGCCAGTTTTTGTAAAACACGTGCATGGTAACCCCTAAGTACTAGCATATTCACACACCTTTATGTGTTATTATTAAGGCCGAGGGATGGGGGGGGGATGTGAGGAATGCCCGAGGAGAGGGAGCAGGGACTACACCCTACTATGTAGTAGAGATGATGGTACATTGCCTGATGGACAAGGTAAGGACATAGTACTAAATATACGCACTCCTTTATGTGTTATTATTAAGGTGGGGGGGGGGGGGGGGAGATTTGAGGAGAGCCCTTTGAGAGGGAGCAGGGACTACACCCTACTTTGTGGTAGAGATGATGGTACTCTGCCTGATGGACAAGGTAAAGTTACAGTATATTCGTAACATTATATGTATGATAAAAACTATTGTATAGTTGTGTAAGGTGATTCATTTAAATGTAGTATCCAATGTGATGCACTTTCAACTAATCCTATAAGGTGGACTGATTGAATACATTTACACATACATTTACATGTGTATTAATTCCAGGAGAGATGTGTATTGACATCTTGGAGAGAATTTAATTTTTCAAACCATAATGCAAGATAATGCAAGATTTATAGTATATTTTTGTGATGCTCATAGAATTTAGATTTTCCTCATATTGAAGATCAAAACTTTCATACCTTTTTTTGTGTTTTTTTTTACTATAACCGGGAATAATCTGAAATGAAATGGAAAGGAACTTGCTTATTCTCAATGTAAATTATTTTTTTACATATTTTAGATATAAATGAATGTGCTTTGAACCCTAACATCTGTCAGAATGGAGCATGTGAGAACCTGGAAGGCTCATACAGGTGTATATGTGATAAAGGATTCAGGCCTGATTCTACTAGGAAACGATGTCTAGGTAAAGTTTACAACATATAGGTAAAGTTTACAACATACATGTACATCTTTCATCATAGAATGACATACCAGTTTGACATAAAATTTACACTCTAGATAATTTCATTTATGCAAGAGGAAATGCTTGAAAAAGGGACATAGTCAGAAGTCGGTGAGAAATAAAAGATGTACTCTTCATGACCCTTCTGGCCTCATTGTATTTTCAATAAAAAATGCAAAATCGATCAAAAGCTGTATGAAAAATATATACATGTAGTTTCATATACTGCTATACTTAAAAAAATGAGTGTCAATGAGGAATATGGCATTGATAGTATAAAAAGATGTTTGAATGATATATTGAAGTTTGATGGTAAATTGAACTACATGTATTTCAGATGTTGATGAGTGTGTAAGGTTCCCTAACTACTGTGATGGTGGTACCTGTACTAACACTGTAGGATCTTACAGATGTATCTGTCCCACAGGATATAAATTTGTAGAGTCAAGATCTGCATGTGAAGGTA
The DNA here is from genome assembly GCA_028142955.1 of Pinctada fucata. Lineage (NCBI taxonomy): Eukaryota > Metazoa > Mollusca > Bivalvia > Pterioida > Pteriidae > Pinctada > Pinctada fucata. The sequence goes on along the minus strand of AP027104.1, from coordinate 69,378,222 downwards.
TATTCACCACAACTTGTTACACAGAATTCTCTAATTCCTTTAATTTCTGTATTTTCAGTTGATTAGATTTAATTCATTCTTTAACAACATGTACATGTTCGATTTAGATTTTGAAACTGAATGTTTCAGATATTAATGAATGCCGGGAGTCCCGCCCTTGTGTGGGTGGATCCTGTGTCAATGTTCCTGGTAGTTTCCGTTGCGACTGTCTGGATCCTGGTACCAAGCTGGATCCATCAGGAAGAATCTGTCTGGGTAAGCATCAATACAAACAATCTTATGTCATATAAGTGCCATTAGTCCCGCCCTTGTGTTGGTGGATCCTGTGTCAATGTTCCTGGTAGTTTCAGCTGTGACTGTCTGGATTCTGACTATCTGGAGCTGGATCCATCAGGAAGAATCAGTCTGGGTAAGCATCAATACAAAAAATCTCCTGTCCTGTTCACTAAATCCAGAGCACCCTGTTTTCCCGGTTTTCTCTGAAATATGTTACAGTCAACTTCCAAAAAGATATCAATTTTATAGCACTCCTTTAGTCGTAACAGAAAATACCATTGTTTTGGCTGTACCCCAATTAAGTTAGAAACAGGACGGAAAATAAAAAGTCTACGGGGATTTTCTATAGTAAAATCGCTGAAAATTCGTGACGTCGGAGGCTTTGACGTCACTGTTTACTATTGTTGACACGGAGAACAATATGGCGGCGGCTTGAAATTAACATGGAGATTTCTCATAGACATTTTATTTTTCATATTGCGGTTTGCAGGCAGCTGTTAGGGTGAGTTGAAGTTAATATCAAGTTACGACTAAAGGAGGTCAATTCTCGGAAACTACAATTTATAGGAAAATTCTGCAGACGACAGAATAAAACGCCAAAACAGGGTGCTCTGGATTTAGTGAACAGGACAGTAGTTTCCGTTGTGACTGTCTGGATCCTGGTACCAAGCTGGATCTATCAGGAAGAATCTGCCTGGGTTTGTATCAAAATAAACAATCTTATGTCATATAAGTGCCATGAGTCCCGCCCTTGTGTTGATGGATCCTGTGTCAATGTTCCCGGTAGTTTCCGCTGTGACTGTCTGGATCCTGGAACTAAGTTGGATCCATCAGGAAGAATCTGTCAGGGTAAGCATCAATACAAACAATCTCATAATGTATAAGTGCCATGAGTCCCGCCCTTGTGTTGGTGGATCCTGTGTCAATGTTCCTGGTAGTTTCAGCTGTGACTGTCTGGATCCTGGTACCAAGCTGGATCCATCAGGAAGAACTAAACATTATACAGTTAGTTAAGTTTGTTCATTTTCAAAAAGTTCTTAGAGAAAATGTTATTTAATAAAAGAAGTGTCTAACACTTGAATTAGAGATACATGTACTTCCAATGAAATGTATATTCTATTTTATTAAATCGCTATTCTTGTTTAGAGCACTTTGAGATACATGTACTTCTAAAGAAAGGTATATTTTCATTAAACTCACTTCTTTTTTCAAGTCCTTTCTTCTTTCGGATGGAAGCATTTGTTTTATGTTAAAGATGTAAATCCTTATTTTTTATTTCAGACAATAGACAAGGTTCATGCTGGCTTGAAATCCGTAATGGACGATGTGAAAACAGTCTGAAGGCCTTGGTGACCAAATCACAATGTTGTGGGAGTATAGGCAAAGCCTGGGGAAGCCCTTGTGAAGAATGTCCTGAAGAAGGTAAAGTCAGTCACATGTGCATGTAGTTACTGCATTGATCTGTCTTGTAGCTTATTGTCTAGAATTCAAATTTTTTTCTTTAAAATAGGTTCGCATTATATGTGATGTTTTGGCTGAGTTGATATTTCATTTTGATATTTTAGGTGACAGAAGATGTCCCACAGGTTTTGATAATATAGATGGTGTCAGGTGTGTAGGTAAGAGGTACATGGCTTCATTGTATTGTTTATTCTTTTACATTGTGTTGTAAGGTCAAAGAAATTGGATACTTTCAAGATACTCTGTTTTATAGGTGCACTTTTGTGTAGATTTGTTAATTTCTTTATATGTGTTTCCTTGGCTCTCAAATTAAAAAAAATCTTTAATTTGACTAAAGAAGTCCAAACTTCTCTTCTTTTTGAGGCAAAGATACTACCAGAATCAATTATTATCTTGATTCTTATGTTTAAATTGAAATTCTATTATTTTCAAACTGGCTAAGTTTTGAGAGTGCTTTAGATATTACTTGCTGTGCTTCACTTTATAATCTTACCTACTGTTTGGAGTGTAGTGCTTTATATGGTATTTGACTCCTTTACAGACATCAATGAGTGTGAAATGTTCCCGGGTATATGTAAAGGTGGAGGTCTCTGTGTCAACACACAGGGGTCGTTCAGATGTAATTGTCCACCAGGACTTATTGTAGACTCTACTGGAAGACAATGTGTCGGTAAGAAAATGTTCAAACCAACTCTATGATATTTATTTTGACATTTATGATTTCTGCTAAATTGTGAATCTTTGATTTTAAAAATACTCAGAATATTTAAGAATACCATGCATGACAAACCTCAAAAAGCATAGATTTGAAATGTTACCATGATTATGACAGGCTAGAAAGTAAACTGCTCAAGCATGCATGCAGTATTTGAATTAAACTCCAATCAATCTTGTATACTTACATGTACATATATATGCTATTTCTGTGAGATATGGCTTCATTGAATCTCCATTGCTATCCTTAGATAGAAGGAAATCCAAGTGTTTCTTGGAGTATAGACAAGGGCAATGTTTGAAGCCTCTAACAGGGCAATATGGGCGGGCAGTATGTTGTTGCTCGGTGGGTAAAGCCTGGGGAACAGACTGTACTCAATGTCCAGAACAGAACACAGGTATGTCTCTTTTATTGCTACTAAGAACCAAACAGCAGAGTTCAAAAGGCATTACCATAACTTTAAAGTCTCTAATCTTGTCGCTTTGCCTCTGTTACTTCATAATTATTTTTTTACATAATCATATACATGTAGATTATGCTGGCAATGGCACAAGGTAAAGAAAAATATTTATTACTCGCTGTCTTTTAATGTGATTTTGTGATTAGTCACTTGATTTTATGTTTTAGCTGAGCATCAAAGGCTGTGTGGGAAAGATGGAGACATAACACAAGGTAATATTGACATTGAGGATTCTCAATTACTTGAACATACAATAAACCCCTACATTATATATAGTTTAAATGATTTTTTTAAAGTTTTGAAAAAAATAATTTTCCTGCCTTCTTATGAGAATGAAAATTCCTCAGATACATGAAATTCAACCTTTTAATCGTCCTTTTACTGACTTGTAATTTACTATGATGTTTGTATTGCATTAGATATCAATGAGTGTACAGAATTCCCTGGTTTGTGTGACAATGGCATATGTCGGAACACAATCGGCAGTTTTGTATGTGACTGTAATCAGGGATTCGCTCTGGATGACACAGGAACTAAATGTATAGGTACAGTATGTAAAAACATATATCCCCAAAAATATATGACTTTTCAAACAAACTTTACTTTCTCAGCTTGTTTTAACAATGCTTTATCAGACAGATATAAGTTAATCAAAATTTTAAGGTAGATTTGTAACATCTAAATTCTAAGCATCTGGTTATATGGTTAGTTCATGCTTTATTTTTCAGATATAAATGAGTGCCGCATATCCTACCAACTTTGTGGTAATGGTACTTGTGTAAACACAGAGGGAATGTTCAGGTGTGACTGTAACTTTGGATTTAAAGGTGTAATGATGGATCAGATGTGTGTTGGTAACTATGTAATTATTACTTCTCTTTGTTTCTTTATTCTTTTTTACAGTGTAAATTTTTAATGCATACAAACATGCAGGTGTCCAATGTTAAACGAAAAATTTGAAATTTCTTATGTACTTTCTTAACTGAATGAAAAAATTTCAAATATGAATTGAGATCAACTTTTCAGTATATAAAACTTTTGAAGATGTTCATTTTCTAAATTTTTTGTGCTTGTGATTTAGATGTAGATGAGTGTGAGGAGTTGCCGTCCCTATGTAGAGGTGGTACCTGTATTAACACGGCCGGAAGCTATTTTTGTCAGTGTCCAGATGGCTTGGTTCTATCTCCAGATGGACAGTCATGTACTGGTATGTACTGTTTGATTGACTGGATAGAATTGAATTAATTTTGGTTTATTTAATATTTGAGGTACAATGAAGATTACTCTAATTGATGAATTTATTATCTTATCTCATTAATAAGATTAAAGAAATTAGACAGTAATTTATGTATCGTTGCAGACATAGATGAGTGTGGAACGAGCAGTAGTTTATGTAATAACGGTATATGTGAGAATTATATGGGTGGTTATCATTGTCGGTGTTTTGATGGTTACGGTCCTAACAGATTACAAACCACATGTAAAGGTAGGTCTCCTTTATCTGCATGTTCAGGCATACTATATACTGATATAATCTAATGGAAGTTTTGAACACATTATTTCTGATAGCTGAGATATTACATACATGTAGTTCATAGGAATTATGTATTTTTTAATTTTGTTTGAAATTCAAAACTATTTGCACATCTTTATACTACATGTTTCTTTTTCAAAGTTTAAGATAGGAAGTATTTATACATGTATGTTAAATAGAGATTATTAAATCACACATTTTATACAATTTTTATCAGACATAGATGAATGTTTGGATCGTAACGGCGGCTGTTCCTCCTTGTGTGTTAACACCCCGGGATCTTTCTCCTGTGGTTGTGATCCTGGATTTATACTCCTACCAGACCAGAGGAGCTGTAGAGGTATACCTATATCTTATTTACATCATAATAACTACAACATGAAATGTGAATGTCATAGTTACTACAACATAAAATGTGAATACTCAATAGGGACCAGGGGATATATCTACCTCTAATATTCCTTATTAGGTAAATGCAACAGAATGGTAGATACATGTAAAACTTGTCTATTAAAAAGTAAGATCCATCAATGGATGGCAGTAATGGAAAATCGAGGGTTTTTAAAAGTGTTCTGTGCATACATGTGAACCTCCCGGTGGGAGGACGAGATCTACCGACGAAAAGAGGGTCCTCCCGATCTGAAATAGTCCTCCCGATTCCTCCCGACGAAACAAAATCCTCCCAACGTAAACGAAAATCCTTCAGATTTCTCCAGATGAAATGCAAAATTCCCAGTTGTGTATCATGTTACGCATAATGCCATCTGTAGTGACCAGACAATCAAGAAGGCAAATAAGAAGGCATGCCTATATATCAGCGAAGTAGAAAGTGACGAAAAGAAAGAAAACAATTTAACAAATGTTAAATAAACATCACAATACATTTACATTGTAGTTTTTCCCTCATTTCACCTAAAATAACGGTATGCTGATGACCTATAAATCTTCCAGATGAAAAATTAAAAACCTCCAGATGAGAGGCCAAATCTCCAGATGAAAATTGAAAATCCACCAGATTTGTGGAGGCAAAAGGTTCACATGTATGTCTGTGATCTTAATGGCTGTTTGTTACATGTATTTTCTTGTATTTTACAGATGTAGACGAGTGTAAGGAGAACCCAGATATCTGTAGTGGAGGTAGATGTACCAATCTGCCTGGTGCTCATAGATGTTCCTGTGTGGTCGGCTATAAACTGTCACCAGACGGCAAAAGATGTTTAGGTATGTACATGTATGTAAAGGACTCAAGATAAACTACATATATACAAATGTACATATGTATTTATAGATAGTTTCATTACAAATATAATGAAGCAATATTGATACATGTAATAGATTACTTGAATCTATATCAACATTGTATGTCTATGAACTTTGATAGCTTAACTGAAATAATTTTATATTTCTTGTAGATATTAACGAGTGCTTAGACAACAGTCGACTATGTTTGAATGGAGTTTGTCGTAATACAGAAGGCTCTTACATCTGTATATGTGAACCTGGTTTCTCTGTTAAACCTGAGACTAACAACCCTGGATGTACAGGTATGATTCATTCTGAGAAACAAAATTAAGGATTACATCATTGATCCTGACTTGTCCTTGATAATAGCTTGAAGAATGCATTTACAAATGTGCAGGAAATGACATCAACAAGGTAAAGTTTTCGATAATATATGCAATTTTTTTTTTCAAATGATCATTATTGCTGTTACAATGAGAATGAGGTTATATCCTGTCAGTATACATGTGGAATATATCCTTATAGGAATACATAGAAGAAGTATTCTTCATCTGTCTTTAATACACATTTTTTTATGTTCAGATGATGACGAGTGTACATCCGGACAGGCTGGCTGTGATCCTAATGCTAAGTGTATAAATACGCTTGGCTCTTACAAATGTGATTGTTTACCTGGTTACCAAGGTGATGGATACACCTGCAGAGGTAAGAAAGACCATGCATGGTTTCTGTTGAAATTGGCCCCCTAAATTGACTTCTCCAATTTCTGTTGAAATTGGCCCCCTAAAGTGAAGGTCACAACCCACTGTACGTGCAAGTACGTGCTGTCTACGTGCAAAAACGTAGGCCAACTTTGGGGATCCACACAGTGTCTATGCGTTATCAGTACGTAGTCCATACGGCCTCTGTATGGATTTTGGAACACGCAGATAGGACGTAGCAGTTTTAGTGCATGCAGAGCTTTCGCTGCATCCTGTCTGCGGTCTACAGATTCATCAAGAAGTGAGACTGGCATGTTGTGAGTGCATTGCAAGTACATGCAACATACTTGCCGTGTAAGGGAGTAAGGAACCTGCATTAGCAGTACATGTAAGTACAATACCCATACGATAACGCATAAGATGTACAGAGATCACATGTTGTAAGCAAGTTCCATGCATGTTGTCTGCACGTACGACATACTCGCCACATGTGCAGCATATGATGCATGTAATCACTCCATATAATCATACTTGCGATGTGCATTGACATATTCCTTTCGTATTCTTGCCACTTCCTTCCTTGCGTCTTCAGAAAAACATAGTGCACATAGCCTCTCCAAACACGCATGTCCAACAAACATGCACTGTGGGTTGTGACCAGGGCTTGAGATTGACTTCTCCAAAATCAAATTTTGTTATCAATTTTAGAAAAAGAAATGTATATATTTCAAGAAAACAAATTTAATAAACAGTCCTCCATGCTCTCTATGACATTGTAAATTTTGCATAAATGTCATGAAAATTGTTTATTTTGTCTATTTTTTCCAGAAATTTGGCAAAGTATACAATTTTTAAAGCCCAGATTCTAAGAAAATGAGAAAGTAGTCTACATTGTGGAATTATTATCTGTAAAAATTCATTATCTCGTGAAACTTAAAAATATTTTACATAGAATGGGGGCCACTTTCTGATTTAAACCATATATATTATTCCATACCCTTAGTAGATAAAATGGGATCATTGAAATGTGTTACAATGACATACATGTATCAGTACACTGAGTACTTACTCTTGCCTTGAAAATTTTGTTGAGAAAAATATGTCCTAATCTTTAATTTTATGAATTTTCATGTACATGTAAATTCAGACCTAGTTGTCAGTCACATATTTCTATGTTTGTGTAGATCAGAACGAGTGTACAAAGACTAACGGAGGTAGTGACCTTGATGCGTCCTTTATTAAGTTATCTGGCAGCTGTAGATGTGTCTGTTTGTTATTCATGTATTTCTATTTTTATTTTCAATTAGATCAGAATGAGTGTACAAAGAATAACGGAGGTTGTGACCTTGATGCGTCCTGTATTAACCTACCTGGCAGCTTTAGATGTGTCTGTGAGGAGGGGTTCAGTGGGGATGGTTATGAATGTATAGGTTTGTATCATACATACACATCTTCTTGCGATCTCCTTATTGGATGGGCATTTTTTATGAGGTTTACAGTTTTCATTACAAAGTTAATACATGTTTTTTGGCCGGATTGCAAAGCAATTCCGGTCTATAGATTGACGATGTCCGTCCGTCCGTCCGTCTGTCCGTCCGTCTGTCCGTCTGCCGTCAACATTTTGGTTAAAGTTTCTGGTTGAGGCAAAATCTAAGGAACTATATGCAGTAGAAACTTTATATTATACATGAAGCTTGCCCATGACAAGACCTTTCAATTTATGCCATAACATTTGACCTAGTGACCTTGACCTTGGACTTTGACCTAGTTAAAGATTTTGGTTAAAGTTTCTGGTTGAGGCAAAATCTAAGGAACTATATGCAGTAGAAACTTTATATTATACATGAAGGTTGCCCATGACAAGACCTTTCAATTTATGCCATACATTTGACCTAGTGACCTTGACCTTGGACTTTGACCTAGTTAAAGATTTTGGTTAAAGTTTCTGGTTTAAGCAAAATCTAAGGAACTGTATGCAGAAGAAACTTTATATTATACATGTAGGTTGCCCATGATGAGACCTTTCAATTTATGCCGTAACATTTGACCCAGTGACCTTGACCTTGAACTTTGACCTAGTTAAAGATTTTGGTTAAAGTTCTTGGTTTAAGCAAAATCTAAGGAACTGTATGCAGTAGAAACCTTATATTATACATTTAGATTGCCCATGACGAGACCTTTCGATTTATGCCGTAACATTGGACCTAGAGACCTTGACCTTGGACTTTGACCTAGTTAAATATTTTGGTTAAAGTTTCTGGTTTAAGCAAAATCTAAGGAACTGTATGCAATAGAAACTTTATATCATACATGTAGGTTGCCCATGATGAGACCTTTCAATTTATGCCGTAACATTTGACCCAGTGACCTTGACCTTGAACTTTGACCTAGTTAAAGATTTTGGTTAAAGTTTCTGGTTTAAGCAAAATCTAAGGAACTATATGCAGTAGAAACTTTATATTATACATGAAGGTTGCCCATGACAAGACCTTTCAATTTATGCCGTAACATTTGACCTAGTGACCTTGACCTTGGGCTTTGACCTAGTTAAAGATTTTGGTTAAAGTTCTTGGTTTAAGCAAAATCTAAGGAACTGTATGCAGTAGAAACTTTATATTATACATTTAGATTGCCCATGACGAGACCTTTCGATTTATGCCGTAACATTGGACCTAGAGACCTTGACCTTGGACTTTGACCTAGTTAAATATTTTGGTTAAAGTTTCTGGTTTAAGCAAAATCTAAGGAACTGTATGCAGTAGAAACCTTATATTATACATTTAGGTTGCCCATGATGAGACCTTTCAATTTATGCCGTAACATTGGACCTAGTGACTTTGACCTTGGACTTTGACCTAGTGAAAGATTTTGGTTAAAGTTTCTGGTTTAAGCAAAATCTAAGGAACTGTATGCAATAGAAACTTTATATCATACATGTAGGTTGCCCATGATGAGACCTTTCAATTTATGCCGTAACATTTGACCCAGTGACCCAGTGACCTTGAACTTTGACCTAGTTAAAGATTTTGATTAAAGTTCTTGGTTTAAGCAAAATCTAAGGAACTGTATGCAGTAGAAACCTTATATTATACATTTAGGTTGCCCATGATGAGACCTTTCAATTTATGCCGTAACATTGGACCTAGTGACCTTGACCTTGGACTTTGACCTAGTTAAAGACTTTGGTTAAAGTTCCTGGTTTAAGCAAAATCTAAGGAACTGTATACAGTAGAAACTTTATATTATACATGTAGGTTGCCTCTGACAAGACCTCTCAATGTATGCTGTAATATTTGACCTAGACCCAGTTGGTGACAAAAACTTACTTTGCAATCCGGCCATACCGTCTTTAGCGGTGTTTTATTGTAGTTTAAACTTGAGCATTATCATGTTTATTCATATTTATACACTGTTACATCTGTAGTGAGAAAGGTCATAATCACTGTATGGTCAAGGTCACCTGCAAGGTCAGGTAACATATGTAGGGGCAAACATGAGACAGGGAACATACCTGATCTTCCTCATTTGTATTTTTGGCCGGATTGCAAAGCAATTCCGGTCTATAGATTGACGATGTCCGTCCGTCTGTCTGTCCGTCCGTCCGTCCGTCTGCCGTCAACATTTTGGTTAAAGTTTCTGGTTGAGGCAAAATCTAAGGAACTATATGCAGTAGAAACTTTATATTATACATGAAGCTTGCCCATGACAAGACCTTTCAATTTATGCCATAACATTTGACCTAGTGACCTTGACCTTGGACTTTGACCTAGTTAAAGATTTTGGTTAAAGTTTCTGGTTGAGGCAAAATCTAAGTAACTATATGCAGTAGAAACTTTCTATTATACATGAAGCTTGCCCATGACAAGACTTTTCAATTTATGCCGTAACATTTGACCTAGTGACCTTGACCTTGGACTTTGACCTAGTTAAAGATTTTGGTTAAAGTTTCTGGTTGAGGCAAAATCTAAGTAACTATATGCAGTAGAAACTTTATATTATACATGAAGCTTGCCCATGACAAGACCTTTCAATTTATGCCGTAACATTTGACCTAGTGACCTTGACCTTGGACTTTGACCTAGTTAAGGATTTTGGTTAAAGTTTCTGGTTTAAGCAAAATCTATGGAACTGTATACAGGAGAAACTTTATTTTATACATGTAGGTTGCCTCTGACAAAACCTTTCAATTTATGCTGTATTATTTGACCTATTGACCTTGACCCAGTTAGTGACGCAAACTTACTTTGCAATCCGGCCATACCGTCTTTAGCGGTGTTTTATCATATTTAAAAAGACACACTGAGAATGCTTTCATATTATTCTTTGACTGACAGGAATGAATCTTTTAAATGCCTTCACATTTTTTTCAAATTTTACTGAATAATGTGAAAAGAATTTTGTTTCAGATGTTGATGAATGTACAATAAACCCTGGTCTATGTGAAAATGGACGTTGTGATAATTTCCCTGGTGGGTACGGATGTACTTGTGACATGGGATTTTCACAAACACCTGATGGAAAGGCTTGCAATGGTAATCTCTTAATTCAAAATAATTTATGTCTAAATGAGGATTTACTCAATGTTCTTTCGTTTGCTGAAAAGCTTTCCCATTGTTATCCCACTCTATTGACAAAAAAATAATAACCCAGTGTTTTAACTATCATCAACTGTCATGACTATTTAGCTCACTGAAAGTTTTAATGTATTTTTTGCAAGTATTTTATGTGCATGATGAAAACTTGTAAAATATGAAATTATTTTCAGATATTGATGAATGTAGCCTGTTTTTGAATCTATGTGTGAACGGACGATGTGAGAATATCTTTGGTATGTTTAGATGTAACTGTAACCCTGGATACAAACTGGATACTACAGGTGGTAACTGTACAGGTAGGTACAGATAATTTATATGGATTTAAACAAATAAATATTTGATTTATATCAATGTATCAAAGTAAAATTCTTGCTCTTAAATCTTCAGTTTTGAACTTCTCTTTAAGCCACCGATTTCTCTGATGAATTTTGTTAATGTTTACATACATTATATTCTAGGCAAAAATTTGAAGAAGGATGACATGAGAAAAAAATCTGTATCACAGTTAGATCTGTTATATTCGATCTAAAGAGTGATAATTACATCTTAGTGCAATATGTCTATGTTCTAAATTTGTGATTGATCTAATGTTCTTATCGTAATAAGCTTGCCCATAACAGAAACTTTGAACAAAGGTTTCACTGAGGAGAAGATAAAGTTCAGTGAATGATACTTGTTTGTTTACAGATATTGATGAATGTAAAAATCCAGATAATTGTCAGTTTGGTACATGTGTGAATACCAGGGGATCCTATGTGTGCCAGTGTCCTGCTAACTATGAACTGAATCCTTCCGGAACTGGATGTATTGGTAATTATGTTTACGAAGCAGTATCTAGTCTTATTAATTTGTTTTTCTTCATGTATGAAGTTTTAGATTTTCTCTGATATTTACATGTATGTTTCAACCTGTTGTTGAATGTTGACAGACAGACGTCGAGGCATGTGTTACTTAAGTGTCGGTACAGGACGTGAGTCAGGGATGTGCAGTGATGTGATTGGATCAAATTTGTTACGAGCTGAATGTTGTTGTTCAGTAGGGAGAGGTTGGGGAGAGGTACAAGGTTTCTGTGAGGAATGTCCTGCTAATAATACTAGTAAGTTTATGTGTTTCGTAACCTTATGTCAAGAGTAATTTATAGGGACAATCTATAAAGAAGTATCAATTGTTTTCAAAGAAATTCAGAATACACAATTTTTCTATTTCTAAAGTGAGATGTACAGACAGATTTTGTTATGCCTATGTATTAATTTAAAGCAAGAAAAAAATTGTGTGCAGTTAGTAGCAGATATGTTTATAAATCCTTAATTTACTTGAGAAAATGAGCTATCATTTACGAAAAATCAGTATACATTTAACAGTATGAATATGATATTGTAGGAGAATATAAAATGCTGTGTCCAGGTGGGCCTGGCTTCAAGCCTAACAATGAAACACTTGTCCTTGAAGGTAATATACATGTAACACTTTCTCTACATTTCCTTCAATCATTTATCTCTGAAATTTGAATTAAATTGAGCAATAAAAAGTATTTAAAAATCTCTCTGAAAGTCTAATCTGAATCAAATCTTTAGTTGTGAAGAAATTAGGAAACTATATGTTTATTAATTCATTAATTTCAGACAGATAATTCAGAATTGAACTATGTGTAAACGTCTTCATATTGAATAGCATCATTTAAGAACAGGTAAATTGGCAACATGGACCAGACATGCACGTTTCGGGTACTTAACCCTCGTCAGTGATCCTCAAATCTAAACAATGTAATAAGCCAAAAAAGTGTGAAAGTTACAATGTCGAAAAAGCGTACCGAAAGACGTAGCAGAATGGGTGGGATATGATGCTACAGGACCCACATTTTAGAAATTTCAAGAAATTTTGATAACAGAAATTTTAGAATGCGTTGAAGAAACAATCAACCGAAATTGATCGAACTTGGCTACATGTGCCCTCGGGGACTCCTGGTCCACCAGCAGTGACATGCATGTTTCGGGTACTTAACCCTCGTCAGTGATCCTCAAATCTAAACAATGTAATAAGCCAAAAAAGTGTGAAAGTTACTATGTTATACTTACTTTGTAGATGTAAATGAGTGTGTGGAGATAGAGGGTATATGTGAAGGTGGTGAGTGCCAGAATACATTTGGAAGTTTTAGGTGTGTCTGTCCCAAAGGTTACAGACTGGAAAACTATAAATGTGTTGGTATGTAATAAATTATCAAATATAGTAAATATTGTTTATTCTCAAAGAAATTTGGACTTGACTGTGTTGAATTAACCTTTATTTTTCTAAACCAAAGTAAGCTTCAATGTATTCATTTACTAATATGTCCTTGGTCAATATTTCAAATTTAACAGAGTCCATATAATTTTCATAATCTGACCCAAATTTCATATATGTATAACATCAATTACATGTATTACAATTACATGTATGTCTTTATTACTTACACTTAGTTTTAAGATATTATTTTTAATATGCAACTTAATGAAATCTTGAAAAATTCTCCCCTTTCAGACATTGATGAATGTGTGGAGGACAGTACATTATGTGGAGTGGGTACATGTTTGAACACCAGGGGGAGCTACAGATGTGTATGCCCCGATGGTTTTGTACCCATGGAAGGACAGGAGTGTATGGGTCAGTAAGATTTATCTTTCGTCTCCTCTTTTTTTTTTCCCTAAAAACAAAAAACGTGAATTTAAGGTTACTGAAAAATAGAAAAAAACATTAATGTGTTCCCTGATATTGCTGGTCCCTTCCCAAGAATACTCTACTATGTATTCTAACAACATTTATTTAAGTTAGTAAAGTAGAAAAAAGTTACTAGTATGAATTTAAAATTATTGAATCTTCTCAAATTAAAATAGATTATTTTCAAGAAGTGTATTAGATAAAAATGTTTATGTATAGATAATGAGTAAATTACCATTATTTTCAGATATGAGGAAAGGAAACTGTTATGCCTCCTACTACACCACCAGACAGCCACCCTACCAGGCTATATGCTCTAATGTATTGTCGAGAAACCTAACACAGAGACAGTGCTGCTGTAGTACTATAGGAAAGGCCTGGAATAATCCATGTGAACCTTGTCCAAGGAGAAATACCAGTAAGTCAGTTATTATCTTGTTGAAGTCATTCAAGTTGACTTTTAATGAGCTATTTTTATGTCGCCTCCAACAAGACAACCGATATTTACCACAGTGTTAGGCATTCATCCGTCTGTTTGTCTGGTAGTCACACTTTTTACATATATTGCTATAACTTGATTACTACATGTATGGAGTATACTTCCATCAGGATCTGGCTCAGAAACATTTTATTTATCCAAACCATGCTGTGGTGGTTGTGTTCTGTATAATATGATACGATCCTTGTTTGGTTGATTAAAGTAAGGTTTTGGTTAGTTTGCAATGCTATCCAGTAACAGTACTTCAATTTTGAATTTTATCAAATAAATAGCTTTTTGGGATTGTATGATATATCCCTGTTTGATTAATATTTTCTTCTGTTTTAACAGCTGAATTCAACAAACTCTGTGAGGCAATAGGTATTGAGGAAGGTAAGAAATAAATTTAATTTCCCCGCTAATATTCATATTTGGAAGAAATACACATTTTGGATACTTCTTTATCAATACATTATTATGAAATATATTCGAATTTTTTAAGTGAACTTTTCTTTACCTTCTACAACAAAAGTCAATTTTTTTACATATGGATTCTAACTCCACCTACATATACATTTAGGTGTGAATGAATGTGAACTATTTGGAGATGCATTATGTCAGAATGGTCGCTGTATAGACACAACAGACAGATTCAGATGTGAATGTAACCCTGGTTACCTGTATAATCCTACAACATTCAACTGTGATGGTAAATTCTCACTAATATATTTATAAAAATCTTTGTTTATTTTGTGGGTTTTGAAAATTGATTTATAGCAACCACATAAGGCATTGCTGTTGTGAAATTTTTGCTCTAGTTGGCGACAAGTTCAAGGGCTCTTGATCTTGAAGATGAAAATTTCCAGAGTATTTACATCAGAAATATTGTCATGTTCCAAGTATAAAGTACATCTACAGAAAAGTCAGGATTTAATCATTGAATTTTCTATAAATAAATTCAAAATAATGATTTTTTTTTACCATATGTATATGAAATAGAGCTCTTAAACATAACCTGTTTTGTTTTGTGTATTGTAGATGAGAACGAATGCAGACGTCTCTTGCCACCTTGTATAGGGATAGCCCAGTGTATAAACACCCCTGGTAGTTATAGATGTGAGTGCCCAGACGGTTATAAACTACTTCCTGACAATCATAGGTGCTCAGGTATGTACTATATGATAAAAAACTGCAGGTCTGTAAATTAGATAAATGTATTTACATGTATTACCAATGGATGAAAAAGCTGCCAAAATCCTAAGTCCGACGGTCGTCTGTTGTAAAGAATGGAAGCTTCTACTGCTATAGTTCTTTCGATCCGAATGGTAGTTTTGAGCATGCTCAAAACTTTTCACCAGACAGAACGGAGATCTACTGACAAGTTACATATTTATGGGACGAGTAACGAATGTGAACGGAGACCAAGGGATAGAAAATTTTGTTATTCATGCATCGGTCGACTGTTCACCTTGTCAGGTTATGTATGACAGAGCATCTGTCTAATTTTGCATGAATGTAAACATCAATATAAAAAGATTTATTTTTGTTAATGCAGATAACTTGCCTCATGATTAGTTATTTTGTTCTCTTCAGATATTAATGAATGTAATGAAGTAGCAGGGATATGTGCCAATGGAGACTGTTTTAACCTGGAGGGTAGTTTCCGTTGTCAATGTAGACCTGGATTCAAACTTACTCAAAACAAGGATTCATGTATAGGTAAATCTGATACTATAAACACCTTATACATTTAAAAATGATGTACCGTAAAAGGAGTAGGTGCGGTAACCTGCCATCTCGGCCTGGGTTAGGGCATCTTGTCCTTTGAAATTTCAAGATATGCAGTATACATGTACATTGTTATTTCAATCAAATAATGTATATGCAGAAAATGCACAAATCACACAAATCAGGTTACCCACAACTTGTCTTGTAGACGTGTTAGAACTGCTCAAAGGTCTTTACTCTTATCTTGAAAGGCTGCAATTTCTTTATCACTGTTTGCCAATGCCAAGATCAACATACATTGTAATAAAATCATTATACAAATATGGACTTGGTCGAGGTCATTATGTCATTATAATGACCCGATGATATTTGTAATATTGACCGAGGCCGAAGGCCGAGGTCAATATTACAAATATCATCGGGTCATTATAATGACATAATGACCGAGGCCAAATCCTTATTTGTTATATTATATAAGGAATAGTTAGACTATATATGATTAAAATAATGATTCAAAACAATATATTCACATAATCTTTAAACAAATTTCAACAATTAATCGTACTTTTTTGTGAAAAGTATATCTAAACTTTTAATATTTAACAACATAACTAAAACAAATTTTTTCGAATATACTGAAATCAGGACAAATACCACATCGAGTCATTATCTTCCGTCAGCGGTCATTATCGGAAAATAATGACTCGTGCGTCAGCCAATCAGAATCGACGTTACATCCTAGTTATATAATATTAATAAAGAATAAATTTGACAATGAACACTCAATTGCCATTTTCCAGTGCCTTGCAAATTTTATTTTGTAGCAACTTGGTAAAACAGTTGAAATTTCTGAATTCTAAATGAACTGATCAAATTTCATTTGTGATTAGATTCAGAAAAACATGTACATGTTACTGTCAAATTTTTCACCTGAATAGAAATGTTTAGTTGATGCAAGTACTTGTGTGTTTCAGATATTAATGAGTGTATAGAGAGACTAGGGATCTGTGGTAATGGTACATGTGAGAACTTGTTAGGTGGACACAGATGTATCTGTAATTCTGGATTTATACTGTCACCATCAGGGGAATGTAGAGGTAAGTTACTGTATGGATCACGATATGAGTGTATAGAGAGACTTGGGATCTGTGGTAATGGTACTTGTGAGAACTTGTTAGGTGGACACAGATGTATATGTAATTCTGGATTTATACTGTCACCATCAGGGGAATGTAGAGGTAAGAACAGTTACTGTATGGATCACGATACAATGTACATTGTACCTATGGTATATTTAGATTCCTAGAATGGCATATAATGTTGGACTCGTCTGTCGTCTATCTTTCCCTTTGTCAGACATTCTGTCCTCCTAATATCCTTACGTACATCCAAAATCTTAGCCTTCACAACCTATGCTAAATGCTTCAATGGATTTCAGTGAAACTTGATACAATGGAAGATCACAACATTTAATTTTGGTTTATGGAAGGGGAATACATGTATTGTCCAATGTTTATTACATTAAATTTCATTGATGTCAAATGTGTACAGCATGGAAAGCTTATTGGTTACTCATGCCTACCCTTCATCAATTGAGTAGCTGAGTTTTTCAACTTTGGTAATTCTTGCTATTTCTTGTGAGATAAAGATAAAAATGTAATTTTATGCATTTATAACTTTTAAATAATTTTTTAGGCAAATTGAAAAAATTATTCTTTACAGACATCAATGAATGTCAGACCCAGGTTGGACTGTGCCAGAATGGACGATGTGTGAACACTATAGGTGGCTTTACCTGTCAGTGCCAGCAAGGATATACAGTCACGGATGACGCTAACAACTGTAAAGGTAGGCAACTCTGACAAGGAAATTTCAAGATGACTAAAATAGTGGACATGTATGTCTCGTGATTGTATTTCAACTTTAAAGGCATTATTTATGGCAGTGATTTTTTTTTTTACTGCTTTTAAAAGGTACCCGTGCCTCAAACATTCCTGGTAAAAATCAGCGACATAATCAAGAAAATTTGGCCCCAATTTGCTAGTAAAAAAATCACTGTATGGTTATTATTATCTCTTCTGAAATTGTGTTTGGAGTGTTCATCACAAGTAAGATCTTAGAAGAGTTAATTTCTTTAATATGGATAGTACACTATTGATTCTACTGTCATTGGTAGGAGTACTCATTAATGTATCATCAATCTTTTTAACAGATTTAGATGAGTGTGCCACGTACAGGAACGTATGTAGAAATGGAGTTTGTCTCAACAAGGAGGGATCGTATGAATGTAGCTGCTCGGAGGGATATGAACCAACCAGGACCAAGGATAGGTGTGTAGGTAAGTGAGAAAGTATCATAGTACTCATCAATGAACAGAAAGGATAGAACTTTGTCGTGATTCTAGTGAGAACCAACCTAATAAAGGAAGCTCTTATTTACATGGCAGGGTCTGCTATCTATTAACAATTATGATTATTTTCCAAATACTTGTTGTTTTACAGATATTAACGAGTGTCTTACAGTGAGAGGTATATGTGCTAATGGACGCTGCAGAAATTTACCAGGATCGTTTGAGTGTATATGTCCTCCTCAATACATACTAACATCTGATGGTCGAAGATGTATAGGTACGTCTTCATTATGTGACTAAGATTCAGCTGACCAGACAATTCACTTCATTCAAAGATACTCATAATAAAAACATTGCATGATGAAATCTGTATTTTCAAAAGTGGAATTTGCAAATTTTGAATCTACTGAGTTGATTAAGAAATTTGAAATATCAACAAATATGTCATGGTATCAAAGATTGGAGGGCATATTTATCCTGTTTGTCTGTCTTTCCGTCTGTCTGAAAGTTTAATCTTTGAATAACATTTGAATGGTAATTGATAGAGCTTTCATATTTCACATGTACATTTCTTTTAACAAGATGTTTTGGTATCAAGCTTTGACCTTGTACCTTGACCTTGTTGAGACCTTGGCATAGACCACACCCAGATATCTGCTTAGGGGCATAATGATTCTATGTCACTAATTTCTACACAGACACTAGAGAAGGCAACTGCTTTACAAGGTTTGACAGAGGGAGATGTTTGGATCCCAGACTCAGGAATACAACACGAGCTGGTTGTTGTTGTAGTAGAGGTGCTGCATGGGGTAGTAGAGCACTGTGTGAGGTGTGTCCCACTCCTGATGAAGGTAAGTAAACAGACTCAGGAATACAACAAGAGCTGTTTGTTGTTGTAGTAGAGGTGCTACATGGAGTAGTAGTGCTTTATTTGAGGTGTATCCCACTCCTGCTGAAGGTAAGTAAACAGACTGTGGAATACAAATACCAAAAATGTTTGAACAAATTACCAATATTTTTGACCTTGTGACCTTGGCCTATATGTATGACCTTTTTTCAATGAATTGAAGCCTGAAGAATACTCTTTGATGGTAAGTGTTAGGATTTTGGTATTTCTCAGTGCAAGAAGTATTTTAAATTGGTGTACCATGATATTTGACCCAGTGACCTTGACCTATATATCTGATCTACTTTTTTAAAGATCTAAGCTTGGCCTTAACTGTAATTGATTCATGTTTTAAAATTCTTTTTATAAGATCTTTAGTACATAAGAGTACCATCCTTGTGACCTTGGCCTATATTATTGACCTACTTTTTAAAAAAAGTGATTTGATCTTGAAATTTCACACATATATTTCTCGTGACAAGGCCATCCAGGCATTTATATATTGGTATTACTTAAATTTATCACAAGATACACATGGTTGAACACTGTTTATTATTATACATGTATTTTGGTTTTACTTAAACTTATCACAAGATGGTTGAACACTGTTTATTATAATATATTGGTTTTACTTAAACTTATCACAAGATACACATGGTTGAACACTGTTTATTATATTAAAATCATATTTCAGCTGCCTTTCGAGATCTTTGTCCGGATGGCTATGGTAGGATAGTAGACCCATCTGGTGGTACAGTAGGTAAAGGATTTAACTTTATAGTATGGTCTTACAGAGTGTAAATGTAATATGTGCATTTTCTCTTAAGAAGAAAATTTATTTCTTATTTTGATGAACTCTGATAAGGATGGTCTTTATTTTTTCCCTGTAAAGACATTGATGAATGCATGGATAACCCATCGATATGTGAGAATGGAATCTGCATCAATACAGACGGTTCATACAGATGTGAATGTCTACCAGGTTATGAGCTTAGAGGGGATAGATGTGTAGGTAAGTGAATAATGTCAAGGTCATTATGCCAAAGTCAAAGTCACTTTGTACTTTTGTAATGAAGTTGTATATACTAATTTTGTCAGGTTGGTCTGTACATGTATGTATGGTTATTTATTTATGGCAGTGTATAATTGTATTTTTGTAAATGATTTTTTTGAGTATAATTCCTGTAGATAAGGATGAGTGTGTGGATTCTAGGATCTGCGGTAATGGTACATGTACCAACACGATAGGCGGGTTTGACTGTGATTGTTCACCTGGATTTACTCCCGGAAAAGATGGCACATGTCAGGGTTAGTACTTTGTTATACTTAGTGATAATTTCATTATTTCGACCAAGGCCACATAATGCCCATACAATAGTTCAGGCAAAATTTTATCTATACCTATAGAAAATGTCACTTGATATAATGCAGAATTGGGGCCATGGGTAACCATAAATACAGTAGCGCTGACATCAAAAACCAGGTTGCATCAGATGTTTGCTGATTATATACATGTAATTTGTGAAACAATTTTAGTCTACATCAATAGAGAGGAAATTTATTACAGTCATTTCGTAAATTATTTCAATTCTATTAAACTATATTGAGCCCAATTTTAGCAAAACTTTCTAGACTCTTTTCTTTATCTTTTCTTTTTAATGGTATTCTTCATAAATTATACCATATTGTAATTGTATGTGTATTTGATCATCTTTAACTCTTTTTAGATGTGAACGAGTGTGATGGACCTTTAAACAAGTGTGCCTTTAGATGTGCTAATTTACCAGGAACTTTCAGGTGTATCTGCCCAATGGGCTACACTCTGGCCCCCGATGGCCAGCATTGTCAAGGTAGGTAAAACTCTCAGACTGCAATTTTATGAAAAGCATTCAAAAACATAATATACCTTGGGCCTTTCCTTTGATATAGTAACCTACTTTTTTAGTCCAATACATGTTAATGTATTTTTGTCAGTTATATTCTAGTTCAAAAACACAAGGAGTGGAATGATACTTGTGTTAGGTATATATATAGTAAAGGAACTTATATTTCAACTTTATATGAGAGTACAGTATAAGTATACAGGTATAAATTTTCCAAACTTTTCAGGGTTTCATTTATTTTCAGATGTCGACGAGTGTCGGACTCCAGCCAACAAATGTCGCTATGCCTGTAAGAATCTAGTTGGGTCATTCATGTGTGTATGCCCAGCAGGCTTCAAAGAGATAGGACAGGATCAATGTCGAGGTAAGAGAGTAACCCGTGAAAATCTTTTAAATTTATGAGGCATTAGGAGACATTAGTTTTGTCAATTGGATTTCAAAGTCTATGCTTTATAAAATGATTGGAATCAATTGAATTTTTCTAACTTTGTCATCAGATATAGATGAATGTAGAGACAGGAATGTATGTAGACCAGGGAGGTGTATTAACATACAGGGGGGTTACAGATGCCAGTGTCCTCCTGGATACTCTACTAGTCCTGATGGGAAAAGTTGTCTGGGTATGTATGGCTTATTCAGTAAACATAAAAAAACTTTTTTCTCTATTTTGACAACTTTGACTTGCATTCAAATGACCAACTAATTTGTCGTAAAAAGGAATTAAATTTAATTGATCTGAACTAGAGATTGTGTTAGTATAATGATACAGATATACATGTACCTTCTATATGTACCGGTAGATGTGTACCATTACGTTTGGTACCGAGGTCTACCATGTCACAGTAAAGTTTTCTGTTATAGATCAGAGAGAGGGTTACTGTTACCTTGAGTTGACTGCTGGTCAATGTTAGCCGACACATTCGTTACCAAGGTCCACCATGTCACAGTAATGTTTTCTGTTACAGATCAAAGAGAGAGTCTCTGTTACCTTCAGTTGACTGCTGGTAGATGTGTACCATCACATTTGGTACCGAGGTCTACCATGTCACAGTAATGCTTTCTGTTACAGATCAAAGAGAGGGTTACTGTTACCTTCAGTTGACTGCTTGTAGATGCGTACCGTCACATTTGGTACTGAGGTCTACCATGTCACAGTAATGTTTTCTGTTATAGATCAGAGAGAGGGTTACTGTTACCTTGAGTTGACTGCTGGTAGATGTGTACCGTCACATTTGGTAATGAGGTCTACCATGTCACAGTAATGTTTTCTGTTACAGATCAGAGAGAGGGTTACTGTTACCTTGAGTTGACTGCTGGTAGATGTGTGCCATCACGTTCGGTACCGAGGTCCACCATGTCACAGTAATGTTTTCTGTTACAGATCAGAGAGAGGGTTACTGTTACCTTGAGTTGACTGCTGGTAGATGTGTGCCATCACGTTCGGTACCGAGGTCCACCATGTCACAATGCTGTTGTTCTGGTGCGGCAGCTTGGGGTCCTGCCTGTATGAGATGTCCTAGGGTAGGAACAGGTACGTCAAATTGATGAAGAAATTTTTGTATATTTTAAAAGTTCTGTAAACTAAAAACAACTTTGAAAAGTCCCACAAACTAGAGGATAATATGTTTGTATTTGTATAGTTTGCAGGAATGATGGTCAGGTTTTACAATTTGAAAATTAGTTTTATCATGATATGTCGTATACACATGCTTATTAATCTGTCATTTCGAAGTCTTGATCATAAAGAGCTTTGATAAAATTATTGTATAAGATATGATAAACAAGTGAAATTGAATTTAAATGGTTTCAGCGGAATTTGATCGACTTTGTCCAGAAGGAGTAGGAAAAGATCCAACTGGTAGAGGTGGGTTTCCATTCTGATCTCATGCATCATCTGTAATAAGTAATGTTGGTGCATGATTAAATTTTGTTTCGAATTTTTGCATCTAATGGTTCATGTAGAATTCTTTGTGTGATTTTATATCAAAAAAGAAGAAAGACAGTTTCAAAGTCAATGTTTCAGATTCAAAAATGTTCAGTTTTTTGTATCATAAAAAAGCATTCTTTAGAAGAAGAATATCTTTGAAGGGTGATTGAGGATTGTGTACTGTTACAGATATAGATGAGTGTCGGCTTTTCCCTGGATTGTGTGAGAATGGTCGCTGTATAAATACTCCTGACTCATATCGCTGTATGTGTAACAGAGGATACAAAACGGATCCCTCTGGAACTAAGTGTATAGGTTTGTATCATAATTTGTCGTATGCGGAACAGCTAGGCACTTACACCAATATGAAATCGAACCGCAGATGATTCAATGGATAGAAAATTTCATTATTCATGAGACTTTTGTATTCGTTAGTTATCTATAAATTAGATCAATTTCAGTATTCAAAGCACACATTACATCGTCTTGATATGGGATATGCAATATACAGTAAACTTCGTACATAACGAAGCCCAGGGGACCATTAGTCTACATTCGTTACAGCCATATTTCGTTACATGCATTTTGATGCTAAATATGTTTCCTGGGTGTGGCCGTTCTAAATGAATGAAAAGTTATGACCAGTATTCAATAGATATGTTGTGATTCATTAAGTAAGAATTCTTTACAGTTGACATGCCGATAGAGTATTAATGATTGGCAATCATTTCCTCATGTGTATACAACAGGTCTTCTAAAAATTAATTAGCGCGGGGACAAAAGAGGAGAGCAATTATTTGATAATTAGTAATTATCTGTCCGCCAGGTGTGTTAATTGGGAATACCTGGAGGGCATTTTGTGACATCAGGTGAAAATAGTGAAGAAATTATGACCATGGGACCATGAGATGGCTTCGTAAAAGCCGATTATTCGTTACATACAAATTTGTTACAGGCGTACAAAAATCAATGGAGGGTAGTAGGACTTCTGCAAGGACTTTCTTTTAAATTCGTTACAAGCAGAATTTCGCCATAAACCTGTTCGTTATAGGTGAAGTTTACTGTACATATTTTTTCAATTGTACATCTTTCATTGCAGATGTGAATGAGTGTGAGGACCAGAAATCGCCTTGTCAGTTTGTCTGTCAGAATATACCAGGGAGTTATAGGTGTGCCTGTCCTACAGGATATGTCCTCAATATGGACGGAAAAACTTGTAGAGGTATGTATCTTGTATCGGAAATAATGATGTCGAGAGTTCTGTCAAAATGTATTTTAGAAGTTTCAATTACCCGATCACCTTTCTCACACTATGGCGTTTTTGTATCAGATCTGAAAAAAGGAAATAAATGGGGTTGTTAATTGCTCTTTCAGATTTGGATGAGTGTACAGCAATGCAGCACAATTGTCAGCAGGCTTGTATAAATACCGTAGGGAGTTATAAATGTGGCTGTAACGAGGGGTACAGACTTGGACCAAACCAGCAGTGTGTAGGTCAGTCTATTCTAGAAAAGCAAGCTTTGTTATACAATTTGCAACATTTTAAAACTTTAAACTAGAGGTTTTAATCAGTGCAAAGAAGGACTGAATGAAAAGAATTCCAGAAATTTGCTGTTTCAAAATTATAAAAAAAAAACAACAGAGGACAAACAAAGGCTTACATGTACACATACACATGTAAGTGTAGGTGTAATCTGAGGGTAAACATACTGAGTCTGGTAGAAAATCATCACAGGTTTTGATGATATTTGTATATGTATACTTAGCATTGATGTATAGTTAAAAATTGTTAACTATAGGAAATTTAGGATTGCAAGCTGAGAAATATGACCATTTCAAGTATTCATAAAATTATGCTTGCTCTTTATAAAAAAAGTCTATTGTCCTCATTACTAAATTCAGAGCACCCTGTTTTGCTGATTATCTCTGAAATATACTGTTTGTCATCTTATAAACTAGAAACCAGTATATAGAACTCTCATAGTGGTAACAGAAAATGCAACCCTTTTGGCTGTGCGTAGCTTAGTTCAAAATTAGCGCAGAAAATTAAACACAAACTGGGATTTTCTATAGTAAAAATGACTAAAATGCTTAATATTGGGCGCAATGACACCACTGTTTACCATTTTTGACAGAGAGAACAATATGGTGGCGGTCTGAAATTAACATGGAAATTTTCCGTAGACATGTTATTTTCGGCACAGCAGGTTAAAAACAGTTGAAAGGGTGAGTTCATGCACATTTCTTGTCAAAAGTCATTGTCTTTAAAGAAGGTAAACCTACAGGGACAATAAATAATTGGAAAATACCCAAAATGGCAGGATAAATCTCCAAAACAGGGTGCTCTGGATTTAGTGAACAGGACAGTAGAGATTTGTATGTATGTGTAGCTGATGTTTTCATGTTGAATTATTCTTGTCAACTTGTAGCATTTTCCTGTATTCAGGAAATTAAAGTATATCTGCCTAAAAGTACACATACATGTAATTGTATACTTGTATGTAGGGATTTCTTAATTTATTTAATATTGATGTAATGAAGTCACAAGGTTTACATTCTAATTACAGATATTGATGAATGTAAAGAACAAGGTCATCTATGTGGACCAGTAGGAACGTGCCATAATACACCAGGAGGATTCAAATGTGTCTGTCCTCGAGGTTATAAACCAGATAAAACAGGCAGAAAGTGTATAGGTATGTTATATTTTCATTATATTTCTGTTTAGAGCATTTTCTTAAAGTAAGGTTTTATTTGATGAGAGTCGAGGATCTCTGTACTGTTTGAGAAAATGAAATTCTGAATTCATAATCTCTCAAGATAAGAATTAATCCTTCATTTATGATTGTAAGGATCTGAATTTTAAGATTTTTAGCTTGCTTAGACAAAAGTCTGGAGAGAAAACTTTAACCTGGGATATATCAAGGGGGAGGGCTTTGATATTTCACATATAGATTCCTGGTGACAAGACCTTTTGTTTTAGACTTTGACCTTGTGACATTGACCTTCTTTTCAAAAACTTAAACCTGGACAGTATCTCTTAAACTATAAGGGGTAGGGCTTTGATAGTATAATTGTAAATTCCTCAGGAAAAGACTTTTCATTTGAGTCATTGACCTTTGATCTAGTGACCTTGACCTTTGACTTTGACTTACTTTTCGAAAACTTTGATCTGGGCTGTATTTCTTGAACTAAATGGAATAGGGCTTTGATATACAAGATGTAAATTTTGATGAGTCCCTCCATGTTAGACAATGTCCTTTGACCTAGTGGCCTTGACCTTTGACCTAATTTTTAAAAACTTTAACCTCTTGTCAACTAGAAGGGGTAGGGATTTGATATTTCACATGTAGATTCCTTTTATTTGAAACCATGACCCTTGACCTAGTGACGTTTACCTTGAACTTTGACCCACTTTTGAAGAATTAAAGGAGTCTTTGTATCTTCAACTATAAGTGAGAGGGCTTTGATATTTCATGCATAAATTCATCATTACCAAGACAATGATCTTTAACCTTGTGACCTTGACCTGCAGTTTTTGATTTTTGACAAAAACCTACTACATGAGCTATGTATCTTTGATTATCTTACATGTATGTTTACTACAGATGTGAATGAATGTGAAGATGGGCGGTGTGACACAGGCTGTGAGAACGTCCCCGGCTCATACAGATGTGAATGCCCACCTGGCTATACATTACAGTACCTGTATGGACAATGTATAGGTAAGGTTGTATAAGCTGTGAGAACGTCCCCGGATCATACAGATGTGAATGTCCACCTGGCTATACATTACAGTACCTGTATGGACAATGTATAGATAAGGTTATATAAGCTGTGAGAACGTCCCCGGCTCATACAGATGTGAATGTCCACCTGGCTATACATTACAGTACCTGTATGGACAATGTATAGGTAGGGTTATATAAGCTGTGAGAACGTCCCCGGCTCATACAGATGCGAAGGTCCACCTGGCTATACATTACAGTACCTGTATGGACAATGTATAGATAAGGTTGTATAAGCTGTGAGAACATCCCCGGCTCATACAGATGTGAATGTCCACCTGGCTATACATTACAGTACCTGTATGGACAATGTATAGGTAAAGTTGTATAAGCTGTGAGAACGTCCCCATATCATACAGATGTGAATGTCCACCTGGCTATACATTACAGTACCTGTATGGACAATGTATAGATAAGGTTATATAAGCTGTGAGAACGTCCCCGGCTCATACAGATGTGAATGTCCACCTGGCTATACATTACAGTACCTGTATGGACAATATATAGATAAGGTTGCATCCTTGATATCCTTGTAGGTACTATAACATGAAAAATTCTTCAGCCAACTGAAATATCAAGTTGTTTCAAATGTTTCCTCCAAAACCTTGATGGCAAATCTTTTCTTATTAGCGGCACAGAAGTTCATGAGACCTTAAAGGAAGCAAGTACTCAAGGTCCTCTGCCAAGTTTGTGTTTTTCGTGCTGATTTATTTGCCAAGGGCTCTGATTGGCTAACACATTTTCGACATCTCCTATGCAACTGCTGCACAGAATTTCACAAACCTTACAGGAAGAAAGAATTCAAGGTCCTCAACCAAGTTTGTGTTTTTGTGGCGATCGATCAACAAATATGGCCGCGAAAGACTCTAATTGACTGACACATTTTTGACATCTCCGCAACTGCTATACAGAAATTCATGAAACCTGACAAGAAGCAAGGACTCAACCTCATAACATTTGGAAGACATATGAGTATGTGATATAATGGTATATGAAAACATATGAGTATGTAATATAATGGTATATGAAGACATATGAGTATGTAATATAATGGTATATGAAGACATATGAGTATGTAATATAATGGTATATGAAGACATATGAGTATGTAATATAATGGTATATGAAGATATATGAGTATGTAATATAATGGTATATGAAGACATATGAGTATGTAATATAATGGTATAAGAAGACATATGAGTATGTAATATAATGGTATGTGAAGACATATGAGTATGTAATATAATGGTATATGATGAAAAATATCAGAGGACCAATGAATAACAGATTTTTAATGTACATTTACATTTTCAGATGTGAACGAGTGTAACAACCAAGCCATATGTGGTATCGCTGCATGTGTAAACATTCCTGGTAGTTATAACTGTCAGTGTAATACAGGACAAAACTTTGATCCTAATCTGATGACCTGTATGGGTAAGATCTTCTCACTTCTCTTTGCTGAAAAAAAAGTACCTCTACTTAAGGAATGACTCAAATATTTCATTGGATGGAGGTATGCCATGAAAAAAAGGTTTGAAACTGTATCATAGCATGTCATACATGAAAAACAAAGTAATTTCTTATCATTTGATTGTGTTCAAATGGGCACTAGATTTTCTGTAATTCATTCATAAACACAACATTAAAAAAAAAATGTCGTCCTTTTTGAAGTCACAGTGGTGAAAAGGTGGGAAATGACATCGCAGGAGAAAAATTTTGGGTAAACATGTGCATATACTGTTGAATTATAATCAATTCATTGTTATGTACATTTCAGATGCCAATCCATGCGGAGGCAGCCCCTGCTTGTTTGGGTGTGCACCTACAGGTGGCACCTTTACTTGTGGATGTCCCCCTGGGTATCAAAGTGTAGGACAAGGGTAAGAAGTGTTATAGCTTACAATTTATTATTATCACATAAATATGGAGGCAGCCCCTGCTTGTTTGGGTGTGCACCTACAGGTGGCACCTTTACCTGTGGATGTCCCCCTGGGTATCAAAGTGTAGGACAAGGGTAAGAAGTGTTATAACTTACAATTTATTATTATCACATCATAAATATCGAGGCAGCCCCTACTTGTTTGGGTGTGCACCTACAGGTGGCATCTTCACCCGTGGATGTCCCCCTGGAACTTTATGGAGAGTCATCCGACAATCAGTCCTACATGTATGTAGATGATTTTTTTATCGGACCGAAGTTATTTCTGTCTGACTGGAAATGAGGACAGAGAAATCAGCTCAGAATCTGCCTCTCAAAATACTTTTTTCAGAAGTTCAATGTTTAATTCATTACAGAATAAAATAACATAAGATTTTCGTGTTATTTTTGCAAGAAGTAATTATTTGATAGTAAAATAAGTGATAATAAGAAAAACTGAATAAACATCAAACTCCAAAACCTACATGGGACATTTCAGTCTAGCTAGAAACGAGGCACATTGGACTGATAAAAAATTTGTCCGACCAGTCACACAGTCTGATGAATTTAGTGGACACTGTTTAGGACAAGGGTATGATATGAAGTATCATAGCTTACAATGTATCGTTACATGTAAAACATCATAAATATGGAGGTAGCCCCTGTGGACACACATCACACACAATGAAGTGTAGGGTCAGAAGTTATGTGGCTTAAAATGTTAAATATTTCGTTTTGTTATAGAATTATGTTGTTTACAGTATGAAAGGGTTAAGTTTGCTTTTGTTTGCTTCTTCAACAAACCAGTTCTAACTGAAAAAGAAAATACAACGAACTCAACAAAATGTAAGCTAGCCATCAACTCATTGCCAGAATAAGTTTATTTGTCACATACAAGTTTATTGAAATATTTGATGGGTTTATAATTGTACTTCATGCTTTCATTGCTTTTATTAACAGACATTGTGTGGCCACCTTACCAGGAGGAGGAACAAGTTTCCCCCAGGGTGGGAATGTTCCCCATGTAGCTGCCCCAGAGAGTGGTAAACCCCCCTTAGGAGAGGGATGCTATGATTGTGATATAGAAACCAAGGATATACCTCTGTCAAAGAGGGCAAAACGAGACACTAGGGTCAATAACATACCAGAAAAGGTAGGTGTGCTATGATAGTGAAATGTTATTTATTGATCATATTAAGTTTTGACATTGATTATGTAAGTCTTAACGTGGAAAAGCTAAATGTTTGCTCTTTAACCAGCATGAAATCTCTCAGTTTTCATACATTCCATATGTCCTTTCTAATAATTAAAATTGTGACCTACAAATTAAATATGAGGTTATAAAATGGAATGATTTACATGTATGCATTTCTTACTATCATTTACTGCATACAATGAGAGACACATTCATGTTTTAAGTACTTCCAAAATTGTTAGGAGCATTGACATTACACCTGTATCATTGAAGACTTCTTATAATTAGAAGAATTTTAAACTGTTGATCTATTAATGACATTAAACAGAAATGATATTAAACCTATGTATCTCATTTTATTGCAGAATGATAAACTTCTTGAAAGGCAACCATCAAACTCAACACATCAAACAAAAGCTCTGAAAAACTCCATGAAATCCTTAGAACTCTTTGTGGAAAAGTCAAAGATTAAAAAGAAAACAAAAGTACTGAAAATTCTACCATCTCTAGCTGCGCTTAAAAATAACGTAAGGTATAGGTTACGAAAAGGTAATGAAAAGAGAGCTTTCTCTATGCGCAAGAAGAACGGAGTAAGCTCGTTGCAGTTCAGAAGGAAGGTTAGGAAGAGCAGAGTATTTAATCTTACGATTGAAGGAAAACCACTACACAAAAAGGAAAAAATAAATGGACACAAAGTCAAATTGGGTAAAATTTTCATAAGATTAAAAGTTCATGTTGTGTAAAAGAGAATAATGAAGTGTATAAAAGAAGTAGGTACTAAGAGCTTTAAAGAATTGTAATTAGGGTAAGATGTTTGAAAATATATGCCATCATTATATTCTATCAGAAGTTGATGTCATCTCAATTATGATATACATGTTCCATATAAAGTGGCCAGTATTACATTGCAAACTGCTAAACAATAGTAGCTGAGTTACATTGTCATTTTTGTGGCCCTATGTCTGTCATTGCTTGAAAATCTTACATAACAATGTGTACTAAATGTCACAGAGATCATGTAAATTTGTTTCCTCATTTTCTTGAAGCAGATCAATATGACCTACATTTCATAGATGAGTGATTTTAGATATAGATAATCAGGCCAAACTGATATTATTGGCATACTTTGTAGAATTTATATTAAAAAAGCTTATTCCATATTGTCCATTCAATAAAAAATATGATATTTTATTGTGCTTATATATTTATGTAATATGTATGATATACGTCTACTGATATCGTAATTGAGATTGTGTTGTAAATGAGAGAGTGCTTTTACTAAGTTTCTAGGTATTTAGTATAATTATACCTTGTATATGTATATTAATCCATTGTTAGATAGTGACTATGCAAGTATATATGTATATGCACTGAATCTTTTATAATACATTAAGTATCATTTCCATTGATTATTTACATTTATAACAATAAATTTAAACCAATTTCTGGATTAGTAGCCAGTGATTAATGTAATCTCCAAATTCCTTAACCAAAGGAAACTGAAGAGACATTCCTTGGATTAGATAAATAAATTTTAAGTAAAAACTTAACTGATATATTGCTTAATGTATTAAATGTAAATCAAATATTTCATATGAAATAAGTGTTAGTACTAAATTTTGATTTACATTTATTGATAGGGATATTTTATACCCTATGGAACTTATCAGACTACTGTTTGTACATGTAGCTCATATTCCCTCCCTGGCTCCTGGAAAGCTTAAAGCAGATGCTTGTAGGGTATGAATTTTGGGTATTTTCTGAATTTTGCCATTCACAAAGCAAACACCCATTACTTTATTTTTATGCTCCCCGAAAAATTCCGGGGGAAGCATATACATGTAATCACCGTCGTGTCCGTCCGTCTCTCCAAGCTCATATGTTATAGGCCCTACATAAGAATTTGATCATATTTCACATAAATGTTCACTAGGATAGATCCTTTAGGACAAAGGTCACTTAAGGTCAATTATCAGAGGTCCAGGTCATTTCCAGGCTAAAAATAGCTTTTTTTGCAATAAAAAATTTAAATTCATTAAAAATCTGTTCTTTGTCGAAGTAGTCTAAAATTGTGAATAAGGATAGAAAAATGTATAAATTTTAGCATATGTTATGGGTTTTGAGATCTTTAATTTAGTTGATGAGAATTTGTGTGCCAAGCGGGGAGGGGGGAGCACACATAACTTCAGGTGATGCATATATACAGGTTGCTTATGAAAATTTCATCATATATCTCACAATTGTTTATTAGAATAGCCCCTTCAGGACAAAGGTCACTTAAGGTCATTCGTAAGGCTCAAGGTCATTTTCAGGCTGAAAGGCCTATTCTTGTTTAAAAAATTAAAGAAATTCATTAAAAAATCTATTTCAATTCAAAATGGTCTGAAATTTGTTTATTAAAAATAATTGCATATTCCTTTATATATGTTACAGGTTTTAAGGTTTACATCACATTGATGAGAAATTTTAAACCAAAAAGGGGGTGGATTAGTCACAAATTCTGGGGGATAATTTGTTCAAACCTCACAAACTGTCTGCAGGATGTTGGCTCTTCAAGGTCACATAAAGGTTAAAGGTCTAGATCATTCATGATCATTTCTGAAAGGTCAAAGACACTTAGAAAATCAAACTTTTGGTATAAAATTATTGTGTTTCGGGAGCATCCATCAATTTTACTTATTATGTCTTTATTTTTTAGCTCACCTGAGCCATAGGCTCAAGTGAGCTATTGTCATAGTGTTGCGTCCGTCGTCCGTCGTCGTCGTCGTCGTCGTCGTCCGTCGTCGTAAACTTTTCACATTTTAAACTTCTTCTCCAGAACGGCTGAAGGGATTTTGATGAAACTTGGTAGGTATGAAGTACTCATGGTCCCCTACAAGTGTTGTTGTTTTTCGTCCGGATCTGTCAATAGGTGGCGCCACCACAGCCAAAAGTAGGTCACGGGGGGTACCCTCCTTTGACAAACTTCTTCTTCAGAACCGAAGCATGTATCGACAAACCGAAAGCATCAGGATGATCTAGAGAGATGTCTTAAGAAGTGTTGTTATTTTTGGG
The DNA here is from genome assembly GCA_028142955.1 of Pinctada fucata. Classification (NCBI taxonomy): domain Eukaryota; kingdom Metazoa; phylum Mollusca; class Bivalvia; order Pterioida; family Pteriidae; genus Pinctada; species Pinctada fucata. The sequence goes on along the minus strand of AP027104.1, from coordinate 69,345,331 downwards.
TCCACTTCGAAGTCAAATTTTTGACGCGTTTTTGACGTCTTTTTGGACTTAGTCAGAAATGCACATTTTTGCACTATTTCTTTAAATAACTCAATAAGTGTATGATTTTACACACTCATTTACTACATATTTATCATATTTAACTTACTTAATGCTTTGATATGTATTTTATGCTTAAATTTTATTTTTTTGATTTTTTATGAATTTTTTTCTTATGTAAAAAGGAAGGGGGGGGGGGGGTGATTTTCATACATTTTCTGCTTCTTTTCTATAACCACTCTTCAGATTGTCATGACAATTTGTAGGTATGAGGTACTCATGCATGGTACCCTACAAGTGAAAGAATTTTGTCAAGATATCCACTTTTGCATTTTTAAGGAATATTTTTTAAGATTGCACATAGGTATAATGTATGTTTGCCATGCCCAATGGACCCATGGGGAGTGGCTTCAAACCCCGGCGGGACCCCAACAAAAATTTTTTTCCCTTTTTCAGTTTTTAGCTCACGTGAGTAAACGTCTGAGTAATCTCTTCCTTTGGATTTTGAGAATGCATTGGACATTTAATATCTGAAATTCTTGAAAATAAATAATTCAGTTCAGAGTTCCTGAAATCTTCCAATGAAATGTTGGACCACAGAAAGCTGTTGTTTTAATAGAGAAAATAAATTATTACTCACAACCTTAAGCCACTGTGTTCGTCATCTTGTATGTATAATATTTCTAAGAGGAACACAGAGGCCTGAGGTTGTGAATAATAAAACATTTTCTCTCATAACACGACAGGTTCCTGTGTTAAGACATTTGGGAATTTTTATCTGCTCAAATAATAGATACATGATGAGTTTTTATCAGACCAAATAACTTTTTGTCGGCAAATCAGATGCAACCGATACATTTCATGAACTCTCTGTGTTAAAAACTTGTCCGTGTAACAGACCTATGATGAGGTAAAACAATTAGTTAACAGTAAATAACAATGTCGTAGGTCTGCTAGTTGGACAAGCTTAACAATTTCATGGGCCTTTTAATTTGTTTCAAACTGCGAAACCTAGAGAAACCCCTTGAGTTGTTGAACAGCGTATGCTGAAATGCGACGCTCCTTATTGCCTGTTGAAATATGCATAGGCAAGAAGCGTCGCATTTCAGCATATTTACTGAAAATTATTTGTTCAAATGGCTTCACTGGGTCATGAGGTTTGATACAAGATACACTGCTTTTTTGGAAAACAAACTGGCCCAATTTCTGCACAACTCACTTGAATTGATAAATATTGGATCAAAACGATTTTAACTGTACGTTTCATGTATTTGAGATGAAATCAATACTATTCAAAAGCATAATTCATAGATTTCAGTGAATAAAGGCAAAACCGAAAAATCTTTGTTTTTTATGCCCCTGGAATAAAAGATTCGGGAGCATATAGTTTTTGGCCTGTCCGTCTGTCTGTTTTCTGAAAAACTTTAACATTGGGCATAACTTTTGAATGGAAGCTGGTGATAGAGGTTTCATATTTCACATGTGTATTCCTTGTGACAATACCTTTCCATTGATACCAAAATTTTTGACCTCATGACCATAACCTTGACCTTTCACGTACTTCTCAAAAACTTTAACATTGTGCATAACTTTTGAATGGTTAGTGATGGGGCTTTCATATTGTACATGTGTATTCCTTTTGACAAGATCTTTCCATTGATACCAATATTTCGCCTACCCTGACCTCTCACATACTTAACAGAAAATGGCGTTTATACTAACAAAGATGCCACCGGGGGCATTCTCGTTTCACAACCACAGGCTTTATAATTTCTGGCATGCTAGCTATCAATAATGAAAGGTTTTGTGTTCAATTTTAAATAAACTTAATATATGAAATCATTTCATTGTTTTATTCTTTTTCTGCTGCACATTAATGTGGAATTTTACAATATGATTTTATTTTTGATGTTGCATAATTGAACTATACTAGCTGGGCATATGACGTTGGACCACTTTATCCGTCTTTTCAAATCAGTAAAAAAGTTATTGTTTTGAAATGTGACTATTTTTTCTTTTTTGTACTTTTAAAGGTTGTCTGAAAATAAAAACTTCTCTGCATCCGGCAAAAATCTTTTTAGAAAGGTTGTGGGCTAAAATCCTGGTACTGGCACTATCAGTATTCAATGTCAGTATGTCAATTAGAGCGTGCATGCGTATCAGGTGAGCGTTGTGCCCCCTGGGGCTCTTGTTTATTGCAATCATCACAAAGTAGATAAAGCTGGAGCAATTGATCTTTGAATTATGGAATTGTTCAGAGGGTTTTGAATAGTTCCAGACACATTCTCAAAAAGTTCCAATTTTTAAAACAATATTGTGCCAAGTTATGGTACATTTCTTAAGTATCAGGGAAGCATAGAGTAAATACTCCAATATTATACAATTATCACAGCGTTTCCTTGTATGCACTTTCACAAATGATGAGAATCAAAATAAACGTTTCTCAAATATCAGGGAATCATAGAGCAAATACTCTTTGATAATTGGATGGAATTTCTCTGTCCCTGTACAAACTGGTGATAGATTATATTAAACTCTCTTATTTGCTAGATCCTTTCTAATCTTGGCTTTGAATAGAAAAAATTTAGTTCCAGTGTATATATTATCATTTTTGGGGAAAGTGCGTAAACTTAATACACAATCAAAAGATGGCATCACTAAATGGCAAGTTGTGTGTGATTTTTTTTCATGTAAGAAAATACTTATAAGTCATCAATATTTCAGGACGGCATATTTGTTAAATCTTACGGGCATTTATTGTGATTTATAGTATTATGACATTATAACCTCTGTAGTACATGTACAATTGTATCAGTATTGTTTAGAATGAGTCGGGTAACAGGCATTATAAATGATAACATGAATGTATGTATTATTTTGCTTTTATATCTGATGAATAAATCGGTAATTTAGTATGCACATGTATTTCTTTAAAAGTGCTTTCAGGAAGAGGTATCCGTTGTACAATTGAGTCATTTTACATAGCGTTTTAATCATCTCCATTGTAAAGTATGGTAAATTTTATGCCTGGTAAGGTACTATAAACTATGTATTTTCTGAAAGGTAATGATGCCCTGAGTTCAGGTATAAGACTCCCAGGTCTAAAAAATCAAAGGGGAAGAACTCTTGTACAACTTTGTTAGTTTGCATATGTTATATAGAGAAAAAAGACAATTGCAATTCTGCACAAGTTATTCTCCTTTGTTTTTCTGGCCCCAAAATTATTATTTCTGAGCAGTGGGCATTATAACCTTTCAAAAAATATATACTTTATAGTACCTTACCAGGCATGGAAAAATGCCCTATTGTACATCGGATACCTTATTAAAATATTCTGAATCAAAGGATTGTACAAGAAGTCAAAGTTCAAGGTCATACAAGGGTAATTGTATGACGGATGAATGCAAGGATGACTAAAACATGTTATCATTGAGTATATTTCATTATTATACCCTTCTCCAACAAAGTTTAGGGGGCATGCTGGTTTCGCCTTGTCTGCCTGTCTGTCCATGCATGGACTCAAATTATATTTCCGCACATAAGACGCATATAAACATTTAACATAATAAGGGACCCCTTGGGTCAAGGTCAAAACTTAGCTTGTATGAAAAACAGTGTTTCCACCCCTTAATTCGAGCAATTCTTTACCTAGAGTGATGAAACTTCACAAATGAGAAAAAGAGGAATACTATTAATTTGGAGTCAAAAGGTCAAAGATCAAGATAAGAAACTGACATCTATGGGGAAAAACTTTTCACAGCTTTTTGCACTATATCTCAAATAATTCTTTCCCCAAAGTATCAAAATTTGACTTGCATCTTGCTAATGACCAAAGAAGGGACTCTATTAATTTTTAAGGGTTCATAGGTCAAGGTCAAACTTGACAGCTGTAGAGAAAAGCATTTAAGAGTTTCTGCACATAAACTGATATAATTGTTGGTCTATAGTGATGAAAATTGACATACATATTTTGAATAACCGTTTTGATTTTGGAGGCCAAAGGTCAATCTTGACATGTATGTAAAAAGCATTTCCGCAACATACATGTAACTCGAGTAATCATTTACCAACAGTGATGACACTTCACATTGCAACTTCTTTTCAAGAATGACTGAAGATATTTTGATGAAACTTGATATGTATTAAGTAATAATGGTTCCCTACAATAGTTGTTGTTATGTCGTCCGTATCCGTCAGCAGGTGACGCCATCACGGGAAAAAATAGGTCGCGGGGATACCTAAGTAATAATTCATTTCTTCATAAATGATTTGCCAAATAATTTTCCGTTGTATAGTGAATGGTGTAACTTCTAGTATGACTGTCCGAACATCCGGAAGGAGATTTTCTACAGAATAGGATAAATGCATAATATTTTTTGCATATTATTATCATAGGCACTTGACTCACAGATATATATTTATTATTTTTTTAAAACATTTTTCTTCAAAGTATGCAAAACAAAAAGAGCCCTTAGACCGGAAAGATTTCTATTTAGAAAAGAATATGTTCCAAATTGCTATCAACGATACAACATCAAGACTAGGTCCGCCAGACTGATTTTTTTATAGCATGTTCTCAAAAACATGAATTCAGCTCATTTATCGAAAAACAGTCTGGTTTCATGTTGTTTTTCATTTCTGACATAAAACAATGCGACAATGTAATCTGACACCTCTCAATGGCAGTCCCCAGAAGTAACTAACAATAACTGTATGTGATATCAGTAAATCGATAATGTATGTAAACTGCCTTATAGTCTCTGAGCATTGAACTCTACTTGTAATCAATAAGTGGATGCTGGAAAACGTGGGCGATTCCAAACTTATCACCATGGCTACACGAAGGCCCTGCGTCATTGATCAAGGAGCTATGCGAGACTACTCGATTACGTGAAAAATGGAACGTAAACTAGTTTGTTACGGCCAATAGGAACGGTAAGCCTGTACACAGCGCTACGTTATCTCTTACCTGGGACTAGAGGACTGATATAGACCAAACCATAAGGTAAGGTGATTTACATACATGTGTGATTTGGTTTGTTCTTATGTTATTTTGTCTGTATAAAGACTACATGATTTGGTGTATCAAATATGAGGAAACGTATCTAGAGAAATGATTGGAATGGATCAATAAAACGGAAATTATTTCTTTGGGAATGGCAACAATGTGGGGGCGTTCGCTTTATCAATGACTGTGGGATCAAAGAATGGAATCGTGGATTTACAACATGTACAATAACCACAGTAAAACGATTCTTTCTTTTATAATTTTTGAAAAACATGGAAGAAAATGATTTCGGTCTCTGATATCGGGTAAGAATAATTACAATATGTTTTGACGATGTCATATATTGTAAGTGTATGTTTTACATCCGGCTTTTGTTTACACTATACTGCATATTATAATAACAGATGTTCATGATTGCTGAACATGGTTAATATATATGTTATAATATCCAACAGATGTTTGGTTTAATATGTACATATACGTTCATTACGCTCCCTACACGGTATTATTGTAAAAAAAAAATGCACTGGTAAGGAAACGCTTGAAATTAGATTGATAATGTGACGCAAGTTGATTGATCAATATATGCCTGGGGGCCTACATGTAGTTCTTAGTGCATTATCTTGTAACATCGTAAGGTGTCGGGTATAATTTCAATGTGTAAATACGAAATTCAAATAAATACTAGACATGCATACGCGCATCAACCAAAATCAGTCAAAATGCGCGGCCAACAAGTAACTAAACGCAGTGTTGTTGGCTGCGTTTACTTCTAACCCTTTTAATTGTGCTTTGTATGACCGGTGCCGAGACCATAGGAAAATTCAGTACCGGTATTATATAACTCTACCTTGCAAATTGTAGTTGTTTCAAAATTAAGCGACATCACGTGACAATCATATTTCGACTTCATTGACTGAGAGCTCGAGACACTTGGAATCACATCTTCTGTTACTGAAACATTTGAAAGTATTACAAGTCCTGCTAACAGAATAAGCGATGAACTAGTTTTGAAGAAAAACTTAAAGTTTCCTTGCGAACAAACAAGTTCTTTATTTACGAGAGTATACATCAATCTCGACGTTGATTCATTGCTTACATCTGAATTCAATCAACAACATTTTTTTTAAGAAAAAAGAAAACGTCGATGAAATTTCTGAGAGGTAAATCTAAATTTCAAAACTTTTGAAATGATGGTTTTGTATTTTGAAGCTCGTTCAATTAAATATGGAATTTTTCATTTTTATGCTTTCCTTCGAAATACTTTATTTTTGAAAGCATATGGTTTCAGATTTTGTCAACGCTAGGTTATCCAAATACATCGTACACGAAAGTAACCATCGAAGAATTTACTTCTTGATCTCGAATGATTTCGACTGGTGTGAACCTATATAAATATATGTGATTCCAATTTCCACGAACTGGAAGTGATTTTGTTTAATATTCATTTTTTAAAGCAAAGGGCAGTGTATGAAAATGACACAGACACTGCTTTTATTGATTTCAGTAATCAATGTAATATCAAACATCGGTTCTCGATGAATTTCGTGTATAAAATGTATGAATTGGGGAGTGAATTGAAAGTTTTGGGAAGGTCCCTTTCCAATTTAGGAACCTACATGGTTCACATATGATCAAGGTCTCTGAAATAATCATACTCTAAATCTTTGAAACAAACCTTACGGGACCTCATAACAATATAGAATGGACTTAACCGGGACCTCATACATGTAACAATATAGAATGGACTTAACCGGGACCTCATAACAATATAGAATGGACTTAATCGGGACCTCATAACAATATAGAATGGACTTAACTTTCAAATACAATTTGTTTATATGAGTCAAGTAGCTTATTTTCATGTTTTCAGAGGTTCCCATTAAAGAACACCGCTCATCATGATGCGGTGTCTGTTACTGTTATCAATAGCGCTGTTGGCGCAAGGTGCGCCGCATGCGCGTGACATCAAAATACAAGAAGTCCCCCTCAAGATGCCACAAGTACAACCTAAAGTGGTAAGTCTCCAATTTGAAAAAAAAATGAAATAAGGCATATAATATAAGACAAGAAAAGAACACAACAATATACGTGCATGTCTATATTTTAGAATATCCGAGTCTGTATCATGCTAAGAGCATATCATCTGATGAATCCTAAATAGTACATAAGATTTTAATTTTGTTATTTCAGAAAGACACGTATTTATGTGTGGCCATGGAACTGGACCACGTTAACCCAACATACATAGGTAAGTTTTGACAGATAAAAACAAATGAAATCTCAAATTTCTTATACCCTACCCCTCATTAGCAGTCTTAGATGTTGCATTTAATACTTCTCTTCAGATCCAACGAGTTTGGAACTAATATCTATTATGGACGAAAAAGACAGAATTGGTAATAATAGCCCTCTGTTCGCAGAGTCGGAGCACATTAAGTTTAGTTCTACTATAATTATCGTTTCAGTTGGATTTAAGCCTGATGCCAACAAAGAAATAGCACATCACATACTTTTATATGGCTGTAAGACTCCAGGAAGCCTAAGGTCCAGGGTCTGGTGAGTCACACTGTATTCAATAATTTTTGAGAATATGGTTTTTTTTTTGAATGGTGAAGATAAAGCATTGATTTTGGTTTGTTGTTTCTTTGTTACATTTATATCTATCCATAAGGCAAAGACCGGCCGAGGCATTTGAATTCAATCAAGTATAGAAGTTTTACTATATTTACTAGACAATGGATTTGTCGTGGAGAAAGTTCGATATTTTCTCAATATTTTGTACCAAATTTTCTGAAATTTTGATTTTTGAAACACGTTTGTTTTCAGGAACTGTGGAGAAATGGCCCACAAGACAAAAGCTTACAGCTCAGGACCCGTGTGCGAGTCGGGGTCACAGATCGTGTACGCTTGGGCTATGGACGCACCAAGTCTCAAATTACCTAAAGGTAATGCTAAATATTTCATATTGTACTTAATGTGTGATTATTTATACATGCAATTAATGGTAATTATTTTAAAATTTGTTATTTTTTTCCATATTTAATACTGATTTTTTGTTTTTACAGATGTAGGTTTTAAGGTGGGTGGTAACACAGACATACGATACTTAGTGATGCAAGTCCATTATAAGAACGTGGATAACTTCCTCCCTCCAAGTAAGTCTCGTTTACTTTTATAAAATATTCTAGATCTATATAGAATCGGGCATTATATGGAGCCTATAGAAATTTCATTCAGACATGTAAAGTTTTACTACCTTTTCAGAGAACGAGAAGGACAGTTCAGGAATCACATTGGAAACGACAGATACTCCGTGAGTTATACGTTATTGTATTTGTCTATTCTTTGTAATAGTTGAGCACATTTATTAAATAACGTTAAATGTGATTTAATTATTCTCAAAATGTCTATTTACAGGATGCCAAAACGGGCTGGAGTGTACCTCTTAGGAACAGGTGGAATGATTCCCCCTAAATCTATAGGTATATGCAGTATTCATTTTTAAAATATCAAATATGCAAGAATTTTTTGTAATCTCGGACCATTTATGTATAACAATACAGAATTAAATTATTATGGCGTCAGAGCCAGAATTTGAACCCACAACCTCGGGTCTATATGATGCACAGAAGTAAAAATTCAAAAAAAAAAAAACAAACAAACAAACAAATTAAAAAATAATAATAATAAAAAACAAAAACAAAATATAAAATTTCGGCATAAAACATATATCACAGCATTAAGAAACTTAAATATGACAAATACACAGTGAATGAGTGAGCGATACGGAAAAATGAAAATGGAAGAAAAAAAATTGGTCAATGAAAAAAATGAAATTAAAGGTATTCAGAAAATATTAAAAATTGTACAAAATCTGACAAAATGGAAAACAAAAATGAAAAAGGAAGGAAAAAAAAATTGGTGTGCCGATGGTGGGACTTGAACCCAAATCCCTTGGGTCCATGGGCACAGTAAACATCTATTCACATTTACAAAAAAAAAAGCATAAAAATTCCCAAAAGAAGATTATAGCATGTAATGTATATCAAAAATATCAACAGGAACTTAAATATGACAAACATGCACTAAACGAGGGCACAAAACCACCATTTGTACAGTTAGTCAAAGAAACAGTTCAAAAATGAGCATTTCTGACATAGTCCGAAAAGATGTCACAAACACGTCAAAAATTTGACTTTGGACTGGAACCAAAATCAACAACACATGTTAAAAATCATCCACATGCTTTCGGTTTGACAATATGTGCTTCTGTTTTGAAGAAGAATTTTGTCAAAGGAAGGTATCCCCCGTGACCTACTTTTGCCTGTGTTGGCGCCACCTGTTGACGGATCCAGACGAAAAAAAACAACACTTGTAGGGGGCCATGATTACTTCATTCCTACCAAGTTTCATTAGAATGATCCCTTCAGTGATTCTTGAGAGGAAGTTGAAATATGAAAAGTTTACGACGGACGGAAGACAGATGACAGACGGTTAAGTTAAAAAAAAATCATTAAAAATCTAAAAGTTGATATTTTGACAATTTTTTTTACACAGTTACATTTCTAACAATAAATATGAAAAGAGAATGAGAAAAAAACTGAAAAGGGAAATAAAATGGGGGGGGGGGGGCGCCGGGGTTTGAACCCATTACCCTTGGGTCCATTGGCCTATGTACAATCTTAAAAAAAATCCTTAAAAAATCCAAAAAGTACATATTTTGACAAAATTTCTTCACTGTCGTATTTCTTACTATAAATATAAAAAAGTATCTAATAAACAGCAATTTCAGGGGAGAAGTTGAAAATGTTTAAAATGACCACCTCCTTCCTTATTTGTATTTAAAAAATCATAAAAAAAAACCCTTTTCAATCCATGTAGCGGTTCTGGAGAAGATTTTTTAAGAGGGGTACCCTCTGGGGCATATTCGACCCCGCCCTGGATCTACCCCTGAAGGGATCGACCGAAATGAACATTCTTGGTAGAGAACCTTTAGTACTTCATGCATACCAAGTTTCATCAAAATCCTCCAAGCGGTTTCGGAGAAGTCGAAAATGTGAAAAGTTAACGGACGGACGCCAGACGCCGGACAAACCGGTATGACAATACGTCAATAGCTCACCTTGAGCCTTCGGCTCAGGTGAGCTAAAAATATCTTATTTATTTTGTATACAGAATATATGGAAACAGCCTGTTTGTTCAACACTCCCATTACGATACATCCATTCGGATTCCGTACGCATGCCCATGTACACGGTAAGTTTTCGTTTAAAATATTTCATTGACATATTTAATCAATTTGGCTTAAAATTACATCCTTTTACAAAAAATGACATGTCTTCGTCAAAGTTTTGAATTTTATTAAAGGTGAGGTTGTATCGGGCTATAGAATAAGACACGGAGACTGGACAGAGATTGGAAGACGTAGTCCTAAAGATCCTCAGGTAGGAAATTGTCATCACTGAATAAACTCATTATTATGCCCCCGGAATCAAAGATTCGGGGGCATATAGGTTTTTTTTTCATTTGGAAATCAAAACTGAAGTAAGTTTGTAGAGAAATACGTATAGGTTCACATTATGGCAAATTTTATGTTTTAAATTTGATATATGCAGATGTTTTTATTGGTGATCTTATCTTTTCCATTATACCCTTAGATGTTCTACAACGTAACGACTCCCGGAATGGAAGTACGACCCGGAGACATACTGGTAAGTTATACTCCTGAATATTAAAGAAACTTTATTTGTATATATTTAATGTTCATTTAAAAGTTGATGAATATTCTTGAATAACATGATGATATTTTCACTATTGTCAATAAATAAAACATATTTTACTAAATTAAATTTTCTTTATCTTGTGACAATAGATGATAATATCTAATTCCAATTTGGTTCATATTACAGGCCGCTCGGTGTACAATGAAGAATGATGAATCACGAACAGTGTATATTGGGTAAGTTGAAATATTTCTTCCAGAGGGAAGGGATGATACAAATAAAAGCTCAAACACTCGAATACGCAAATTTTCGGCCCCTTGGCCTTTATCAGTGTAAAAATTGTTTGACACTCAATTCATAAAGGCCAAGGGACCAAAAATTTGTGTATTCGAGTGTTTGCGTTTTTATTTACATTGGGTAAGATTAAACATATTTCTAATTATGAATTTTTATGCCCCCGTATCAAAGATCATGGACAAATAGCTTTAGTCCTGTCTGTTTGTTGATTTATCTGTCTGAAACCTTAACCTTTTGAATAGTTTTTGAAGCGTAAATGATAGGGATTTCATATTTGACGTGTACACACAGGTTGGGCATTATTACTCTTAAATAATGAAGTCACCTCTTGCTTGGAATTAGCTTACAGACAAAAGAGAGCTGTTGACGGATGCACAGTCTTTCGCGATCTCTGTCGTATGTTAGATTGTGAATCTATTGTCCAACTATGCTCAGTACATACATTTATGAAAAGGCTATATATACTACATTCAACTTGTAATACCACCTTACTTAAATGGAGGGGGGGGGGCAGACCCGCTCCCCACTTCCTCCCCCTTCCTTTCACCCTTCTCTTTCCCCTCCATCTCCCTCCCTCCTTCCTCCCCCTCCATTTCACTCTGTCCACTCCCACTTAAATATTATCAAACTCTTAAACAACGTAGAAATTTTCATGAATGTAGCTTTACATTGCCAAGTTCACAATCGTAAGATCTCCATGTTTTATAAAAAGCGTCTATTTATTCTCAAACAGAGCTACACAGAACGACGAGATGTGCAACTTTTACGTTATGTTCTACGTGGATGGAGACAAAATACCAAACGACCACTCGTGTTTCACTTCCGGTCCCCCGTACTCCTACTGGGACAAGCTTCCATTCGGCGACAAAATGGGACTTGACCACGCCCCCAAAACGATCAGCCTGGAGCCTCACAAAAACGTCATGTTGGTGAAAACCACCGGTGGTCCACGCAGAAACGTGGCCAATGTGGACATGGACCAAGGCTACGGTGGACCAAGGTTTGACCCCAGAGAGAATCAGGTCAACAGGTTACTTGCCTACTTAAACAGAGGTTATGATCCGGATGTTCAGCTGTATGATAATGTCATCTGAGTATACAGCTATTAAATGTAAAGGACGTTTTTGTTGTTATCATTTGAATTTGAAAAAAAGAGAATTATTTTTATAATAATTTTTTTGTCTGGTTTACACAAGACAATGCTCCCGAAGTGAAAAAAAGATATGATTATAAAATAAAATTTGTCAGCTGAGTTGTTGATATATGAAATATCTGGCAAAAATAAGTTCGGGCCGATGTATATATATACATTTTTGTATATTCAGTATATTTCATTGTTCGGACTGAAAGTTTTGTAAAATATCGGACATGTTTAAAACATATTTCAACATCTCTGTATTCAATATCGGTAAAGCGGGTTTTACTTGAATTTTGAATTCAACTACTAGGCTCCATTTGATTTTATCCTATATTTAGAACGAACGAAAATTTCATCAAATTCAAGACCGTATATATAAAATATTTATGGAGCTGTCTTGAATATACATTATAATATATATGTGACATTCGTTAATTTTATTGTTTTAGACTATGTACATTGTTGACCTCTGTCTCATTTGATTTATATACCGTCTCTACATAAAACAATAAATAGTTTTGCTGATATTCAGTTTGGTGCTGTAGATCTGTACTATACATTCTTTAATTAAGAAATAAAAAATGACAAGCCGGGCTATATTGTCTCATAATGCCCGAGCGTCCTCAGCCAATTACATTTATTACCGAGCCGCGTCAGCGGCGAGGTGATAAATGTGATTGGCTGAGGACGCGAGGGCATTATGAGACAATATAGCCCGGCTTGTCATTTTTTATTTCTATTCTAATGATGAACAAACTTAGATCAATGAAACACAGACGACATAATCGATTCTTGGTAAAAACCAGTTCCTGCCAGTTTATCTGCTTTCAGAAAATGGGTAGGCGAGGCTTATCGCTATAGGGCCTATATTGGAGAATAGAGCCCGGCTCGCGTCTGTTGTCTTAATAGGGAAAAAGATTGAAGTCATATTAGAATTGTCATTAGAAGTTAATGAATTAAGGTCTACGTAGTTGAAATTTATTACATCTGCGATATACGAATGATGGTTAATGATAAGGAACCTAGACCAAACATGCTTTATTTTGATATTTGGAATATGTACATGTACATGGTACCATGATGATTCTATAATGGTGGATAACCTTATATGTACCTTTAGAGTTTCAACGGAAAGCTCTGAACACCTTGAGAATTTATGAGGTCATCCCCCAAAAAAGATGAAAAAAAATAATAAAGATACAAAATTTTTTTTAATACATTAAACATGCAGAAGATGAAATAGGGTGACAATACATTAAACATGCCGAAGATGAAATAGGGTGACTATAAATTCAATGCTTAGGGAGGGCATCTTGTATTTGTGATTCATTCTACATGCATTCATTATAAACGATCGTCATATACATTTGAAAATGATCGTTCATTAAATTTTCACCAGTGTTTGCGTATCTTCATATTAAAATATTTCGGTTTGTACAATGAAAGATTAGAGCAGATTATCTTGGCATATTCGTCTGTTTGTCTGCAATACCATTAGATTCCATCATGACCTAATAATGATAACGTAACATTTTTCCGGTATCTTGTGATCTTAAATTATCATTGTTGCATTGGACTCAATTTTGAAAAAAAAACATAATTGAAAAATTCTAATCCGTCATCTGCGGATTAATTTTACTGACGTATAGCAGCAACATTATTTCACAAATTTTGATTTTGTTAAATTGAAACTGATAATTGAAAGTTTTAAAGGATATTAAAATCAGAATTTTTGTTGTTTTCGGCCTTTTCTTATTGAAATATTATGATAAATTGTTTTATATTTACTGATTCTCTGTTTGAAATGTTGAAATTAATAATTGAGTTACAGATCATCTTGTAGATGCATCGTTAATAAACATACCTCACATCCTGTTGTTGTTTTGTCATTATTTCATATTTAATGCCAATAACAATATATACATAGATGGAACTATGAGCACCCCAGAAACTCAGTTATCTGGGGGTATTCGAGGTGATATGGTGATTCAGATTACTGGCGCACAACCCTTTCACTTACCTGGAGAAACTTGGAAAATTTTAAAAGAAATTCTGATTTTTTAACAGCCGCGTAGTTGACGATAAACATCAAAGAGGTACCTATCAGTCATTCAGTCTCAAAGTCGAGAAGGCAAGGCAAAATCATTAGATTTTCTATTGGAACGGTTGAATATCATTCCGAATTGAAACCAGGTGCCCGGGAAGAGTCAGTGTCTCCTGATTGCATGCAACACCCGTCGCAACAGCTCAATGAAAACTTGTCAAATTCGATGATTGTCTCGATGTACATATTGATGAACATATTGGGTAAATACTTCTTGTTTGATGGTGATGAAAGTAATTCGATCGCAATCCAGAATGTCACTTATCATTCTAATGACAAAAAAGAAAAACCTCTTGGTTCATCTTTTAACAAAACAAGAGAAGTGAGATGACAAGACAAGATCAGACGCGTAGAACCAAAAACGTGTACAATGATGAATATCTACTATCCAAAACTTGTGTCTTCTGCATTAAAATGCGTTTGAAATTAAGAAGGTTACGAGTTGAACGCTTCAATTTTGTTATGTATAAAACATATTGAAAACTGAATTAATCCAAGCAAAAGGACTTAACAAAAGTCATGTCCAAGGTTTTTCGGAAATTACAGGACTATATTCACCTATACTCTCCGTTAAGTATGGCTCCTCTGTTGATAAATTACTTCTGTCATCAGCTTTGCTTCGTGTAGGTAATATTTTTACTTGGTATCTTCAATGGAAGTATTCTCACCCTCAGTTGCTCAAGTATCAATAAAATGTGTAATAGACGAACAGTTTATTCCTTTTACAGATACTTTTTACAAGAATCACCAATATATTGTACCACATCTACAAGCTTTGTTCAGGGTTACTTTCTTTATTTGCACACGATCGCTTCATAAGTACTAATTTGTCACAAAACATGGTCAGATACACAAGTATAGCTGAAGCTTGCTACAGCTTATATAAATTCCTTTCCAACTTTAAAAGAAAGGAAGGGATAATATATTTCAGCTTCCACATTCATGAGTAACAACATTTCGTCTTCTTCTGCTTATGGCGTTTTTGTTTCTCAGCTGATACGGTAAGCCAGGCATGTTCCAAATATGATGATCTCATCGTTAGAGCCAGACGGCTTGCAAGTAAGCTACTTGTTCAGGTTTATATCACACAACGGCTGAAATCATCACTGAGGAAGTTCCTCGGTCGCAACGGGATATAATAAAAGCATATCAGATCCCCCTTTCCAGAATGATCAGTAACATTCTACATTGTGATTACTCATTCGTAACCCACTTGCACGGATAGAATACATATGGTTGGTTGACAATTTAAAAAAAAAATGCAATTTATACTAGTATTCGGCTAGGTTATTCTGAATCTGTACATTAGATTCTTTCATCAGGTCGGTTTAAGAGTCTAGATGACCTGACAGATAAAAGCTATATCGTATCAATGCGTTTTCTTCCGAAAGATGCATCGAAAAGTCTTATTACCGACACGACCAACAACAATCGCAGATCCTCGGAAATTTCCGTCGCTTGAATCGGAAATCAAAACGGAAAAGCCCGGAAATGTGCGATTGGTCTAACAAGTTTAACAGGGACGTCCCTGATTTTAAAACGGTTCGTGTATTCCAATTATTTTTTTTTCTCACTAGAAGTTACAACATTTAAAGTCAGCTAACTGACGGCAACTTTTTTGTAAAAGCATAATTATACTTATTGAATGGCTGTAGTCATCACCAAACAAGATATACTGTACATCAAAATGTACATCGCGACAATAATCGAATTTGACAGGTTTCCTTGGAGCTGTTGCGACGGGTGTTGCATGCAATCAGGAGACGCTGACTCTCCCCGGGCATCTGGTCTCACTTCGGAGTTTTGTTAATTCCGGAGTCGTTCCGATGGGAATTCTCACGATTTCGCCTTGCCTTCTCGACTTTGAGACTGAATAAATGTTAGGTACTTCTTTGATGCTTATTTGCATCCATTAGATAGAAAAATTCAACATATCATAAATATGCACTATGAAATTATACAAACGAGAGAGAGAGAGAGAGAGAGAGAGAGAGAGAGAGAGAGAGAGAGAGAGAGAGAGAGAGAGCATTGTAATGCTAAATTCAGAATCAGTACACTTGTTGCATGACAATATCGCTATCACATTTAGATTTTCATGTTATCTTTTGATGAAAAAATTCACCTCAATACTTCAATTTCCCTTTCCTGAGTAGTAATATTCCTTTGTCCTCTATCTCCGGTGTATTCATATCGCAGTTGATATGCTATTCTAGAGCTTGCTAAACAACAACAACTTCGTTCTAAAGGCGAGTAGTACTTTTATGAGCGACTGATTTTGTTACTGCGCTTTTTTTCGTTTTAACGATACAATGAAAATATAAGACATAAAAACATCCTGTTGTCCATACTTGAATATATTCTAGATAAGAACCACAGAAAACGCCATGTATTGAACAAATCTACCGGATATGACTTTTTCCTGCACGGCCTACATAAGAGGTGTTGCTAGCAAATAGGAGATGCTTTTTCTCCCCAGGCACCCGATCTCATCTCCAGTTGGGATTCACTTCTGCTTCTTTGCAGAATGTTTATGTTGATTGTATTATTTGTTTATGGACATATTTTTATGTTCCTCACTCTTTGTCGTTGTGATGGTCTTCAGTGTTCGCTGTGTTTCTATCTGAAATGGCAGATTTCACAAGTAGTGATTTTGGGGTCAGTGGAATTGCATTTTTTTTTATTATAGCGTACATTTGATTTCTTCATTGAATTTAATCAAGATAGTGCCTATTACAATGATTTTTTGGTAATTTCCTCATTCTAAATTCTGATACAGAAAAAAGGGGTGTGTCTCAAACAACACTCGGTTGCAGCACCCACAGATAAACATCAAAACAACCTATATAAAAACACAAAGTTGACATGCATAGCAAGAGAAGCAAAAGGGAAAGGAACATCAAAAACGACACAGGAACATCAAACAAAAGTCTGCACATAATGGCAACCGGTGTCGACTTAGGACGGTCATCTGCTACGCCAGTAGTAAATGATGTGATTATCCGAATTACGTGCGCGCAAGACCAAGAGGTCTCAAAGAATGCACAATAGTGGTGTAAAGAAAAGCGAAGGATCTCCAGCATGACCACCCACCCTACACACATCCAGCGAAACAAACCCACAAGGAATTGACACATGAATGACATCAGACAAAACTTCAAATCGTAAAAAGACGAAATATTCACTAGAACATCATTCAAAGCAATAGAAACAGACATACAGAAACATCAAACACTAATGACAACACATAAAAGGAATGAGACCCGGCGCCGACTTTGGACGGCTAGTTGCTATCAGCAAATGGTGTGGTTATCTGGATTACCTGCGCACAACCCTCAGACTTATCCGGATACACAGAGGTTTCCATAGGTACACAATCGTTGTATAAACATAAAACTTATCACTGTAAGGTGATGTCACAAACGAGAACGCAGCGACCTCTTGTAACACAGATAATATGTAAATGGATCTTTTACAGTCCGTGCTCTGCTGCCTGAAGAGAGTTAAAGATCAATCACACGAGAAGTGTGACCAACTTTCAGATAGGACAGAGAATCAGGATTCAGTCTTCTCTGGCTAGATTTTAATAAGGCCCGTCATGGAGTCCCGTCGCCACGGTCCAGTACCATGCCCAGTGTTTTTTATTTTGATTTTAGGATAATATCCTTGGTAAAGCAGGCGACCGACTATTTTCTTACCTTTTTTGTTGAAGCTTGATCCACCTTTGATTCTTCTAATTTTGTTTATTAGGTCACCGTAAAATGGAGGCAATAAGATTCCCAATGCAATGATACTTACTCTGATGCTGGAGTGGTCCCAAATTTTGAAAGTAGTTCAAAATAGTAATGGTAAAATTTCCAAAAAGATTTTACAACTTGGTATATCTAAATCCTTGACTGATAATTTTTTTGTTTAGTTTTATCATGGAAGTCCGAAACATGTGAGCAAGCTCTAACATATCTGATGAGCTGAGAGATGAAATGCCGTAAGATGGCAATCTTGGAACATCACCATGAAGCCAAGGAAAATTAATTATGCCGAAGAGAAAGTTTTCTCTTTTGTCGTATATATTTGTCTGAATTTCTCCGTTATTGAATTTGATACCAAGCTCCAAATATGGTGTAGCTATACCATCTGTGTTTGCTTTATTCAATGATATTTACATTACTAGTAGATTCCCCATGTTAAACGCCCGTTAGGCAACTAGAATTATATTTCAATAACTTGGGTTGCTATTGTGACGTCACGTTCAGGTTTTGCAAGTAGGGAGAATTTACCAACGTTAGAATACATTTGACGCTGTTACAGGCAAAATGTACGACGTGCATGAAAATAAAGATGGCAGATAATTAGAATAAATGTAAATATAAGTAATAACTGTCTTACTTTTGGTGTTCATGGGTGTATAATTCTGGTTGGACACGTGCAAATTTTCCGAGAATCGCTTCGCGATTCACGGAATTTGCACGTGACCAACCAGATCAAAATGTGGGTTGTCATTGTACAAAATATCATCAAGGTACATAGAAGTGTCATTGAAACATTTCAAGTCGTCAAATTTCTTGAGTTTTTTGCAGATTTAGTCTGCATTTTTTTGTATGTCTATAAAAACAAATCTGCAAACAGAGGTGCACAATTATTACCCACAGGATTTCCAAAAACTTGCCTGTATAGAATGTCACCAAATCTTAACAAAAACGTCGTAAAAAGAAAGGACAGGGCCTTGCACATCTCAGATCGAGTCGACAATTTGTACGATTTGTATTCTACTGAATAACCTCCTCACTGTAAGATAAGAATAGGCTAATGGAATAAAAAAAAAAAACGCTCCTAATTCTATCATTTCAGATTATGAACGATCACCAATTTCAAATTCACAAATAATTCTGTCATCAAACTTAACATGATAGACCATGTATGACATATAGAGGTTTCTGTAAGCTAGGACAATGAAAGTTCTCCAACGTTACGTTTGGAGTAAAAGCTAGATTGGTCTTTTTTATTTTTGGTCTCTGTTATTTTTTTTATCATGTTTTTTAGTAGATTCAAATATTTGACGGGAGCGTCGAATTACTCAAAAGGACCGAAAATTTCATGTTTTGCTATTTGTAAGCTTAAATATCTCGTATTTTGCTATCTACAATTTCCATTCTTTTTGAAAGTCGACAGCCATGCAAGATATGAAATGCTAGATGCACACTGTAACGATTTATTACGATGACGTCCTTCACCGTCCTTCATATTTCCAAATTCAGAAGTTCATAGGAGGAAGACACTTTTTTGCTTATAATAGTAAACAAAAATTAAGCTTATGAAGTTTCCTGAAAATTTCAATATTATTATTTTTTATCCATATATCTGTCTTATTTAGTCTTTCTGATTTTTCCTATCTCTTACTGTTGAAAAGATATGAGCATCGAAATTTTGAGTTGGGTATTTCGATACACCTTCACGCCAACAGATCGGGCGCACACTAAAATTTGTAGTCCGAGTCCGACTCGAGAAAAGCAGTGTTGAGATTTTCAAATTCCGATTTCACGGCAATGATGAATATGCATTTCATAAATACATTTCGATATACACAATTTGATTTTAAAACAGTTGATTAATTTAGAAGAGATCAGCTACAAACCAGAATTTACACACAAAAAGTGGTAGTTTGATTCCGATTTCTAACCTACAAACCTGTTTCTAAACTTCAATAACTATATTTTGAACATCAAGTTTAATTTCTAATTCTAGCAAACGTTCGAACATAATTTTCGGTTGGTTTATTTACAAATTGATGAACAATTTCTCCAACATTCTTCCCTCCCCTCGTTTTTCGAAAACAGTTCTGTTTATATTGAACGATGTCGCCATGATGGAAATTCAAAATAAACTTTGAAAAAAGGGAAGGGGGGGGGGGGTCCAAATTTGAACCTGCACAGCAAGAACCTCATGGTATTTATATATATATATTGAACGTAACTTGTTATTACCATTTCTCTTCTCAAGAAAATTGGTTCTACAGCTACGAGCTCGCCTTTTTTATGGGGGAAGGGGGCAGGAAGAATTTGCAAAAAAAAAAAAAATCCCGGCTCTGAAAAATGCTGAAAAAAATATTCCGGCCCAAAGGGCCGGCAATTTTTTTTTCCCGGAACATGCAAAAGTAAGGATACATTGCATGATATGGAAATTTTTGCTGGCCCTTTGTGCCAGACAATTTAAAGTAAAAAAAATAATTAATATAAATACAAACTGTTCACATAGCTGTATCTACCAGAGACCTAATACGCATAGGCACAAAAATCTAGAAAAGGTTCTATTTAAACATCATACAATCTGTCTGAAATTCGCTAATTGCAAAGAGACATCTGAAGGAACGGTTATTAACTCATACTCTGTAAAAGCGGGGAGTTTAACTTACACAGACATTCACAACATTTGACAATTTGTTTAAATCCGGCCCGAAGAACCGGCGAAAATTTTTCTCCGACTCTGGTAATGGCTGAAAAAAATGGCCTGCTCAGAAAATTGCTGAAAAAATTTGGCAATAGAATTCCTGCCCCCCCCCCCTCCAAAATCAAATGGTTGCTCACCAACAATTATCGGTTTGAAAATTTAATGTTACTGCTATTTGAAAACTTAAATATATAATATAAATACATGTAATGTGACGTCCTTCATATTTCCAAACCAAAAATTGTATAGGAGGAAGACACTCTTGTTGCAACCGCAACAAGAAACCTTTCTAGTTGTGTTTGCTGCGTCAAACAAAAATATTAAAGGGGTAACATATCTAATTGCAACAAAGTTTTGATATTTACTTATTTCACTTGATAAATTTGCATTGAAATAGGTTACCAGTATTTCTACTTACGATATCAATTATATTGAAATGCAACAACTTTTACTTTCTCTTTTGCCAGGACTATGACATGTGCACATTAATAGATGTTCCAGAACATTCGTTTGACTGGAAATTCTGTTTTCAAAAATAAACTACATGCATCTATCTATTTATAAGGATGACTTAAACAACATACTATATAACCTTGAAATCCAGTTTGGACGTTTGTTGGAGCAGATACGTTTTACTACGAACAATTTATCAATATTCATCGAAATACTTCAACCTTATTTTCTACAGGTACGTAAACACTATATACATGTACAGATTTTTATTCAAATAAACAATTAAAGATTCGAGATATAATTTTACCTAAATTAAGTGCTCATAATTGCTATATCTAAAACTTAACAACTTCTCGATTTAACATTTCGGGAATGATTGGGAACCTATAGTTTCCACCTCGTTTGTCTGTCTGTCTGTCACACTTTAGTTTTCCGGACTTTTTTTTTCGCTGTCGTTGCATATATTGAACTCCTTTTTATTATGTGAGTTTATCTCAATGTGATACGGATCAAGTTCGAGTTTGATTTCGATTGACCTATTTTTACAAGAGTTATGGCCCTTGGACTTAGCAAATTTCATGAAATTCTCAGTTTTCCGGACTTTTCTTCCAAGGTTTTGCAGATATTGAAATATTTTTTATATTTGAATACTTTTTGGTGTTATACAGCTCAAGTTTGAGTTTGGTTCAGATTGACCTATTTCTACAAGAGTTATGGCCCCTGAACCTAGCAAATTTTATGAAATTCTCAGTTTTACGGACTCTTCTGGGCTCTTGTTGTAGATATTGAAATGATTTTTATATGTGATTACATCTTAGTGTTATACAGATCAAGTTTGAGTTTGGTTCCGATTGACCTAGTTTTACAAGAGTTATGGCCCATGGACTCAGCAAATTTCATGAAATTATCAGTTTTCCGGACTTTTCTTCCAAGTTACATGTATTGCAGATATTGAAATAGTTTTTTATATGTGAATACGTTTAAGTGCTATACAGCTCAAATTCGAGTTTGGTTTCGATTGACCTTTTTTCACAAGAGGTATGGCCCTTGGACTCAGCAAATTTCATGAAATTCTCAGTTTTCCGGACCTTTCTTCCATGATATTGCAGATATTGAAATCATTTTTGGTATGTGAATATATCTCAATGTGATACAAATCA
The DNA here is from genome assembly GCA_028142955.1 of Pinctada fucata. Taxonomy (NCBI): domain Eukaryota; kingdom Metazoa; phylum Mollusca; class Bivalvia; order Pterioida; family Pteriidae; genus Pinctada; species Pinctada fucata. The sequence continues at coordinate 69,322,965 of AP027104.1, read as the reverse complement.
AGTTTGTGTTTCAATTTGATTGACCCATTTCTACAAGAGTTATGGCCCCTGGGCTTAGCAAATTTCATGAACTTCTCGGTCTCCAGTCTTTTCATGCCCGTTGCTGTAGATATTGAGCTGATTTTTGGTAGGCAGATACATTATAGTATGATAAAAAATAAGTTGAAAGTTGGGTTTGATTTATTTGTTCTTACAAAAGGTATGGCCTCATAGCAAATTTCATTAAATTTCCCTGTTTTCCAGGCCTTTTTCTAATACACACATTGAACCATCCAACCAAAGATTGTACTCTATGTCTTTCGAAATGGAAGTAAGCGGATGTGACAGTTCTACCGAATTGAAGCGGCGGGTGTTGCATGCAAGCAGGAGATGCTTACTCTTCCTGGGTATCTGGTCTGAGTGGTCTCACTCCCATATCGGGAGTTCGCTTCTTTTCACATGGTGGAGGTTTTTGTTTGTTTGCTTTGGTACCTGTTTTATCCCGATTTTGTATCCCTTCGGTTTCTGATTTTCTCAATTATCGATTTTGTGCTGTATACAGGGATATGGTCATTATCCATATTTGTGATGTTGGATTAGTACAGGTCAAGGCAGAGCTGAAGGGCATGGATTATGCCGGTAGGGGACTTATATAGCTTGCGATTCATGAATTTATTAATGGATGTATTTTGGTGGGAAATAAAACTTAAGCAAAATTTAAAATACCCTTTTTCAGGAAAAAAAGCAATATGGGATTCGATACGGATGTCCTGAATATAATCAGTATGACGGGGTCATGTGGGAAAGGGAGGCAGAATTGGGAATTCAGGCGATCATTCTATCAGGATATCATAGGTCAGGAGAAACCAGACTTGATTTTATTTCCCGGCGATGATCTCGGGCAAGACAAGACTCCCATTTCAACAGAGTACTCACAGTTTCTGGAACCAGGTCGAAACGGTACTGTAATGTTGTACGACCCTAGACGTTTGAAAATTCAATCTAAACAGCAGCCTTGGCTTCAAGTTCCCGTAATGGACAACAGTAAGTTGAGTTTTCCGTCCATTGATATTTTGGCACCTGCGCCGGCTCAGTCCGTTGTTAAGAGATTTCAAATGGTCAGTTGGCATTGGGAAATAATGAATACCACATCGAGAGAAATTTTCGAAAATGGGCGGCGGATCCTGATTTTATCTCAGCTATTAGCAGGAATTTATGGAACAGAGATTCTGATTGGCGGTGATTTTAACCTTGAACTGTCACAAATACAATCTCTATTAACTGAGCATAACGGCCATGTTTCCCAAGGAATAGAGAGCTTAATGCCCCATTTCCGAGATCTTGGATACATGGACAGCATGACTAGAAACATAATGTCTCCAGATCGTCGCTTACGTCAACTGAAACTTCACAAATCCAAGACAACAGACGTCAATGTCGGACTCAACTACTTTGTTGCCTCCAAAGAAATGCAGATAATGGAAACATCAACTATAAAGATAGAAAGACTGGAAGCGAAAAAGACTGTCATCAAAACTGACATAAGACCGTCTGTAGGCTTTCCTACTGCTACACAGGAAATGAACCGCAGACCAAACAGCTCTTGCTATACTGCAACACTACAGAGGGAGGCCAACAGAACCGAAGAGGTCACTTGTTCTCGCGAGAGAACTGAATACCCAACCGGCTGCAGAACACAGATGTACGTTCCTCCTAGACCACCCAAGCACCACGGCGGGTAGGAGACTAGAGACACTCTCGTTTCTCGATTCGGACAAAGCCTCTCGAATAAATTATGGTCGCCACTTAAATTCAATCACTGTATATCCGTAACAGTGCATTTGTGCAACTGTTCCTTTTGAAGATCTAGAAAGTTCATCACAACAGAGAACGGTTAGGATAACTATCCATGCAGGATAAACTTACAAAGCTAGGCGGAAATGAAAATAGTTCCATGATCATTTTGAACATTTCTGTTATATACATGTTAAATGTCTTTAAATTCAATAGTATCATTTAAAACCTGATAAATTTACAGCATGGACCAGACATGCACGTTTCGGGTAATAAACCCTCGTCAGTGATCCTCAGTCTCAACAATGTAATATGGCCAAAAAGTATGAAAATTAGTATGTCCAAAAATGTACCAAAAAATGTACCAAAAGACAAAAGCAGAATGGGTGGGATATGATGCTACAGGACCCACGTTTTAGAAATTTCAAGAAATTTTGAAACAGAAAATTTCAAATGCGTTGAAGAGACAGACGATCAAACAAAGTTGATCGAACTTGGCTACATGTTTACATACTTAGTCCACCAGCAGTGACACTCACCAAGTAGTTCAAATGTTAAACGTCTTTAAATTCAATTTATACTAGTAATTGAAATTAATGTTAAATTAAATAATGGCGATCGGATTGTTTGGGACAATGGCAATATGAAGGAAATATTGGATGGACAACAAATAAATGGAAATAAAAAAAAAACCAAACTTGTCATCGCAGTTTCATTTTAGTGAATGTTAGAGATTTCAAGAAAAAGAAGCTTATTTATTCTCATCATTTATGCAATCACAATGATCAAATATATTTAAGGTATGATTCAAATGGTATTCCACCGAGGGAAAATTGTAAAGAATGTAGTAATGGCAATTGTTGTCAGCCCCGTTATAATTGTAATTTATGATGCCCAGTTCAGAATTGTTGATATCTCGAAATTCTAGTGAATTGTTGTCTTGTATATTTAATGGATTGTTGATAATCAATAAAATGAATTAAAGTCGACAACTATTTGATGTGCGATCCTTGTTTTTTGATAGAAGAAAGACGGGTGGTTACCCAGATCTTAAAAAAAATGGTTAGTTCGGAAGCCTTTATTAACATCCAAACAATTATGAAACATCAAATAAAATAGAGGTTCCAAAATTTTAGGAAGATCATTTCAACACAGTAAGCTATGTCTATAGCTTATATAAGCAAGCATAATAAGGAGTAGATTATTTACTAAAGAATGTCTCTGCATTATAACCGTTCTGATGTCGTCAACTACGGTATCCTAATGCCGATTCCATCAATGATTTCTTAAGGAACTATTCATTTATCTTTTTAATAAATAGACATCGACTTCTTACGTAGATATAGATAGGATGCAGAGTGGAAGTGTAAAATATTAGTTGAAAGAAAACCAACATGAACCCCCCCCCCCCCCCCCCCCCGCAAAAAAAAAATCAAACGTCTGATTTCAGAAAGTATCTCCAATGACGGAAATACCGATTCTAGTGAATATTTAGAGTATGCAGGCCTTTTTCTGTTGCGTTATCCTTATGTAACATCTTTTTAGTATACCTTAGTGTCAACAAAGGACTCCGAATATAGACCTGTTCTTTAAATCTAATAATCTAATTTTAGATTGGATTTAATAGGGGAACTCCAACACTTTGATAACGAGATAAGATTAAGTACCCAAAGTTCATAATCATAATATCATGGGCATGGATTTGTTTATGACATGATAAAGTTAAAAACATTGTGACAAATATGCAGAACCTTATTTTGTTAAATGTTTTAAGTGGTCTTTCTTGTATGAAAAATTTCAAAAATGCCTGTTCATTGTAGGGTACATATGGCACACTGCATGCTATATCTAGTACAACCTTTAACATATTAAAGAATACGTATAGCAGTGATTGATGCCTAATCTTTTTCTAATTCGTCTAAAGACAAGTCTTTTGTACAGTGGCCGTAAAGAGCCCTGTGAAAAATAAAATTTATTTCGTCCCCACGAAATAATATTTCAAGGGAACGAAATAATATTTCGTGGGAACGAAATAATATTTCGTGGGAACGAAATAATATTTCGAGAGAAAGAAATAATTTTTCGAGAGAAAGAAATATTTTTTCGTGGGAATGAAATGATACTTCGTGGGAACGATATAATTATTCGAGGGAACGAAATAATTATTTCGTGGGAACGAAATACTTTATGCCTTTACGCATGCGTACACGTGTCAAGTTTGAAGATATCAAAATGGAAGACGTCAAAATTAGAAAGAATGCTATCAAGGAATTATTTGAAATAGGGGTTGTTTTTCAAAATTCCGAAATCGAAGTTTATGGGACATACATGAATCACCTTGTCTAGTTAATAAGTTACAAAAGAGACTTTCTTACTCTATGAAAGGCAGTCCTGTCATACGCTAGGAGTTAATCATTCTTGTTAACATGAATGTTGACCAAGTGACATTTCGACCTTGACCTTTTATATAATATTTAGATAATAGAAATGAAAACAGATTCCAAATAAAAGGATAAAAGAATACCACATCTTAAACCTTAAATCTGATCTACCAGTAGTGACCTTCGTTTTGGCTTTTGATTTGGGTTTTTTTTTATCATATGTATAATCTATAATTGTAATTGAGCATTTCCATATACATGTCTGCGTAAAAAGGAGAATTATTTCGTTCCCACGAAATATTATTTCGTTCCTACGAAATATTATTTGGTTCCCACGAAACTATATTTCGCTTCCACGAAATATTATTCCGTTCCCACGAAATATTATTTCGTTCCCACGAGATATCATTTCGTTCCCATGAACTGATATTTCGTTCCCACGAAATGATATTTCGTTCCCACGAAATAATATTTCGTTCTCACAAATTATTATTTCGTTCCCACGAAATATTATTTCTTTCTTTCGAAATAATATTTCATTCCCACGAAATATTATTTCGTGGGAACGAAATATTATTTCGTTCGCATGATATATGTTATTTATAACACGGCCCTTTACGGCCATCGTACTTTTGAGAATCTGTGAGTTTAATTCAAATGATCAAAAATAGGAGGTAAACACCAATTTTTGAACATTCACTCTAATTATTTTCGATATCTGTCCATTTTGCTTATTAAATTGGTCACAGTAGACTCAAAAATACATAAAATTATGGTGCATGATTTTCGAAATTTAAATCCAAAATACTATCCTCAGGCTGCTCGAATTTGACCAGGCCATTCTTAAAAAGAAATGTATACCAAAGAAGGGAGGGGATCTCCAACAAGACCCTGTTGCAACACCAACAGCAAAAGACGAAATACTCGATGCAAAAACATTAAAGACGAGCATATCAAGAGACGAAAAAGAGACACACGACAAATAAACATGAAACACAAAAGACTACACATAAACCAACGAGACCAATGGGTAACCGGTGCCGACTTTGGACGGCCATTTGCCACGCAAGTAGCAAATGATGTAGTTATCCTGGATTACGTGCGCACAACCCTCTCACTTCTCCAATTACCCAGAGGTCTCGAAGAACGTACAAATATGGTGTAAAACAACCTCCTCATTTTAAGATGACCACACACAAACAAGACCGCAAAACGCAGGGGCCCAACAACACAGATGAATATGTAAATGGATATAAAAAGAGGGCATACGTAATACAGTCCATGCTCTGCCGGCTGTAGCGAGCTCATGTATGTAATCACCCGAGGAGTCCGACTGGCATTCAGAGAGGACAGAAGGTCGGGGCCCTGTCTTCTCTAAAGAGGTTTGGACAGGGCCCGTCATGGAGTTCCGTTGTCAGAGTGCAAGTCTCAAGAATGCGCTGGTACAAGAATGTAGATGGGTCAAGTACCAAGCCTAGTGTTTAAAAGAGCGTATCTATGATACATCATACATGCTCTAATAACTACCAATTATGGCAATGAGTTATTCTCCTCTTAAATGTGCGTTCTTTAAAATCATAAATAAGTCTTTTAATAATATATGTAAGTTTGTTTTTGACTGGAATTCGCAGGCGGAAAACCGATTTTTTTATAGCAAGATAAGGAACATTGTACCTTAGTTCATTGCCGAAAGTAGGTATTTGTTTTTGGCCGTAGAAAGGACGCACAAAAAAGTGAGAGAAGAGGTCTCGGTCCTTTTCGAAATATATGAACAAAAAATAAACACGAATTTGATTCTGACATGCATCTTATGGACCGACTAGATTTGTCAATCTGGCATATGCCGTTCAAACCGGCAAATTTACTTGATAAGTCTTTCTCTTTGACCCGGAGGACGATCAGCATATGCCTTTCACTGGGACGTACCGGTCATGTGATCAGCATATGACGATTGCCTGACGATTTGTTTAAGTCAAATCGGCTCGCAAATAGCGAGTTTGATGCCTCATGGCAAGAAAAATGCAGATGAGACAAAGAGAAAAAGTAAAAGTCCTGATCGCAACGGCATAAAACCACAACCAGCATTTTACTAATATATGCATCTTCTTTTTTTAAAATGTCATTGAGGTACGAATTGCCTTTCGAGTAGTGTCGATTCATTGAATTATGGGGTTGGAGCCAAGGCTGGAACATATTTCTCCCTAATGGTTTAAACACCTGTGTCAGGAATATTCAATGCAAACGTGCTGTAGAAGCTGTCGTCATTGATACAATTAATATCTTATCACTTCCACATAAGTATGGACATTCTGACACTGAGGACAGGACTGTGTATTATCATATACACATTCTTTGTCCATGGTTTGGACGCGGTTCCTAATCAATTGAACGACTCCAGAAAAACAGGAGAAAACTACACCTTGACCATTCGTATGCCAAATGCTGTCTCTGACAAGGTAGGGCATGTTTGAATCGAAGATCGTCACATGTTAACTTCAATTACTTTTATAAGAATCCTGTCTGAAATGCACAAACGTGAACATTTTTTTCCCCATTTTTCATGTACATATTTCGTTAGCTTATCCTTACAATGCCCTATTCTCTTTAACAATCAATTGGTGATGGTTAAAAGCGAATCGAAACATTGTCTCGCCTTCGAAGATGATGATTCAAACCAAATACTACGTTGTTACAGCCAGATGCTCTACTATGTCATGCTGTTCAGTTACCGGAGACAGAGTCATATATCTGTGAGTATTTCCTTTTATAACTGGGTATGACTGGAGTAGTCTTCTGGTTCATTGGTTTAGGGTAAACCGAAACGTCCTATTTTATGTCAAGATTATGTTATCAAAATTCGAAGTACATGTAGTAATAGATCAAATTCATATAAGTTCCTATAGCTAGTATTTTTTTTTTTATTCTTTAAATATGTTTAAGTATTGTGAAATTCTTAAGGTTAAAAGATACCCGGTTCAAACACTTGGTTTTTTCAGTATGTATAAAATCAGCGTCATAATATTAATTTGCTTGAATTAAACACACACTTTCCATACAACAAAATGCTTGATCAACATTCAACTCAAATGTAGAGTTATTCCCATGAAATTGTGCCTAAAGGTTAGTAAAACTGTTATAACATCTGTTAGTGCGTAGTACTCTGCGGACCTATGTTATTCATTTTTCTATCAACATGTTTAATCATACTCTAATCCTAGTTTATATTTGCATCAATCAATCTCTCCGTTAAAACAAGAACTATTCTATATAATATATATAATACATATAAAAACATTGAAAAATTACTCATTATTTAAAGTATGCTGCTCTCCGGTTGCAGAGTCGGATACTTTGTTTAATTTCTTTGATAATCCGGTTAATATTTACCAAGCCCTACCAATCCAATTCCGAATAAACACCTGTATATCTTTGGGATAAACGTGAAGATTTCAGTTTTAGTAAAGTCCTCTTGGATAGAAACGTTCTCGACAGAGATTTTCTAACCTTTAGTTCACTGCTATTCATTCATGTGTCATTCATGAATGAGCATCTCAGCTGTTAGGGTGTTTTTAGTTCACAGGACAAATTATATATACATTAGCACACAGATTAACATGTGTATTGCTCTACCATTTATGCTGATATATGCATCATAATATTTAATCAGTGAAGTATGAACCTCATGCAATTTGCTCACATGACAATTTATAAATAAGCACATAACATGTGTATTGTTCTGCCATTTTTGCTCACTGATTTCAGTGAAGTATGAACCTCATGCAACTAAACGAATAGCACACCACATGATGGTCTACGGATGTGGCAGTCCTGGAAGTAAAAGGCCATATTGGTAAGTGAACCCTGTCAGCTTACCAAGAATGAATATAATTATCACCATAATAATTGTCCGTTTTTCCATATGATTTTGTACAATCAAAAAGAACATGTTTTGCGGATACTGTTACTTCTGATGGTCCTTGTCTAGGAAATGTGGTGAGATGGATGATAGATCTGAATCGTCCGTTTGTAGTGATGGGGAAAGACAAATCGTATACGCATGGGCATTGGACGCTTCCGATATGAAGTTCCCGCCAGGTGGGTTGATTCTATACTATTTATGTATGTTAAAAAATAAAAGATCCGATGAAATTTAAAGCCTTCGATTTTTTTCTATCTTTATTCTTTTTATGTTAACTTGTATTTTTCTAACTCAATTCAATGTTGAGAATTGTGAATTCCACATACTGTTACTGTACCATCGATGTACACATGGCTTGCATGTCACTTTACTTCCCGTGCTTTGTCATGTAGAATGTGTTTAATGACCAGTTTTGTATATCACTAGATGTAGGTTTTCGTGTGAGTGGAAGCACAAGGATTAAGTACATTGTCATACAACTTCATTACAAAGACGCTTTTGAAGGTAGGCATATTTGTTTTATTATATGATCATTGGAAACATATTTAGAAACCACGTCGAAAACTCAATTCAATGGAAAATATTCTATCGAAATTATATGACTACATATATCTATTATTCAATATATAACAAGCTGCATTATAACATTTGTTGATATTTTTGTCCTTCTAGATGGTCAAACCGACAATTCGGGTATTACCTTACAATTAACCACAAAAAGGTATGTGTATAGGGAAACTTTATTTATTTTCCTACATTGATTGATATTGCTTTCATAGATAAATATTGAAATCGTTCGAAACGAGTTTATTTTCACCAGAAAAATGGTTCTTCTCTTCACCGATTGACCTCGGTTCTTTAATGTTTTATCAGGCAGCCGAAACAGGCCGGTTTTTACGTACACGCCAGCTACGGCATGGTCCCATCGCACACACCAGGTATTATTATTTTTTATGTTTTCTATTTGTAGATGACTGCTAAAATTGAGGTCGAAATATAATTTGCATCTTTATTTCTAGCTCATCTGATTCAATAGCTCTCCGTCAAAGCATTACTATCGTTAACTTTTTTTCACCGCATATATCTTACACTCCTTAATATTTTAGAATTCAAGATTGAACATGTTGTTTGTGAATATTGAGTAAAGATAATGATGGATTCGACATGATTTTGAAGTCCTGAAATATCGTCAATCGTCTCACTACCATATCGGAAGTTTGCTTCTTTTCATGTGGTGGAGGTTTTTGTTTGTTTGCTTTGAATCCTGTTTTATTCTGATTTTGTATGTCTTCGGTTTCTGATTTTCTGAATTATCGATTTTGTGCTGTATACAGGGATATGGTCATTATCCATATTTGTCATTGAAACAGGAGATGCTTACTCTCCCGAGCACCTTTTGGGTAGTCACATTTGCGCGATGCATGAACGACCTTAAATTGGTGTCTTGTTTATTCCTGATGGTCTTATCCATGAATTTGTATACCCTTTGTTTATGGATTGTGTACAACCATTTAAATGATCATATGTTGTGTTTGCGATCCTGTTAATAATTTCTCATCAGGCTTGCATTATTTCTTTGATTTACTGATTGAAATTATGTCTAGCATTTTTTGCTGTCAGTTTCTCACATCTAACTAATTTCATATGCTGTCTCATAAATAAAAGAACTGCTTATGTTGAAATAAGAGACGAATTCCATTCATATTAAACGTCTCCAAATTCGTTAGCATCATTAAAAAGCAGATTAATTTACAGCATGAACCAGACATGAATGTTTCGGGTATTTAACACTCGTCAGTGATCCTCAATCTAAACAATGAAATAAGGTTGAAATCTATGAAACTTATGTCCAAAATATACCAAAAGATGTAGCAAGATGGCTGGGATATGATGCTACAGGACCCAGGTTTCAAAAATGTTAGGGCATTTTGTAAACAGTTGTTTTCGAATGCGTTTGAAGAAACGCCAACCGAAATTGTTCGAACTTGGCTACATGTACCCTCGGGGACTCCTGGTCCACCTGCGATGACACTAACCAAGTGGAACAAATGTTATACGCCTCCAAATTCGTTAGCATCATTATAAAGCAGATCAATTTACAGCATGGACCAGACATGCATGTTTTGGGTATTTAACCCTCATCAGTGATACTCAATCTTAACAATGAAATAAGGCCGAAATCTATAGAAATTATGTCCAAAATATACCGAAAGATATTGCAAGATGGCTTGGATATGATGCTACAGGACCCAGGTTTCGGAAATTTTAGGAAATTTCGTAAACAGAAATTTTCGAATGCGTTTGCAGAAACGACCAACCGAAATTGATGGAACTTGGCTACATGTGCCCTCGGGGAATTCCTGGTCCATCAGTGACAATCACTTATGTTAATCTTTTTTTCCAAACTTGGAGTTTATCTTGATGATGAACATTGATAGGGATTGGAAGTATTCTATATAAATCTTTTACAAATCATATTTTTCTTTCATTTGCATTGCCTACAGATATCTTTTTATGTAATTTACTGTTCTGAGTCTGAAACCCCACCCGAACGTTTTGAACTGCAAAGTAAGTTGTCACGATTGAACAATTTATGCCCAAAGAAATTCGTTATAACAGCTACAAATATTCTTTAGCAGACTTTGGTGCTTTTAATGTCAAATTCAAGTGACAGATCCGCTTCGTATTTGGATATACTTCTATCTTTCGACGCAAACGGCCGTTTGAACACCTCACTTTGACAAGCGTTCAGTTCAGTTTCCACATAACTAACTTCCATTCCATGAGTAGCAACATTCCGTCTTCTCCTGCTTATGACGTTTTTGTTTCTCAGCTAAAACGGTACGCCAGGGCATTTTCCAAATATAAAGATCTCATCGTTAGAGCCAGACGGCTTGCAAGTAAGCTACTTGTTCAGGGTTATATAACACAACGGCTGAAATCATCATTGAGGAATTTCTTCGGTCTCTATGGGGATATTTTATTAAAGTGATCAGTGACATTCTGGATTGCGATTAAATGGCTTTCATCATCATAAAACAAGACATATTTATCCTCGAGACAATCACTGAATTTGACAAGGTTGCGACAGATGTTGCATGCTAACAAGAGACGCTGACTCTTCCTGGGCACCTGGTCTCACTTCGGAATGTTGTTCCTTCCGAGGTTCGCAACTGTTCAATAAAAATTCTAATGATTATACCTTACCTTATCGACTTTGAGACTGATAGGTATTTCTTTGATGTTTATTCGCGCTAATTTTTTTCTCGGGGTTGCTCTTTGACGATAGGGTTAAAACACTTTGTTCATAACTATAGGTTAAGAAAAACGGGACAGGTCCATTCCCGCCAAACTTTAAGTCCTACATCAACCAAACTTGCATGGCTAAAACACCTAAGGTTGCTCACTACAATGCATGGTACGGATGCTGTATCTGACCCACATTTTACGCTTGAGTGAGCAGGTTAGGTAAAATGGGATGCTGACCACATTGCATGGTAGGGAGGTGCATCTGACCCACATTTCACGCTTGAGTGACATGTTAGGAAAATTGGGACAGGTCCATTCCCATCTTACTATAAGTCCTACATCAACCAAACTTGCATGGATGATGCATCTGAGAATGCTTACTACAATGCATGGTACGGAGGCGGTATCTGACCCTTTTCATGCTTGAGTGACCAGGCTAAGTAAAATGGGACAGGTCCATTTTTGCCTTAGTTAAAGTCCTACATCAACCAAACTTGTGTATATGATGCATCTGAGGATGCTTCATGCCATGATGATAGAGATGCTGCATCTGACCTACATTTCAGGCTTAAGCAATCAGGTTATGTAAAATGGGAAAGGTAAATTTCTGACCTATTTTAAGTCTTAGATCAATAAAAAAAAACTTATGTGGGTGATGCATCTGAGGCGGTATTGTTTTTGTCTATAATTGTCATTAACATGCCCAGTGAATGTAATCTCAACAATATATAGCATATTTGTTTCCGGTTATAAATGTTTAGACAGAGATCCTCGAGTAATCATTTAATTTCCATTGTCATTTTCAAGAAACGAAGATTCTGATTGGCTGAGAAATTTTGTTGATACATCGATCAACACAATTTTTCACGGAAGTCTATTTATAGCACTATTTTTAGAACTGGGGGTTCCCTCAAACACGAATGAACTCGTTGCTGAAAATACAATTTGTTAATGTTTGCTTATCATTTCTAGGGTACCATTTCTTTTCTACTTACTCAAAAATTAACAGTACATGTAGAATTTGCTCAAACTGGTCCTTATTCCAAAGATATAGAGAGACGATCGTTCGCTGTTTGAATCATGGCGGCTGCCATAACTTGTTTTGGCAGACGTATCACTGCAAAACCTTCCGACTTACGAAATATAGTGCGGTGATTGATTGTTTTTAGATCAAAGAAAACAGTCTGTTTTCCATAATTAAATGATAAGAAATGAATCTTATATTTTTTCTGTTGATTCAGGTATCACCCGAAAAATTGGACAGAAAACTTTTGCATCAACGCGCTACGCGCATTGATGCAGTTTTCTGTCCAATGTTTCGGGTGATACCTGCATCAACAGAAAAAATTTAAGATTCATTTCTTAAATATCCTCTCGACGCAAATCGTATGGTGGCGGTCAATGTGAATTTACTGTCAATAAGGATAAAATGTAATACAATGTGAATTCACTGTAGCGTAAAGAAATATAAAATCTAATGCAATGACATGATTTATTCTGTTGTAAATTTTGAAAACATTTGACATATTTCATACAACCAAGCATTTTCGTAACAATTCTAAATGTACTTAATATAATACAATAATATTGTTTTTGTTCAGGTGTAAATTTTGATACAACGAAAATATTTAATACAAAGAAACACTACATTTATAATATAACAAATATATTTTCAATTTTTCAGAATTCCATGCTGAAACGGCTTGTCAATACACTGGAAAACCTATCGTTGCACTAGCATATAGAACACACTCTCATAACTTGGGTCAGTGAAACTTAGATGAAGGATTCTTTAATCGTTTCTATTAAATATTTTTTTTAATTGAGTGAACGGCTCCCCTCCTTTGTTCATTATGGTGTACATGTATCTTAGCAGAGGACTATTATAATGTAAAATCATTTTCAGATAGAATGCCTAAATTTTCCACATGACCTTAAGGCTACCTTGATGTACAAAAGTTAACAAACTTGCGTCGTAGTTTCTTCAATGTGTCTCTAAAAATCCGTAATTTGATCATTACCATTATTGGATTGACAGAGGATTTTGAAAATAGTAGGAACAACAAAATCATATTAACCATTCCTCTGTTCCATCGCAATGAAATGAAGTAATCGGGAATCGTTGTTTCAAAAGAAATATACACAAAGTACGGAAGTGAAAAAAATACATAGAGAAGTGCGAATGAGCAAATGAAAACAATTCCCTTAATGGGTCGCAGTTGTAAAACCTTAGATACCTTGGCGTTTTCTCGGTTTGCGACCTTCAAACTTTGATCACCGCTGCTTGATCCTGATTGTGATATTCGTTGAATTTCACTTCTTTTTCTTTCTACTCTAAACATATTTGAGATTGATGACAATTTCTTTTTATTTGAAACGACCGATTGTCGTTGTGCTCTTTCCTTGCTCTCAGTCCTAGACAGTCTTGACAGTTTCCGATTAGTGTTACCGATGCTTGAACAAAGAGACGATTTATGTTTTTCTTCGCATATGGTTTTTGTATAACTGCTCTTTCTTTCCTCTTCTGATTTTGGTTGTACCTCAACATTTGAATGTTCATGATTTCTTTTGTCTTCATTGCTTTTTATGAGATTTACAACTTCATTACTTTCTTCATCAATATCAAGGAATTTCGGGGCAGTATTGGGCCACTTGTGTGAATCCTTTGAAAACACAGCGTCAGACGACCTTGGATGTATATCTATTTCCCAAGCGGATTTGATCTCTGTCCGTTGTCTTTCCGTTTCCGACGACTCGACAACATAAACACCAACATTTCGATCGCGCAACTTATTAGAAAACGATGGCTTTTTAAAGGAAGGCATCTTTATCATGGTACATTCATATTCCTCTCTCGACTGAAAAGAAGAATTTCTTCTTATTACGCTCGGCGTGGCTCTTGCACTGATTCTGCTAATTCTGGCAAATACATAAGTATTGATTGGACGGTGATCATTAGATGTTCGATTTCTGCAAGACTTTCTCGGATTGGTAGTTCTTGGTGCCTCTACAATAGATTTGATAAATGAAATGAAATTTAGAGACGCAATCAGGAGCAATATTCCCCAAAACGTTATTATTTTGATATCTCGTTGATAGAGGAAAAAGGCACCGAATATATCTTTCAGCTCGCAATGGAAAATGTTCCCTCTCCACGCCACAAAAGTGGTGATTAAGGCAAAGAACCATAAAAGTATACTAGCGGCAACTGAAAACGAAACTGTTTTATAGCGTAAATGTGCAACAGGATTAAAAATTGAGTGCAATTGAGCCATAGATATGAATGCTAACATAGCTCCGGAGGTAAAGAAGCAGTGCTCTAGTAGAGGAACCAAGAACATGCACGAGGTATAAACGGATATTTTGTCAAGTGACGTCAGGTGTAGTAAGAGCGTCTTTAGAGCCAGAAGCAAGCCGCTGATCAGGTCTGCTAGACACAAGGATAAGTAGTAAATCACGTCAGAATTCTGTCCCACACAGCCTCCATAGTACGCCAACATAAAAACCATCATGTTTAATACGAATGCTGATATAGAAAGCGTGTAAGCTGGTATAAAAATCAACGATGGCACGTTAAGGATATCCAAATCCGTCTGGTTCTCTGAAGCATTTCCTTTGGCGATATACACACCGAAATGTAAGGAGCTGGCATGCAAAGACATCCTTTTGCAACAATAGGCTGGTCAAAAGTGACTATAGTGACTGCAAATTGTCACTTGAAGAATATTATCGAAATGCTTACTATTTTTAATAACGTTTATCTGTTAATTATCGAAGTTTTCGGCATTTTAGTAAATTTCGACAACAATTTGTAACGAGTAAATGTGATAAAATGCGATAATGATGCAAAACGTCGCTTTGAATGTTTATTCTTTGAGACAGGTTAGGGAACCAGCAGGCATTTTTAGTTATGTAGCTTTGACTTTTGAGAATCTTTTATCTACTGAATCGACCCAAGAGGAAATTTGGAGCTGCAAATTGCTCAAATTTAATTAAAAAAATATAACCAGAGGGCGCTGTTAAAAATAGATTTAGTCAGTATCTAAAAATCACTTTAGATGGAACATCACTGATGAGGATCTAATATCCGAAACACGTGTCTAGTGAATAAAAAAGTTGTTTGAAATTTTCTTCGGGAAGGTATAGAGTTGGAACAATTCCGTATTTTTAAATAAACACTTATTTCCTGTTGCAGTGCTAAACTCGTTCCCCGTGACATGAATGTTTGTCAAGTGTATTAATTACTTCTTTCCAGCTCTGTCGCCTGAAAGAAGCCTTGTTTTGGAACTTTATCAATTTGACGTCATACATATTATGTGGCTATTTCGGAAACTTGTCAACCATCGAAATTAAAGGAGGTTAACATCTAAGCACCATTCCCTCTCAAATGCCATTTTGAAAATAGATTTTATTTGGTTATGCTACTGAATTGACCCTACAGGAAATTTGGAGGCGCGCACTCTCTGCAAATTGCACAAATTTAAGTTTTAAAAAATATATATAACCAGAGGGCGCTGTTAAAATTGAATTTTGGCAGTATCTTAAAATTACTTTAGATGGAAGCATCAGTGATGAGGATTTTATATCTGAAACACGTGTCTGGTGCATAATAAATTGGTTTGAAAATTTCTTCGGGAAGGTATAGAGTTAGAACACTTCCGTATAATCAATCTGCAGTCTACACAAATATTGTTTTAATACTAGAGAATTGAAAACACTTTCATTGAAATGCATGACTTGTTATTTCAAAATGAAGACTAAAACCATCTTAATTCAAATATTGTCCCTGGATCAAATGTTCTCCTTTCTAACTGCTACATGTACGTACTCTAAATTAATCGATTTTGTGGGAAACATTCACCGATGTTGTTTGAGAGACACAAGAAGTTATAAAATGATACATAATCTTTAATTTCCTTTCTCAGTTTCTTAGAATTTTGACGTCAAAAATATTATATTTTGCCAAATTTCTTGACAACATCATTATGGGGCTCATTTTCGACAAACTTCCTATTAGTTAGTATCGAGCGGGCTTCTGAACAACTTTATATTTTGATATGTTGTTGCCTTTGTACGTCTTTAAGTGCAAGCAAAAGGAAAAAAGTTGTACACGATCCCGCTCGATGTTATCTCAATGAAAATAACCAAGAATTATATGCTATTTTTCGTGAAAAATTGACAAAATCACCGGTTTTCATGATATTTATGCAAAATTTATAATGTCTTAGAAAGCGAGGAATATTTGTTATAACTAGATTTATCAAAATATAGATATTTAACCCTCTAAAATGACGACAAAATTTAATTTTGGAGAAGTCAATTTTAGGGGGCCACTTTACTATATTAACCATATATACTCCTTCCTTTGTTATATGTTCTCTTTTGTCTCATACATTTTACAGCCTTTTGTCTGAAATCAGTGTGTTCATGTTTCACGTTATTTCAGAGATAATTAGCGAATCTAATTTGTACATTCTACAGGGATGGTGACATTTGGTTATAGAATCAGAAACTCAAAATGGACAGAAATAGGGAGGATGTCGCCTCAATTACCACAGGTTCAATTATTTTATCCTTAGAGTAATTTCCTGACGGCTGAAGAAAAAGTATAAATCACTATTTGAATAAGGCTGACAAAAAGCCTCCGGTCTGTATTATGTAATACCACTAATTAGGTTAAACTGTGACATTAAAAATCTTAACCATGAGATAAATTCTTTAACATGAAACGACATCTTTCCTTTGGGAATAGCTGTTCATACTGGTATATGAACTCGTTAGCTCCTTAGGCCTAAAAGGTTATGGTTTGGTTTGTGTGTGAGTATTTTTAAGGGAAGACCAATGAATTTGCTTATGAACATGAATGTTTGAGACAATATAGGGATTTCAATATTTTAGGACGAGGGTTTAATACCCGAAAGGTGCATGTATGGTCCATGCTGAAAATGTATCTGTTCTTAAATGATGCTATTGAATTTGAAGATGTTTAACGCATGAACAATACGTTACAAGGGTCAACAGACATTCATATTTTTATAACGTATGATTCTGATCTTGAAAGTCCCAAAGGGTTATTTTCTTATATGAAACATCTTTTGGTTATGAACTTGAAAGCATCAAAATCCATCAAATGAAACAGTCTTGTTTTCCAAATATAAATCAAGGTCTTATGGACATATACTGTTTATTCACTTTCTTGATAGATATTCTTTATATTTAAATCAGTTTCATCTTTTTGTATGTAAAAGTGATGTGTAGTGACACTTGATATGATTAAGCTCTGGGTACTTCCAAAATTGATTAATGCAGAAATTTTCAATGGCCAACTATGGCAAATTCAAAATATTACAAAGTTTTTATAAAAAGCAAATATTGCACAAAAAAAAAACAAACAAAAAAAAAAAAACAAAAAAACAAAAAAACAAAAAGAAAACAAAAAGACCAAAAAAAAAAGAAAAAAAAAAGACCAAAAAAAAAAAAAAAAAAAAAAAAAAAAAAAGACCAAAAAAAAAAAAAAAACAAGAGCCCCAGGGGGCACAACGCTCACCTGATACCCATGCACGCTCTAATTGACATACTGCTAATGAATACTGATAGTGCCAGTACCGGGATTTTAGCCCACAACCTTTCTAAAAACATTTTTGCCGGATGCAGAGAAGTTTTTTTTTTCAGACAACCTTTAAAAGTACAAACAAGAAAAAATAGTCACATTTCAAAACAATAACTTTTTTTAAGTCATATGCCCAACTAGTAATTAGTTCAATTATGCAACATCAAAAATAAAATCATATTGTAAAATCCCACTTTAATGCGCAGCAGAAAAAGAATAAAACAATGAAATGATTTCATAAATTAAGTTTATTTAAAACTGAACGACCATACCTTTCATTATTGATAGCTAGCATGCCAGAAATTATAAAGCCTGACAGGCTGTGTTTGTGAAACGAGAATGCCCCCGGCGGCATCTTTGTTAGTATAAACGCCATTTTCTGTTAAGTATGTGAGAGGTAAGGGTCAGCGTAATATTGGTATCTATGGAAATATCTTGTCACAAGGAATACACATGTAAAATATGAAAGCCCTATCACTAACCAATCAAAAGTTATGCGCAATGTTTAAGTTTTTGAAAAGTACGTCAAAGGTCAAGGTTATGGTCACGAGGTCAAAATTTTGGTATCAATGGAAAGGTATTGTCACAAGGAATACACAAAACCAAGTAAGTATAAAATAATAAGTGACATTAGAAATGTAAATTTTAGTTCAGATCTCTCTGTTCTTATAGAGACAATAAATCTATATTCAATAATAAAATTTGAACTATTTCACCAAATAACTTTGATTTATATCCAAGGATTGAAGGATAGCCCATTTAAGCTTTTACAAAGCTTATTTCCAAAGACACTCACTAGGACTTTTACAATATTTTTTTTTTTGAAGATGAATTAAAATGGAATATTTTCATACACTTGAATCTTTAAGACTTGACTTACCACTGCAATAACTTTTTCCCTTGCAACCCCCTCCAAATCAAATTTTCTGACTATTAATGCAAACAACTCATACCCCCCCCCCCCCCCGCATTTGCAGATCTTTGTATGCAATAGTCGCTCAGAGCGAAATATTACTTATAGTCCTAATATTGAATTTCTATGGGATATTTAACCAAATCAGCATGCAGCAAGTAACATGTCACACTACGTATATGAATACATAGCCATAGGCCTAGATCCAACTCGAAAACATGTTTATACATCAAAATAATTTAAACCTAGGAATTGATTACTTCAAGAACTATACCATCATGTATTTGTTTTAACATAACCGGTGTTACTAATCTAATTTATGTGAAAAATCGCTGACTTACCTTCACGGCGCTTCGTTGTTTCGGTACGTATATTGAAAGTGAAAGTACTTTCTATGCCTCCCGGTGGGGGCGCTGCGGACACGTGAACATATTGTGCTATTTTTAGAGTCGGCGATCCCTCTTGATATACGTCCAAGGTGTAACTGCAGTTAATCATTTTAGCAGGGAATCCCTTCCCTTTTGACTGGTGAACCGGGCTGAATAAAAGGTGTCACCTCATTGGACATAACTATTGAAAATTTAAAAATAGCACATAAAATCAATGTATGATTCCCTGCTGTCTGTAGAAATTGAGTTTTGAACATGATTTTGCTTTATATGTAATCAACAGATCGATTTGAAAATATATAAAAATTAGCAAATTTTCAATTCGGAAGGAGGGGTCATTAAACAAGTGAATTTTGCAGAAAAGGTATGCATGACCCCCTTTTTTCTTTCGTTTTTATACGTGCCAAAGATGACCTAGGCCAAAAATATTCCTTAAAAATCTAAAAGTGGATATCTTGACAAAATTCTTTCACTTGTAGGGTACCATGCATGAGTACCTCATATCTACAAAATGTCATGACAATCTGAAGAGTGGTTATAGAAAAGAAGCAGAAAATGTATGAAAATCACCCCCCCCCTTCCTTTTTACATAAGAAAAAAATTCATAAAAAATCAAAAAAATAAAATTTAAGCATAAAATGCATATCAAAGCATTAAGTAAGTTAAATATGATAAATATGTAGTAAATGAGTGTGTAAAAGCATACACTTATTGAGTTATTTAAAGAAATAGTGCAAAAATGTGCATTTCTGACTAAGTCCGAAAAGACGTCAAAAACGCGTCAAAAATTTGACTTCGAAGTGGAACCAAAAATAACAACACTTCTTAAGACATCTCTCTAGATCATCCTGATGCTTTCGGTTTGTCGATACATGCTTCGGTTCTGAAGAAGAAGTTTGTCAAAGGAGGGTACCCCCCGTGACCTACTTTTTGCTGTGGTGGCGCCACCTGTTGACAGATCCGGACGAAAAACAACAACACTTGTAGGGGACCATGAGTACTTCATACCTACCAAGTTTCATCAAAATCCCTTCAGCCGTTCTGGAGAAGAAGTTTAAAATGTGAAAAGTTTACGACGACGACGACGACGACGACGACGACGCCGACGACGACGACGACAGACGCCGGACGCCGGACGACGGACGCCAGACGCAACACTATGACAATAGCTCACTTGAGCCTTTGGCTCAGGTGAGCTAAAAAGGGAAAAAAATTTTTGTCGGGATCCCGTCGGGGTTTGAAGCCAATCCCCATGGGTCCATTGGGCATGGAAAACATACATTATACCTATGTACAATCTTAAAAAATATTCCTTA